>CM065132.1:20477500-20972500 GCA_033026305.1 Cirrhinus molitorella | reverse complement strand
ACTCAAATATGTATTTTAAAACAAAAATGTAACTATTAACAGTGCACAAATTGTGTTTAACCTACAGAATACAAGCATGCAAACATTTTATGATTTATTGGTATTTGAAGTTTATTTCAATGGTTGTAAAGTAGAGGGACACCACTTGCCACCACAAATGAAGAATGACCCCTTTATAAAACCCTGCACTACAATGCCTCTGAGACTCTTTAAAGTTTCATTAGGCTTTATTGAAAATAATTTGGAATATTTATGGATTTACTGAAGGCATGGAAATTGTTGACCACTAAGGCCCACCATTGCATTTTTGCAACATTCAGTTTGAATTTATGTAGCTTTATTTATTTGTATTTTAATATTTTTCTAGTACTGAACATGTTGAGAATTGTGGAAGACAAATAATCACATACACTTGGAAGATAAAGCTAAATTCAATAGAAAACTGTCAGCAGTGGTGTCACTAGGCAGTGACCATATTGTTTGACTTTGGCATGCAGGGAGATTCAATTTGTAAATGAGTTCCTGCCAAAGCTTCTGCAGTTCTGAGTAATTTAGCACATTTTTAGAGAAAAGACATAGTATTGAATTTCTTTAAACAGTTGTTGCAATTTTTCTTCAGTGGGTCTCTGAGAGTTCAGCATTCTATCGGATTTTCCAAAAGCTTTTTAAACATACTGTTCCTGCAGTGTTTTTGGTCACAGTGGCTGAGCGCCAGGTAGGCTATCCCAGCCCTGTGGCCAAGGAGCATGTGGAGATTCATTTGAAAGCTCAAATCTCAACGGACACTGTTTGATAACCGCCTGATTTAAAGCAGAAAACTCTGCATTTCAAAGCAGGCCTGTTCAATATTTCTTCACAAAGAATCGCAATATTAAAAGAAACTCTGTGCAGCTCTCACTTTGAACATTCACAGATTGCAAGAATTATGAAGAACATTAACTCACCTTGACTTCTTAAAACCGTCGACAAGGAAGAACTGATTTCAAGGCTGCTGGAGATTTGAGAAAACTGCACAGACATGTGCATGTCGTCCATTTTCTGAATCGGATATCTGTCTGTCTGCCTGTCTCTCTTTCTGTCTATGCGTCCATACTGTCTATTCTAGACAGACAGACAGACAAATAGACAGATAGACACAGACAGACAGACGGACAGACAGATAGATAGATAGATAGATTAACTGATGGATAGACAGTCAGTGTTACTGTTTTTTTAATTAAAAAAGACAAAACATGCATTTTTTCAAATTCTGCCTCTCATTTGCCACCCCAATTGAAGAATGACCCAGAGGTCAGAGCAACTGCACTGTAGGCCAATATAAATATACATTTCAGATACTTTGCAGGGGTCAGTGATATGTGGAAATATTCCAGAATCATGAAACTTCAGAGAGTGTCAGATGACTCCTCTGACATGAATACATCAATATTTGAGGCTCTTAGCTTGCTGAGAACGATTCTCAAAAAAGTAGAGGCTTATGAATGTACTTCATTATAAAAGTGGTGAAATTTTGTGACCTTGAGATTGCATTTTTGCAATGTTTTCCCTCAAAATATGCATAAACATGATTTTTACAGCCAGTTTCTCAAAACATCTAAGGGGAAATTAAAAAAAATCTTCAATAATGACATCTCTAAGGGTTAAACACCTGAGAAAAATTTATAGAGAATCTGTATTGTACAAATGACAATTATGTGTGTCTATAGTGTATTTATGTAGTGTATGTGGGTGTGTAATTACTATATATTTTATTGGAAAATAATAACAGAAAGCCATTAGTAATTAGTCATCAGTTATCAAAACAAAGAAAGTCAAAACAAACACAATATTGTCAAATTAATCTATTCTTGTAAAACATGAAAAGATTCAAAACTTGCCTCCACTGTCATGTAACATGATTATAACAACAGTATGCTTCTTAAACCTATTCATCTCGATTAATATCCTCTGATGCCCTATTAATAACCTCTGCCAGTGAGGCTCATAGAAAGATTATTACATCTTACATTACGCACCTGTGTAAACACTTATTCATTAGAGTGAAAAACATTAATTACCCCTGAGGAAACATTACATGGAACATCTATTTTAATCAGAGCATGTGGGTTGCAAAAAGATGAGATATTAAAACCACCTGCACTCAACAACAATAAGGTTCCCTATAGGTGTACAGTATGACTATCAATTGTCATGTGTCAGCATTTCAAAAACAAGCAAAAAGAGGCGTCTCCACATTTCTTTCACCACAAGATTGATTTCACTAAAGGGTTGAAAAGAGGAATACAATTTTGCGAATGTTCCCCTTGTTAGTCATAGAGACTGCATGACTGACTTATGCATGCGCTGCATGAATTATACTGGGAATAAAATAAGTCTATCAGGATATTAGAGTGCTGGTGGAAGTAAACTAAGCTACAGCTTGTAAAATGTTTTTTGAAAATACATTGCTCACCTTGCAGTCTTCAAGGAAATATTCAATCTTATATTAGATAATTCACTGTAATACCCAAAGCCATTTTGCTCTGGAAAAGAAATCTAGTATCGTCCTAGCATTATGCCATTACATAAAAAGTCAGTGGTTTATGTAAGGGGTTGACAGTATAAGAGGCACCAAGGCTTTGCCCTTGATTTTTATGTTGTGTTCTGTGTGGCTGAATTAGGCGGCTTCACAGCATGATGGAGTTGGAAGAGGTTGGAGTGGAGGGCTGCAGAGGCGACTGAAGGGAAAGGGATTATAGATGGCACAGAAATTAAATTTTCAGCCTTCTCTCCAACTGAAACCACCATCTGCCACTTATTTGACAATTTCAGATTGAATTAAAGAGAATCCCTTTTCCTAATTCGCAGCCGAGGAAAGCTGATTCAAAAAATAAGCTAGAGCAATGTAATGGTAGCACCATGTTGCCCATTGTTTAAACAGAGTGAGGAGATATCAGGTTTTCATGCAAATCAGAATGAAAGACAGGGACATCCACAGCATGATATACAATTACAGTCATAAATGCGTCCAACAACTGAGTTTAGAGGGAATAATGGATCGTTTGGTTCCTCGTGTGAGAGAACAGCTCAGTGTGACTCTAATGGCAGGACTGAGCTTGGTGGACATCTTTCCACTAGATAAAACTTCTCAAACTAACAACTTTTTGTACAATTATTAAAGGGATAACTCACCCATAAATGAAAAATCAGTTAAAGGAGAAATTTAAGGGGAAATATCCCATATTTTTCCTATATCATCCATGTGTAGCAACCAGCCTCAAAAATGATATACATAAGTGGACTATCAAGAATGATTACAATGAGGTGCTTTAAGCACAAACTGTTTTTGAGATATTCCAAAATCATGTATTAGATCAACTGAAAAACCAACTTTCAAGAACTGTTGTATACAATAATATTCACTTATAAATGCATTCATTTGATTCATCATACAAGATAGCATCTTTTAAGTATAGATGAAGCTTCTTAAACTCACTTCATCATGTAATATAGACTATCCACCTTATTTTTTCCATAAAATGATTTGTTACTTTTTTTATGTGAAAGTTATATTACTAAAGTTTAGTTGTTTTACTAAACAGTTTGTTGTGCTCACTGATATTTTCTTTTACTGTTTACTGCACATTGTTATTCTTCTCGTTTTTTCCCTTTAGCGGCTAATGAACCGGAAGTCTTGCCCATAGGCTTACTTCCATGCTAAGGAGTAAGGTTGAAAAAGCAGGTATATATGAGCAATTTCAAGGCTACGAGTGTGATATTGTTTATACAGCATGTTCAACAGCATGAGGGTGTAAATACATAAAAAAAAACAACAAGTGACTTTAAAATCCCTCTTTTGTGCAGAACTTCCTTCCACCACAGATTCTTATCTCATTTCGACAGTTGAACAGCTGAGCCCAAGCCTTTGTTACTAATTTGAAATCGTCAATTTAGAGCTATTAACGAAGGAAAGTTGAGATGCTTCATTAAAAGCTTATTTGTACTCTATTAAAAGCAGTGTACAGTCGTGGCCAAAAGTTTTGAGAATGACACAAATATTAGTTTTCACAAAGTTTGCTGCTAAACTGCTTTTAGATCTTTGTTTCAGTTGTTTCTGTGATGTACTGAAATATAATTACAAGCACTTCATATGTTTCAAAGGCTTTTATCGACAATTACATGACATTTATGCAAAGAGTCAGTATTTGCAGTGTTGGCCCTTCTTTTTCAGGATCTCTGCAATTCGACTGGGCATGCTCTCAATCAACTTCTGGGCCAAATCCTGACTGATAGCAACCCATTCTTTCATAATCACTTCTTGGAGTTTGTCAGAATTAGTGGGTTGTTTTTTGTCCACCCGCCTCTTGAGGATTGACCACAAGTTCTCAGTGGGATTAAGATCTGGGGAGTTTCCATGCCATGGACCCAAAATTTCTACGTTTTGGTCCCAGAGCCACTTAGTTATCACTTTTGCCTTATGGCACGGTGCTCCATCGTGCTGGAAAATGCATTGTTTTTCACCAAACTGTTGTTGGATTGTTGGAAGAAGTTGCTGTTGGAGGGTGTTTTGGTACCATTCTTTATTCATGGCTGTGTTTTCATCGGAGAATATGACTTTGCCCCAGTCCTCAGCAGTCCATTCGCCATACTTTTTGCAGAAGATCAATCTGTCCCTGATGTTTTTTTTGGAAAGAAGTGGCTTCTTTGCTGCCCTTCTTGACACCAGGCCATCTTCCAAAAGTCTTCGCCTCACTGTGCGTGCAGATGCACTCACACCTGCCTGCTGCCATTCCTGAGCAAGCTCTGCACTGGTGGCACTCCGATCCCGCAGCTGAATCCTCTTTAGGAGACGATCCTGGCGCTTGCTGGACTTTCTCGGACGCCCTGAAGCCTTCTTAACAAGAATTGAACCTCTTTCCTTGAAGTTCTTGATGATCCTATAAATTGTTGATTTAGGTGCAATCTTAGTAGCCACAATATCCTTGCCTGTGAAGCCATTTTTATGCAACGCAATGATGGCTGCACGCGTTTCTTTGCAGGTCACCATGGTTAACAATGGAAGAACAATGATTTCAAGCATCACCCTCCTTTTAACATGTCAAGTCTGCCATTCTAACCCAATCAGCCTGACATAATGATCTCCAGCCTTGTGCTTGTCAACATTCTCACCTGAGTTAACAAGATGATTACTGAAATGATCTCAGCAGGTCCTTTAATGACAGCAATGAAATGCAGTGGAAAGTTTTTTTCGGGATTAAGTTAATTTTTATGGCAAAGAAGGACTATGCAATTCATCTGATCACTCTTCATAACATTCTGGAGTATATGCAAATTGCTATTATAAAAACTTAAGCAGCAACTTTTCCAATTTCCAATATTTATGTAATTCTCAAAACTTTTGGCCACGACTGTATTATGTGTATTATGAGAGAGAGAGAGATGGACTGAGCGCGTGTGATTATCTGCATCTGATACAGCATTCATTCTTTAGCTCAGTCTCATATTCACAATAAAGCATTAGTTTGCATGTCAGCTGAGAAAAGCAATAGGCTGTCTTTGTCACAAGTTACTATCCTTTCATCTGTTAAGCATGATTTCCAATGACAGTACTGCTCAGTGTACTTGCTAGCTGCCTCTTCAAGCTGTTGTTTAAAGTAAAAATAACTTCTGTTTCAGTTTCTCTTTCAATATAAAAGTCTTTACTGTTGACTCGTGAAAACCGTTTCCTGTCGCCTTCTAATAGCGGAACAATGTAACTAAAATCACGAATACACAATACTAAATACTACTATTATTTATATAAAAATATTATATATTGAATAATAATAATAATATTATATAATCAACAACAGTCATCATAAAAGTTGCTAGGCAATTCAGTCAGAAGTACACAGGCGGCACTGTGCATTGAAGTTATTGAAGTTAGTATTAATGTGATGAGATTTTGCTCTCATCCAAAACTGTTTGCTCTGGAACAAATAATAGATTCATGAGACCAAAATTTATAAAATTATAAAATTGTATTGGATTTGGGCATCCGCCATTACACTAATAGTGAGGAATGCCGCAAGAGCATACAAAGATACAAACAGCGAAAGGGTTGTTGGAGTTCAGTTCTGCAAGCTAAATAATCCTCTCATTATAACAAAGCTTTGCAGATGCGGCTGTAGAATGCACGTTCAGTACCGCCGAGAGTTCACGCAAAACGAAAGTAAAATGCACACGCGCATTCAAAAGCAATTTTAATATCCCGCATTTAAATTAGGCTATATAACATATCTAGGCTTTATAACAGGTCTCTAGCTCTGTATCATTCTTGAAAAATGTGGTCTCTATATGCACTTTAAATATTGAGAGAGTAGCCTATTATGGCTGCATTTAATATGACTAAGAAAGAACTGTTTATTAGTTATTTTTATACTGTTTTTATTTATATGTTCAGTATATACGCCCCCCCCCCACCCACTTCTCAAACTAAAGTTACACCCTTGTATGTATGCATGTATGTATATGGGTCGCGCCAATTTAAAAAGAAAAAAATAGGGTTGTGCTTAAAAAAGTTTGAAAACCACTGTTGTAGGCTCACTGAATGGTGGTAGATTAAAAATGCCTGGTAAGTGGCACGAAAAAAGTTAATACTATTGTTTGAAAATAATGTATCACTTAGTGTTAACAAAATCAAATGTGAGATTAATTTAATTTGATGAAATAACCATTGCATTTTTGCTTTTGCATTTAGTACTTTAGCGTTTCATAGGACTCAAACCCAAGCGCTCTGCATTGCAAATACAATGCTGTAGCTACTAGGTAAGCTACCAAGCAACTTTGCTACCCTTCATGCACCCTTTCACAATTTATTTTTGTGCAAAAAGGAAAAAAAAAATGTTTGGTACTTTACTGCCAATTTCATCAGTGGATTGTACGTTATAGGTACATTTTTGTGTTTTGCTAAAATGCAGGTAGAGGCACCTTTTTCCAACGAGCAAGAAACGCTTGAAATGTTTGACTCATTTTGCTTCTCTTTCTAATGAGATACTGTACTCGTATATTTCTACCCCATCAGAGTGTTTGTGTGTTTTTATGTTTTTCCCTCTGCGAGTCAGAGAAGGACACCCAGCCTAACGACAGTAATATGACAGCATTTTTCATCTCGGCTCTCGAACGAGAAAGAAAAATCAATATTTAATCAAAGCTAGATCGTGTAGACTTCACGATACAATATATTTACCTTCACTGTCATTAAAGCCTCAAAACCACATTCAAATGTGCAGCGACAAAGCAAAATAGTTCCAATGAGAAAAAATATTATACGGTGGGAGCAAATATTCAGCCCCCCTTAGCTGCAGAATATATGTGTATAATGACCAAGGTCTGCTTGCAACAAAATAAACCTCAGTGAGGAAGCGGGAAAATATTCACCACAGCTATGACTGGTATGTCAACATGCTTACTACAGAAGACAGAAGTAATTACGTGTGCTCTTTTTCTCTCTCTCTGACGCTCTTCTCTCATTCTGTTGTCTCCTGATGTGTCCCCTGTGTGATAACAGAGTCAGGGTAATGGGCTCTCTGTAAGCTAATGGAGGCTACACTGCAGGATACTCCACTGGCAGGTACCACATCTTCAGCATGGCTCAGCGATACACTGCTTCCTGTGCCCGAGAGTTTCTAAATTCACAAGATGTCCATTGAGCAATTCGTGCTGATACGACCAACAGATAATATAAAACCTGCTATTAAAATGTTAGAGATCTCACCTCATTATTAAAATGCAAATTTGGACATGCTACAGCATAACATTCAAATTTCAGTCATCTTCGGCAGCTGCATAAATTACATTTTTAAACCCAATTAAGCTTAAAGGCTTTTTACTTGAGTGGCCAGGGCAACAGATTAACAAGAGGAACAAAAAATGTGAGGAAAAAGACAAAAAAAGTAATAATAATTATATACAAATTACATGTACCCTATATAGGGTGAGTGAGTGGTTTAGTTTAAACCACTTTATTGGTGGACTGATCAAATTATGTCAGTTATTTTTAGCAAAATTGTGTTTCTTAACCCCCGCAAATTCGAACATTGTTGATTTCCAGATGGTTTGAATAGACTGTTGGCTTTGTTTGGCTGAAAGGGGACATGGGCAGCTTGGATCACAGTAAGTCCTGGCAGAGGCATGCTGTCAGACTAAAGGAAGAAAAGGTCAGGACTGCAATATGTGAGGAAACATGTCTCTTGGAACGCTGTGTGGGATTTCTAAACCATTTAATAGAGAGAAGCAAATGGCGTCCTGAAATAAATGACATGCAGGTTGCATCTTAGAGGTTGTTTTTAGGCAAATGCATAAAAAAGTGGCAGCTTCATTTTTGGAAACGCATAACAATGAAGGCTAGAAAACAATATATGTTAATGTTAACAACAACAACACAGCATTGAGAAATTTCAACGTGAGTTGGGAAGATAATATCACATGGATTTTATGACATTATCTCCATCCTCAGAATGATATTATCCCATAATCACTTGGGAACCTCATGATCTGCTGTCCCCTAATAACTCCTTTTATCATATTAATAGCTGAGCTCTTGTAGACAAACTGACCACATGTTCTAATAACAGTGGGATGAATAATTTATGAATGTGACGGGCTGAAACACTTCAGACTGGAGAAAAAGACTTTAATATGCAGAGCTGAGTGCATGTATCATGTCTCTAATGTCTTAGACATTGTTTGCATTGTAAATAAGCTTCATTGTTTCGGATAATTCCAGTGAAGACATACACTTCTTTACAAAATAGCAAAATGTCAACAATAATATTATAATGAAATCAAATCTTGAAATGGCAATACTAAACACTTACAAAGCTTCAAGAAGCAGGTTCAAATGAATACATAAATTTAATACAATAGATAAATACATTTAATCAAACAATTAAACTTTGTTCTGTGGTATGGTGATAAGTGAATACTGTTTGATAGCAGCAAGAAGAAATTATTAAATTGATAAAAAGTGACAATGAAGACTTCTGCACTTTTATTGTCCAAATAAACACTGTTTTTTTTTTAAACTTTAAATCAAAGAATCCAGGAAAAAAAAAAAAAAAAACTTTATCCACAAATTTTGTATGTATTCAAATTGTATAACATCCAAGGTACACATTTCTAATTGTGCAGTTAATTCTCATATTGTATTTTCTGAAGGTTTTGGAACATTTGTCCTCTCCCCAAATTTGTCACTGCCAAAACGCAGTGATACATAATTTAATAAGGTAAACAATTTAATAACATGTAAACAAGCAAATAGTGTTCTATGGTGTGGTGGCATCTTTAGACTAGGTCAAAGTCCTGAAAAATACCACCATAAATTGGGCCATGATACATGAGTATCAAACCCGTATCAAATGAGGTTTGACAGGGTCGCTTTGTCAAAAAGAGCCCTTTAAAGAGTTCAGAGGAGATGTGGGTCAAGTAAATCTCTTTATAGGCTGTAGCTGTGCAAAGCATCTCCTGAGGAAGAGCTTAGCCTGAGGCCATGGGCGCTAAAGGAAAACGCTTCAGATGAACGGAGTTCTGTCAGTCCCTGCCCAGCAAACGTATGATAATGCCTGTGACGCTCAATGAGGCAGAGCTTCAGTAACGGAAGTAAAATACACAAAAAGCAAAATGCCCTGAAGCAAAGCCAAGAGTAGGACAGGATGACAAAGGCTATTTAGTAAAAAAAAGAATTGAAGACATAAAAAAATGCATGTCAGATGAACTGGAAACTGGAAATATTTATATATAGGTAAGGGAGGCAGTGCCTCCTCAAAAAAAGTACAAAAATTAAACACTGCAAATATGACAAAATATGACATTAAAAGTGTATAAATTAGGGCTGTCAGTCAATTCAAATTTTTAATCCAATTAATTACATGATGTTGTCGTTTAATTAATCTAATTAATCGTAAAATAAATTTGACTGTGAAAATAACCACAAAATATTGATTATTTAAAGATATTTTTGTGTTAAATGAGAAAGTAGACATTACAAATTGAAGCTTTAGAAAGAAATATTTTATTTGATTTAACAGAAAATGTATTACACATATTAGGCATGGAACATATGAGACACATCTCAGTATTTTTTGGGGGGGGGGTGAACTATCCCTTTAACGTTGTTATTTTTATTATTTTATTTGCCTATTATTATTATTTTTTTTTAATGAAATTATATTCTAAATAAGAAACTAAATCTGCCAGCAGGTGGCAGTAAATGTCTTTGAGACATTCATTCAATTCGATTCGTTCAAACGTCTGATTCATTCAGGAATTAAGTAAATGGCTCTCTTTATGAATGGGCTTTTGAATCATTGATTCAACGCACATTCATTCAGAAACATCTAGGTTAATTTTGTAACCCTCATACCCTGAAGGAGGGATCGGAGACGTTACGTCGAGTGACGTACTTTGGGGTCTCACTTGGAAGCCCACTTGCCTCTGAGCTTACAAGAAAAGGCCAATGAACATTGGCAAGTGGAATTTGCATGCTAAGCCACTCCCCTGTACATATATATTTATATATATATATATATATATATAAGATGCCGGCGTGCATCCACTCATTCAAGTTTATGCTGAAGAGCCGAGCCGCAACCTGGCTTCCAGCGCAGTCCAGGATTGTGGCTGTGACGTCTCCGTTGCCCTCCTTCAGTGAACGAGGGTTACAAAAATAACCTGAATGTTCCCCCTCAGTTGTTTACTCTGAAGTTATGTCGAGTGACAGACTTTGGGGTCTCCTCTGGAAAACGCCACAATCCTGAGACACGTTACGAATTGAGGACAAATGCTGACAGGCAAGCATGTCAGGACAAATGTCTCAATTCGAGAAACAACTGGGGAAACAGCGCACGGATCCATAAGGAATGGTGCAGCAAGCTGTCACCGAGCTGTCCTCCTGCAAATTACCTGATGTTACACACGGGAGGACATGGGCTCTACCCTAAATTAAAAATCTAGCAAGGTGTGCGCAGCACTATATCTGAAGCCCTGGGTGTGGTCCATGTAAAAACCCAGTGTGCAAACTGAACACAGTTCCAAGGCCGGGTCTGCCTCCTTTGAGGGCAGACCTTGCAGGTTCACCACCTGATCCCAAAGGGGAGTGGTGGGAAACTTGGGCACATAACCGGACCGGACTCAAGGCCACGTGAGAATCAGCCAGACTGAACTCAAGGCACATATTGTGGACTGAGAATGCGTACAGGTCCCCCACCCTCTTGCTTAGAGGTGAGCATGGTCAGGAGTAAAGTCTTAAGCAACAAATATATAAGCTCAACTGAACCAAAAGGCTCAGAGGGAGCTATCCGTAAGCCTAAGAAGACCACGGAAAGATGCCAGGAGGGGATGAGGTGCAGCCAAGAAGAGTTTATCCCCCTCGTACCTCTCAGAAACCTGACGATCAGGTAATGCTACTTTTTCAAGGACAAACCTACTGCATCGTGGTATGCCAAAACAGCCACGATATACACTTCTGAAGTGGAAGGGAATGATCTTCACTCCAACTTCTATGCAGAAGGAAGCACCACTCTGACCAAGCATCTCTGTGGGTCTTCTCGAGAAGAGGAGCAGCATTACACAAACAGACCTCACTTCAGAATGTAGGCTGCCTCATAGAGGGGGCTCTAGTCTGAGTGATAGAGTACATCACAGCCTGGAAAAGGCCTGTGAGGTCTACCGAATCCCGTCCAGAAGCCACACATGTAGTTTCTAAGATCGGAGCACGGGTGCCAGATGGTGCCCATCCCCTGAGAAGGTCCTTCCTCAGGGGGATCTACTAGGGAGGGGCTGTTACGAAAAGCATGAGCAAACCAGGTTCGGGTGGGCCAGTAAGGCGCAACCAGTGAAACCTGCTTCTCGTCCTCCCTGAACTTGCACAGGTTCTGTGCAAGGAGGCTCACTGGGGTTCTGTGCAAGGAGGCTCACTGAGGCTCACTGGGCATATTTGAGGAGACCCTGGGGTCAGTCATGGGCCAACAGGTCCCTGCGAAGGAGGCCTTTGTCAGGGAGAAGAAAAGCTGGAAGTGGGAGGATTCTGGGAAGCCATCAGGTTTACCTGGGCTTCGCCGAATCCACTCCAGATGAGCAGTTCAGCATCAGATTCCGACTGACCGCTGCCACAGCTGGGGGCTGAATCAACAGCCTCTGCAGATGATCACCCCTTCTCTGATGCAGTGACAGAAATCCTGTCTTCCTCTAAAGCACCAAGAGAGACGTGGGGCTTGACTTAGGACGGGTCTCCCGGGGCTACGAATCATGAGTCGAACTTCCATGGGGGTTTACCCGGCGGAATAACCCGACTGTAATGCTCAGGTCTCCCTTGCTTCTAACCAGGGCAGCCAAAGAACTCTTAGAGCCCACTGAACTGGCGTGGTTATCAGACAAGAGAAGCCTCATCACGAATGAGAGGCATGACCAATGCATAGCCATGGTTATGCATTCGCAGTGAGCGCATAAACCATCCACGAACACAATCTCAGCATGTTTACGGCCCAGGCATGAGAGACAGTGATCGTATCCGTGTCAGAAGTCAGGAATACTACCGCTCCCAGAAGCACATGGATAGTCATCCTGAACGACACTCTCAACGACCGTGTAAGAAATTTGTTCTTTTAGGCTGGATTGCCCAGGGAATGGCTGCGGCACAACGGTGCACTCAGGCAGGAACTTCGCTGGATTGCAGGTGAGAAACTCTTCTTTTCTCCGTACAACCGAGAGCAGATTTCTTCTTCTATCTTCTTTTTTCTTCTAAAGCTCAGAGGTGATTGGGCTCCCAAGTGAGACCCCAAAGTACGTCACTCGACGTAACATCGGAGTGAACAATTGAGGGGGAACTAAACACTACTGTGTTGCTCGGAGACACACAACAATTCTGCTATGGCTTTAAAGCAAGGTAATATGTTCTCTACAAAATTGAGCAAAAACACAGTTTAAAATATAACACAATATCAATTTCTTATTTACTGAATTGTTGTATAAAATCACATTTAAGCTTGTGATAGATCGGGACAAAATAGTCATATTGCTTTTCCTGTCTGTGTGATATTGTGATGAGATATATATATATATATATATATATATATATATATATATATATGAGACAAAACGCATACAGGGGCATTTTTGCACCAATATCTTGAATTTTAGGGCATAACTGCATTTATGGAGTTGTTGCCCTGCATCATATTTGTCAACAGTTAACTATATGTAATATAAGACGATTTATAGGTAAGGGGCCAGCGTGTTAACCGTTAAAATATTATAATCGCATTATTTTTTAATACCCAATTAATTAAGTTAACATGTTAAACTCATTTTTTCTAAAGAA
The DNA here is from genome assembly GCA_033026305.1 of Cirrhinus molitorella. Classification (NCBI taxonomy): domain Eukaryota; kingdom Metazoa; phylum Chordata; class Actinopteri; order Cypriniformes; family Cyprinidae; genus Cirrhinus; species Cirrhinus molitorella. The sequence continues at coordinate 20,959,164 of CM065132.1, read as the reverse complement.
ACATTGTCCACAATAAATATATAATAAGATAATATAAATTCATCTCACGCAATTCTACGTTTTATGTTTTTTACCTTGGAACTCTGAGCTCTCTCAATTCTTATCAATCAAATCTCCCAGTTTAGATTTTTTTTCCCCTCTGAATTATGAGTATACACCTTGCAATTGTGACTTTTTTTCTTGGCATTCCGAGTTTACATCAAATTTGTTTTCCACAAACTGTTGACACCTGACCTGACTGCATACACAATCACAATTTCATTTTTTCCATGACAGAAAAAAACAGATATGTGTGCTCATTTGTTTCTAGATTCTGCTAATGATGAATCATTAGAAAGAAGTATATTGGCATAAGAGTGTAACATCTTTTGTTCACATGGGTGAATAAAATCAATGAGTTAATGGCACATTGAAATTTTTGCGGCTGTTTCAGTGTCTTCAGACGTTTCAGCTCAGAGGTTTTCATTATCTTCCACTTAAGAACAGGTAATCACTATTACCAGTAAAGATGAACTCACAGAGTCTGTGAGTGGAGTGACGCCAGTTTCCCTTTCCAGCTCAAAGTGCTCTCTAATGACTCCGCTCCCACTCCACTCCAGGTTTTACATTACCCTTCTGATTCATTTTCAGTAAACATTTGTAATTCTCCTCATGAGTTTGCACCACTCGCATATTCTGACACCATAGCGCAATGTTAAATAAGGCATAGCTGTATCTTTGATGAAGTGGTTAAAAAACTTTATTGCTGGCCAAATTCTGTGACGTCTGAAGGCCACATATTTCCTAGAGCAGAGAACCATTTAATGGACCAGAATATCAATATAATATATGAAATGAGTCATTATTAAGGCTAACCAGTAAATTATGATTCTAATTATTATAATTTCCCATTTATTTGTGATGTAATATGCAGTGTTTTTGGATACACATCCTCACTTTGTGCTAGAACAGCATTGCAGTCAACCAGGACTTTCTCTTTTTAGCTTTAGAAAACTCATTCCGCTCCTGTGCTTTGCACATTTGTAGGGTTTTTGTTCTGTATTGCATAAGTCACTACAACATAGACAAACTGAAATAAAAAGCATTAAGAGGAAAAAAAAAAGGCAAATTAAGAAAGAAAATGAAAGAGAAAGAAAATTGCTGGTTAACAGCACTGAAAGTCACTTTGTGGATTCATGTTAATGATATTTAACAGACCATTTCATTGCATGTGACATGAAAAGGTGCTGAAATACTTCTAGCGTCTTTTCATCTCAGACGATTTTCTCAGACGCCCATGCAAGTTCACCTTCACACGTAAGCGAATGTAGCTTCAAAATAGCACCTAACAACTCCTATTGAAATTGTATGTTACATAACCAGGCACCAGCGGAAGGTAAACCTGCTTCATGAGCTAAAATAATTCATTTGATTGGCATTAATCTTGGATTAGGTATCGCGCTACAGTGCCTTTATGTAAGTGATTATATCCTTGCTGATGTCATTTAGGCACATCACAGGGTCAAGTGGGATCTCAAATCTGTCTGCAAAAGTTAGTAATAAAGCAAACTACTTGGGAGTATTTTCAGAACTTTTCAATATTTCAGCTCACTCAAGTTTCTCCCAAATGAGAGGATCATATCTTTTTAAATAAAATGGACGATTCTGACTCAAAGCCATCAGCAGTGTGTGGCTACATTACGGCGTTTTAAGTTTAAACAGTCATTTTTGGCCAAAATAGGAGTACATAATCCTTTCTCAAGTGAAAAAGTCTATTCCCTGTTGTCGTCTCACATCAAAGTCAACCAACATATTAGTTTAGAACTGTTTCTGCCTATAAACGGTGGTTGATGTGTGCATATTTCTTTCCTGATATAGATGACTTTTTCACTGGGGAAACCAATGTTATTTCATACAAACACATCTTTGGGCTCTAATGGTGTGTATACTAAAAGCTAGGTGAATATTCTAATTGCATTAATTGCTCTAAATTAAACTCCGTTCACATCGGCAGTGACTTCGCTGTATGTGCTGGGAAGATGCTTGTGGGTGTTCCAAGTGCTCACTCTAATGTTCTTGGTAGACTGCACTTCTGGACGTATCTTTAGAAAATGCTATCACAAACTATATTGCTGGTAAAACTAAGATATCAGTCTAATTTGACTAGGAATTAGTCTTAAAAAAGCATTCCTCATTCCAAAGTAAGCTTATCTTCATCTTGGATGCCTGAGGGTGCCATATTCAGGTTTGGGTGAACTATTCCTTAATACAGCAAGTCTTTTAAGAATTATTATTATTTATTTATGCTACCTATTGTAAAAACAGTACGCCATGTGAATTTGTGAGAAACAATATGGATTTATCAAGGTTAAAGAGGGTTTAAACACTTTACATTGTTCCTTGGAGTATGCATACTTCATCTATGTAAAATAACTTGTATGCAAAGCCTCTTTTGCTGTGATACAAATGCTGTTCTCACAGAATTAAACAAAAAGCATCCATTATTTATGTTGTGCATGAGATGCAGAGCATGGCTCAGTGTGAGAGCTCTACCGGGGCAGCCTAAGGTTCCAGTGAGTGAGAGCTTTACCTTTGATGTGTGTCAGAGTGCTGTGACAGTAAGCTTTGATAGTGACAAACTCAAATGATCCTCCCTCCACTGGGTGGCATGTGAGGAAGAGGCCATGATAAAAAAGACAACATGTGAACAGCAACATGGCAGAAGGGCTCAGGAACGTCAGAGACGACATAATGAGGACAATGAGGCTCATTTGATATGCTACTTTGGTGAGAGCACGAGGCAGAGTGCCAAAAGTTACTTGAAGAAACATTTTTGTTTTATTAGTGATTGCACTGCCACAGAAGCTATTGATTGGTTTTAAAGCTGTTGTTGTATTCTTTTTAACACTGCATCCAAAATAAAAATGAGGTCTATAAAATGTGGGTTGGGCCAAAATATAAAATATATATTTGTTGGTATTACGTATGTTACATTTAGAATAACAGAAAGGGTTGTGCAGTAGATTTAAAATTGAGGTGTGGTGCTGATATCAGTGTCATGTTCAAGGCTCTACCACATTTTCTTTCTCTTATGTTCTGTCCCTTTCCATTATATCAGTCTGATAAAAACACAAAAGCTCCCACCTAAAAAATTAAAAGCAGCAGGTAAGGTTATTGTTCAGAAGCTTAGATGGTAATTACTGGCAGCATTTGCCCCGATGACTTTTAAAGAGTGAGCCTAGTGATGTTTGGAATAGATTAAAGTGTGATGTGTCCTAATGGAGTACTCTAGTTAGGTGAAAATTTGAAGTAAATCATCACTTAGGGCAATAGTAAGTGCACATTGAGTCATAGGCTATTAAGATTATTTTGCTCAGTGGTTTGCACATGAGATAAATGCAAGAGATTTGAACTACAATGTAGCCTCGTTTTTGATATGCTAATTTCTAAAGCCTCTAAATGATCGACATGATTAAAACTTGCTGAAAAACCTGTTGTACGTGATCTACTATTTTTATTATAATTGTAAAAATGTCCACCTTCTATTAACAGCACACACGTCTTTTTGGGAAAGGAAGGAAGTGACGTGGCCAAGTATGGTGACCTATACTTGGAATTTGTGCTCTGCATTTAACCCATTCATGTAGTAACCATATTGCTTTGGCACCTGGGGAGCAGTTGGGGGTTTGGTGCCTTGCTCAAGGGTCTCACCTCAGTCGAGGTATTGAAGGTGGAAGAGGTCACTGGTCATATAATAACAGACAATAACAGAACAGTGTGTAAAACTTTTGGATGTATTTTAAAGAGTGTATGCCATGAACTTAACATATTTCACATAATTTTGAAAATCCAGCATTTAGTTAATAAGCGCTCATTGTCACAGTTGAAAACACAACACTTATCTTCTTTCCAGGCGAACGTTAAAGAATGCAACACACACATCTCCCGAAAATACTGTATAATTCAACCTGTTCATCTGACGATGAAACTCTTGAAATGTTTCTAATGGATGTGCACCATATCAGATATTCAACCAATGGTCTGGTGGTCATGACATCTAAAGCTGAGAAGTATTATTACTATTATTTTATTGAAAGTTTCTCACCTGTCACTGGTCAACAAACAGTTAGCCCCGTCCAAAAAACGGTCAGTGTTGCTGTGGTGGCCAAAATTTCTCAAAAGCATGATTAGCCAACTATGGTCTTAAGTTCTGTCGTTACCAACATAAATAGTGGTGTCTTCAGATATCATGTTTGTTCCAGCAAAATTGAGCAGAAATTACATTGTGGTGACAGAACTGCATATATAGATTGGGATTATGCCAGTCTGCTTGTTAAATTGTGATGTAATGCTGTTTTTGGGTCCAAGCCTGGTACCCCTACTCCGGTTCTCCGGAACCAAGGCCTTCCAGCCCCACGTACCCACCATCCTGGCAGGCAAGGGGGTAGGCTGAGTCATTTGATTGGCAGAAAGTTTGATGAGAAGCTAAAGTGCAGGGTGATGTCATCAGATTCGTTAATTCATATTGGCAGAAGTTAGAGACTACAAGTTTTGAAAGCTTATATTTTGTGTCGGCAAACTGTTTCAAAATGTATGGTGTGCGCTACAGTCTCCAAGCTCACGGCATCCTAGACACAATTATTTTAATGATTTATAAAAGATTAATCACTGTCTAGCCATCTGGGATTTCGATATGGAGATAAAGGTTAAGATTAGAATTTTTTTATTACATCATATTGTGAGTGTATTTTAGTTTGTTGTTTTCTTGTGGCAAAGAACATTTGGACCCAGGCTTAAAGGGATAGTTCACCCAAAAATGAAAATTCTGTCATTAATTACTAACACTCATGTCATTCCAAACCTGTAAGACCTTTGTTAATCTTCAGAACACAAATTAAGATATTTTTGATGAAATCCGAGAGTTTTCTGACTCTGCATAGACATATTTAAGGACATCGTTAAAATAGTCCATATGACAGCAGTGGTTCAAGCATGCATCGTGGTACTTCAGTAAATGTGCGTCGAAGGCTGACATGGAAGAGGAGAAATTGTTGAATTAAGTTGTTATTTTTTTTTTCATTGCGCAGTAAAAGTATTCTCATAGCTTCATAAAATTACAGTTGAACCACTGATGTCACATGGACTATTTTAACAATGTCCTTACTACTTTTCCGGGCCTTGAACGTGTCAGTTGCGTTTCTGTCTATGCAGGGTCAGAAAGCTCTCGAATTTTATTAAAAATATCTTAATTTGTGTTCCGAAGATAAATGAAGGTCTAACGGGTTTGGAATTACATGTTCATTTTTTTTGGTGAACTTCACTTTAACTAGCAAATTTGTATACAACATGTGTTTTAAAAGTGAGAGTCAGTTTAAAGAATGGTTCAATTTAAAGTTGTCTCTGCATTTTAAGATAGGATGTAATATAGGATGCAGTATTTTGATGAAGAAAAATGCATCTAACTAAAAATATTTTAGTGTCATTTTCTAGCAGTGGAGTAATATATGATACATCTGTTAGGCCATGTTGTGTAAAGATCCATGTATATTGTTCTGTTAATATAATCAATAAAATAACATCTGTTAAAATGATGAATGCCTATCGATTTCCCAATAAAACATTCGTCTTACCACTTTTATTGGATGCAGGATCACGCAAATGAATAGCTTTCTGCAGCCAGTCAGCCACATGGTTAACATCACCGATCCATTTTTCTCTTTCTTATCCTTTGATTTGTGCCAGTGGTCGACTGGCTGCATTTCCTCAGAGGAAAAGAGGCGGAATCAGGCTGTATGTGTTTGTTCAGCAAAACCTCGCAGTGCCAGTCCTCCTCTTTGACTGCTCTGCTCTCACCTCAGGTTTCTGTCAGATAAAACAAGATGGAGAATTACCAAGCCATACAACTCAAAAAAAGAAAACAAACTCAAACTGCTTCATTCTTATATCTGTCATTTACACATCGCTCCTGAAGACCGGAATATACATGTCACCGTGCCTGCTTTGGTTCATTTTCAGCTCATTTGCTTAGTTCATTGTGTGTCCTTATTTACAACTATGAAGGCGGCATTGTTTGTAAATGTTTTGTCAAGCAAAATGTCTAAACAATGAAATATGCATGCAACATCCAGTGGTTAAAAATATAAAAAGGACATATTTGCTGAAATTGTAAAATGCCATTAAATGAAAATGCTTTTATTTTTATTCAACAGGTGTTGAATATACTTTATCTGTTATTCTATTTATGAATTATCAAATCTTTTTAACAGATAAACATTTTAATGCATTTTTCCATGGTTACTGATTCAACAGATGTTAAAATACTGACCAAGTACCTTAAACTAAAACTCAATTTCAAAATTCTCTTTTAACTAATTGACATATTCTTTGACCTTTGGGTTTGTTTGATTTCATTTGCTAGGTGTTGTAACTGTCAAATTAATTTAAAGAAACCATTTGAATATGTTCTACAACACAAGACTCAATATTTGAGAAATATTTTACAGTGGAACATAAATGGATTCCAAATTCAGGTTTTTGAGGCAATGATGCAAATCTGTCTCTCATGAGCGATTATATGATGGCACTGATTGATGCCGTTGATGGAAGCTGAAAGGGACCGAGGGAAAAGTCTGGACCATTTAAAACTGTGTTGGATAAAAGCTTTCTTATTGCAATTATTAGTCAGTCACATCTCTTTGTCCCATCTCGTTTGTCTCATACTCAGTTCGCAAACTCATCAGATGCCTATTTTGTGAAGTCAGATGACAGATGTAGAGCTTATTCCACCGCAAAGTTCCCTCATTTAGCACCAGAGGTGACAGCCCATCATATTTCTGCTTGACAGTTCGATTATGTTAGCATGGAGGAGTTTCATGGAGGATGTTTAAGTTTTTCTGTTGTTCTCATGTTAACGGTCTACCTGATGCTGTTATGATGACTTTGAAAAAAAAAAAGTTTTCCTTTGGGATGTGAAAGCAGAAGACAAACATTTCATTCATTTTATATTCACACACACACAAATTTCCTGAAAATGCACTCACCTTCAGGGCATCCAAGATGTAGATGAGTTTCTTCATTGGAAAAGATTCAGATAAATGTGGCATTACAAAACTTGCTCACCAGTGGATCCTCTGAGGTGGATTTATTTGAAGTTTACTTGTTGTTTGCTGGTGTTGTCTAAAGTTACAATCAATGATATGTGAAGAATTGTCCAGATTTGCAGTTCAAGTTATGTGTCTTATCTCTGTTCATCTCTGTTACTGCAAATTATAGCTGAAACAGTGGCAATGCGGATACAGGTTTGTTTTCAAATCTGAAGAATAATGATGATGATATGAAATGTAGTTTTACCTGATGTGATGGCTGCAGATCAGTGGTGTGTGGTGATGTTCTGAAATGAGGAGACAAAAAAAAAATGATATTTTTCATTACCATAAGTATGAATTTCATTAAGTTAGTGTTTTTAAGCATTTTACATTTATTTCAAAATAATAACTCAAGGCAGAAACCATGTAAACAATCTATTTTATTTGGAAACTTATGCTCAGCTATTCTTTGTAATAGTTTACGTTTAACTATTTATTTTTTTCGTATCATCAGTCATCAAAGCTCAGTAAATATTAGTTACAAATAACTTTAAATTTCACCAAGCTGATTATGCACTAAAAACTCCTACAGATCATGTTTTCATGCCATTTTAAGTCTTAATTTGACATAACAAATTGGTTATATCTAAGTGTGTTGGTTGTTTACCTACTTTTTTTACTTAGTCTTACCATTATATTGTTCATGCAGAGTGATTCACGAACGTGGAACGCGCACGAACACAAGAGGCGGGATTTATCGCATGAACCAATCACAGCTGAACATAACCAGTCTAGGGATGCTCATTTCGGTTAATTTTCCTGACCGACAACCGCTGCTTGTCAACCGAACATTAACTGTTAACTGATTAAATAAGAATAGGAATAAATTAGTATAACATAAAAATATATGACGATACATAAAAATTACAAACAAATATTTTATTTTAACTCGCAAACAGCAGCATACACAGCAGCAGAGCAACAACAAAAATTCACATATCCTCAAATTATCACGCACCAGCAGAGAATATCAGAATAAAATTATAGAAATAAAAAATATACATTAATGAAATGATTATCTAATTAAGATGACACAACTAAAACACACACTAAAACTTTCTATGCGCTTTGAAGAATGGGACCAGTCTTGTTCTTCCCGCCAGACATAAAAACATATAGCAGGCCTACCTCAGTTTACAGCCTGGAGTTCAGGGTCTGAAAGACGCAACACAACACCATCTTGCCACAAAGCACCGGCAAAAATAATTAACAACGAATGTGTCGGGGGGAAAACAGTATGGAGATATTTGTATGATTCTGAGACAGTGTTGCAAAGACCCTGACTCCCAATCTCCTTTTTGAACGCGCCTTTAGAAAGTAATGTATCTTTACGGATTACATAGCCTAATGAAATAGTTTTTTTTTTATTTGTTTTGTTTCGTTAAGTAATAATTTAAAGCTTTCTATTTATATATTCACTGAAAAAATGCAAATGATCGCGCTGGCGCCTCCATGTCCTGTTTTATATCTATAGATTTTATTTCATTCAAGTCGTGATGATTTGAGAAGGCAAATTGATCAGACTATGAACAGTCTTCCGCTGGCCGCTGTTTGTTACTTAAAAAAAAAAACATATAGCCTATTTAATAGCTGAAGGACACGTGCATGGCAACATGCTGTTGGACTGGAGCGCTGCCTTTTAACTGTTAGACCCGCGGCAAATACATCACAAATATCTGCGGTCAATTTGCGGTTCTGGACTTCTCATCCACTGTACATATGTTTCTGCTCATAGCGTGTTTTTGCAACGTAGAGCAATATAGCCAATCTGTTGATTTTATGAGTGCAGTGGCCAGTTGGAGACGGTTAGCTTACAATCCTCTCAGCACACTAAATGCAGGTAGTGTTCTGTTTAGTTCTGCTCTACACGTTCGTGAACCATTATTAAAACAGAAAATGCAGACATGATGTAAATAAGAGATTAATTGTGCAGTAGAAAGGTTCTTTTGATGCTCTTTATTAACTTTGAGATAGCAATGAACTACATTATGATGTGTGACAGCTTTTTCAAGTGATCGTGAGGGAGCGCCGCGCCCATTGTGCACTTTCTAGGCTATTATCCTTTCAGAATCTATTCACTCATACATCTGATAGTGTTATCTACTATAAGGATGCACCCCCATTCCCAAAAGTGCCACCAGAGGGCTACCAGTTAAAGCCAAAGGATTGTGCATACAGTCATGGCCAAAAATATCGGCACCCTTGCAATTCTGTCAGAAAATGCAACCCTTCTCTCAGAAAATTGTTGCAGTTGCAAATGTTTTGGTACTCACATGTTTATTCATGTATTTTTTGTTTGCATTGGAAAAACGAAAAAAAAAAAAAGTCAAATATATCATTCAACACAGAATTAAAAAAAAATGCTCTGGACAAAAATAACTTCAATCAATCGCTTCCTGTAAACATGAATGAGTTTCTTTCTTTTCTTTCTTTTCTTTCTTTTTTTTTCTTTTTTTTTTTTTGGACCACTCTTCTTTTGAAAACTGCTCCAGTTTTGCAAGTCCAGGATGCCTTCTCCCAACTGCTGTTTTGAAATCTCTCCACAGGTGTTCTATGGGGTTCAGATCTGGACTCATTGCTGGCTATTTCAGAACTCTAGAGCACTTTGTTTGTATCCATTACTGAGTGATTTTTGAAGTGTGTTTCGGGTCATTGTCCTGCTGGAAGACCAATGACCTCTGGTGGAGATGCAGCTTTTTGACACTGGCCACTACGTTGTGCCCCAAAATGGTAACACTGTACAATACGGGTGTACAAATAAGCATTATTTCATGCTTAACTAATGCAGAGATAATCTATAACTCATGAAGAACTAAACCATTTATTAATAATTACTGCATATTAGTTAAATGTGTCATAATGTATTAATTCCCTAATAACTTATTTTATTAACTAATAGTGTCAATTTATGTGTTAATTACCACAATAGGATTAAGCCATGCATTTCAACTTCCAGTTGTCTGCTTTAATTAATAATTAGCTAATGATTTAATATGTTAAGTAATATGTCATTGTGTTTATGGATTTAGAATTCTAAATCCATAACCACAATGACATATTACTTACCAATTAGTTATTAGTTCTGTGCCTCAACAAGTAAAGTCATACCAATATGATATCTTTACAAATCATTAGCTAGTGATTAATTAAAGCACACAACTGGAAGTTTAAATGCATGGCTTCAACTGGTTGAGGCTCATAATTAGCTAATTCTATATCCATAACCACAATGACATATTACTTAACAATTAGTTAATAGTTTTGTGCCACAAGAAGTAAAGTCATAACATAATGGTACATTTGCAAATCATTAGCTAATGAGTGATTAAAGCACACAACTGGAAGTTGAAGTACATAGCTTCAACCACTGTGGTAATTAACATATGAATGTACATCATTAGATAATAAAATAAGTTATTAGGGAATTAATAAATTGTGACACATTTAACTAATAACAATTTGATTACTTAATCTATGAATCATATTGAAAGTTCATTAGTTGCTGATGTAGTAATCATTAATAAATGGTTTAGTTCTTCATGAATTATACATTAACTCATGATTATCTTTGCATTAATTAAGAATGAATTAATGCATATTAATGTTAGGGTCTGTGTTCTTTCCTTTGAAGGCCTCATTTCTTTTTTTTTGTAAACAGTGCCATGATGTTCTTTACCAAGAAGCTCTACTTTTGTCTCATCTGTCCACAGTACGTTCTCCCAGAAGGATTGTGGTTTTGTCACATAAGTTTTGGCAAACTCCAGTCTTGCTTTTTTATGCCTTTGTGTCAGCAGTGTCAGCACTTTCATTCAGATGGCGACGGATAGTGCGAGCTGACACTGTGACCTGTGTCTGCAGATCAGCTTGAATTTGTTTGGAAGTTAAAATGGGTACTATATCCACCATTCAAACAATCATTTGTTGTAATTTTTCATTAATTTTGCTCTTCCGTCCACGTCCAGGGAAGTTAGCTTCAGTGCCATGGGCTGTAAACCTCAGCCCATGGCAAGTCCAGTGGACACAGGAACATTAAGATCTCCGGAGATAGACTTGTAGCCTTGAGATTGGCCATGTTTTTTCACAATTTTTTTTTCTCTCACATCCACAGACAACTCTTTACACTTGTTACTTGCCACATGTGTCTAAATACAAATTACAGGAGCATCACATGCTTGAAAAGCAATTGTTTCTTGCAATTTTGACAAGAAGCCAATAATTTTGTCCAGTCCATTTTTGAGTTCAGTGTGAAATGTTATCAAGTTTGACTTTTTTTTGTGTGTTGTTCCAGTGCAAACAAAAACAATAAGCATGTGAATACCAAAACATTTGCAATTGGAAGAATTTTCTGAGAGAAGTGTGGCATTTTCTGACAGAATTGCAAGGGTGCCGATATTTTTGGCCATGACTGTATGTGCCAACAAACTAGGAATGGCTGCATTGCAATTCACTGTCTGTGACTTTGTCACAGTCACGCTTCATTGTAGAAGTAACAAGATGCCAAAGTACAGCACCTGAGTGGCATTCACCAAGGAAGGAGAGGGTTACTGCTTCAAATTTTAGGGAGGTTAGCCATATTAAACATTCACGTGCTGCAGAGATGAGCATCCAAAGCATCTGAGGCCTTAAAGCACTGTGTAACTCTGAAAAACCTGAACTTAAGGAAATGTGGACTGGTGATTCATCAAGATGCATCTTGGCTGGGTGCACCACCTGATGGAATGGTATATGACTCCTTAGAAGACCATCATTTAGCTTGGTTAAAATAAAATGCCCAAATGCACTACTGACGGCAGGTACCTCAGAGTTGACCAATGCATATACAAATTGAAGAAAAGCCATCTTAAATATTGGCAAGTGCATGAGCAGTTGCTTATCACAGGTATGGAATGGTGTGACTTTGTTGTCTGTGCCCATGATGACACGTTTGTACAAAGACACTATTGTGTTAAGCTCCCTGAAACAGAGGTGTGATTTGTTTTTCCTTTATACATATCTGCCAAAATACCTCTCTGTGCACAAGTAACGGTGCGGATGAATGAATTTATGCTAGATTTTACAAGCATATCATTTATCTTGTGCTCCTTCATCCTTTTGAATGAATTGCTCAACTCTCATTCTTGCAATAGACTGCGTGTTCCTGACCTCTGGCCCAGACAGTGGTGCTCTCTTTGAAAGGAAAGTAGGTATGTAGACTTTGCAGGGCACACAGTCTTCCACAAGGAAACCCTTATCTACCATTATAGCCATTGTTGGTTTTAGAAAAGACACAATACTAGACTGCTTTGGAATCTCTCTATCACTGATGGCACCTTCATAGAGAGATGACACAAAGGTCACACCTTGATGGGCCATCCCAATCGACCCTTTGAAAGTGCAGTAAGCAAACAATAGCTCACAGTTTGGTGTTTGGCAGTGCAGTTCAGTACAGTCCAGATTCACTTGTGTATCAGAGTAATGCTGAAAAACATCTGGCGTGTGAGCTTTGACAGTTTCCTCTTCCAGCCAAATGCCCACAGCTCCAAGTACATAGAGAAAGTTAGCCCATGTGTTGATGATAAGGCTTACAGTTGATTGGCAGAACCTTCTGCATCTGACTATATATATGCCATAAACAGAAAAAAACTCAATGGTTTGAAGAGACTGTGGAAAACAAAAAAAATTAAGTTTGTGGCTAAAATCAGTATCTTAATCATATTAAATGCTTCATAATACATCTACCATTGTATTGGCAGTGTGAGGGCCCTCATCTGTCTTAGCTGCAGCCGATTCTCTTGTCACACATACAATCTTGGCTGTTGCTGGCATTTTCTGCCTCTAACAGGCCATCAAGTGAGCGTGAGTCGTAAACCCTTAGAACATATTTCTTTGATAGTACATTAAGTGTTCATAGACGGTATTAAATAGCAGATTTATTAGCATCCTAGTTGTAATTTCCATTAATGCAACAACATATTAGGACAGAGAACAAAAAGCCTAAGGCCAGTAAGTAATTTAACAAGGACAGAAACTGGACCACACATCCACTCACAACTCCCTCATCTAGACAGTCAGTCATTTTAGAGTTTGTTTACTTTCAAAGCACTTTGAAAGCACAGTGCGGTGATAGTTGTTGTTGTTGACAGCCCTAGTAATTTTATATTAATCTGACAAACACTGACATTGTCAGCTTACCTTGTGTAAAACCTAATGTCATCATCGGGGGCAGCAAACCACTCTGAACTGAACACTCTGCTGAGGGTTATCTCCTCAATTTCAAGCAATACTGCTTTCTTCAGTAAAAAAAAATATGTCAGTGGATTTTGATATGAAAGCACAACAGGGAATCGACTTTTTCCACTTGACAAAACATTATTATTATAGATTCAAATTTTTGAATTACGTCTTAATGTTTTTGTTTTGTTTTTTTGACATGTTTTAGAAGATGCCAACAAAGTATTTTAGTCCAACATGTCCTCCAATTTATACGCCCGACGTAAGTCGTTTTCACAAATCCTGAAAATACGTTTTCATAGAGCATATACAACAATTGCTCCCCTATTAGCAACAGGTACCCAATTCACTTTCAGGATTATGTGTAGCTCAGTGGGTAGAGCATTGCACTACAAAGTGGTGTAATCATATGAACACAGGTTCGATACCAGAGAATGTACCAGTTCTCATAGCATGTTTTTTTTTTTTTTTTTTTTTTTAGAATATTCACTATAAATCATGATTTTGCACTATTTCTGTAAAGGAGTAGTTTTAGGTGTGGTCATTCATACACATTACACCTAGTAAAATATGTTTGAATTACCGTGAGATCGGTGTAAAAACTCATACGTCATTTCTTGACATCGATTCCAACGCGACACTGTCATTATTTTTACGCCCGCTAGAGGGCGCTTAACTTTAAAATGTAAAAATGGGTCATATAAGGTGAATAAAAAAAACGTACAATTGGGTCGTATTTTCTTTGAGGACAGTCCCCTTTAGTCATATGGATTACTTATGGATTATTGTGGTTTTATCAGCTGTTTGGACTCTCATTCTGATGCCACTCATTCACTGCAGAGGATTCATTGGTGAGCAAAAGATATAAGGCTGAATTTCTACAAATTTGTTCTGATTGTACATATTGAATGGCCCGAGAGGGAGTACACTTTTAAAAATAAAGGTTCTTTACTGGCATCAGTGGTTCTATGAAGAACCTTGAACATCTATGTAACCTTACAAATGCAGAAAAGGTTGTTTAGATTTTTAAAATGTTCTTCAAAATGGTTCTTTTAGGAACTGCTCACTGCAAGGTTCTTTGGGGAAGCAAAAATGGTTCTTCTATGGCATTGCTGCAGAAACACTCATTGGGAACCTTTCTTTTTAAGAGTGTACATTTTCAGTTCTGGTCAACAGATTATTAATGTACAAAATATATTTTATACAACAACTTTTAATAAACAATGAGACCAGGCTGTGGATTCAGACACAGCCACTAAGTGCACCCTTGGCTGAAGACCCTGGCTTTATGAGTAACAATTACAATCACCTTTTTTTTTAATCCAGAAATGGTTGACCTTTTACTGAAAAGTTGCTTTTTGACTTGTTAAAATTAGATGTTCAATTAGCAAGTAAAATGATATTCTTAACTTATTAAGGTTTCCAATTTAAGTTTCAGAAAATAGCGTGAAATCTGACATGTCACTCTGGAAAGAGTTGGAAGTCCCAGTCCATTTTCACATGTATTGAAAATCTCCAAGTTAAATCCGTGATCTGTTTGACTAAGCCTTCTTAGTGTAGAGTACTCCATAAGCCTCCATCTGCAGCTCTATGAGTAACATTTCTTTCTGTCAAGCAGCTTTTTTTAATCCATAAGTCTATCATGTTCCATTGAGGTAAAGTATGATCTTTCAGTAAACGGTTCTTTTACCTGGTCAATTTTCCTTAATTATATGGTTATACCATCTTCAATTTTGACCAGCATTAGCACTCTGCAGAAAACATTTGCTCAGGCCTGGCTTCTGAAAATAGCTTTAAACACTTGATTTTCTCTAAACATTTTCGCTCTCTTTGAAGGAAGATGTTAATTACTGCAATATCCATCTATACTGTAAAGATAAAGAAATGTTCCAAGTTCCTGACCTCGGTACTGTGTAATATGTTTTTTAATCAAGTGTGCCACTAGAGCTGTTGATAGAAAGGCAATGCTAAGATTACTCATGGACTCTACTGACGATATCACACCTTCTATGGCTAATTACATTAATATTTTCATTAATTAAAAGACACCCACTCACATCCTTGTAATTAGGCCACTTATAAAAAGAGATGAACTATTTAATTGTTAACTTCAATGCATTATTACTCTATCTACTTACCACCAAGTCTTTTCATTTGCAGCTTGTGTCTAAAAGCAGTGACTATGTTGATTTTATTATTATAATTTTTTAGTTATAATTTTTTTATGTAATCCATAAAATGGTCTGGCATTAAGGTCAGTTAGTTTTTCTTGGTCTTAAAAATACAAGTATAACTGCATTTAATTTGATAAATTGATAATAAAAAAACACTTTATAATAACTACACACTATAAACCATTAGTTAAGCATTAGTAAATAGTCAATTCATCATTTATAAATTATTATACCCAGATTAATAAGCATATCTATAATTATTTATAGTTTTTAATAATTGTATTTTCATAATATATCAAATAAACATTTCTAAATTAACTATTATATTATTACAGAACATAGAAATATTTATTTCCACATGCAAAAAATAAAAATAAAGCTCTGCAATTCTGTATTACTTTGTGTTGTTTGTTTCCTTTTTCTCTTTAGAAAATATTTGAGTCTTTAAATCTCCTTTGTAAAAGCTTTACAAGGTATAAATAGTCTTCACTTTAGATGAGCTCACAAAAACATTTAAAGGAACACTCCACCTTTTTTTTTTTTTTTTTGTTTTTTGTTTTTTGAAAATAGGCTCATTTTCCAACTCCCCTAGAGTTAAAAAGATGAGTTTTACAGTTTTTGAATTGATTCAGCCAATCTCTGGGTCTGCCGGTAGCACTTTTAGCATAGCTTAGCATAAATCATTGAATCTGATTAGACTATTAGCATCTTGTTCAAAAATTACAAAATATTTTTGATATTCTTCCTATGTAAAACTTGACTCTTCTGTTGTTACATTGTGTACTATGTTACCTAGCTGGGGACTATATTCAGGTGCTGCGTAATATCATTGAGCCTGCTGCACCCATGGTACAGCAGCAAAGTTCCTTGATTATTACGCCTGAATAAGAGTATAGTTCCTATCCATATCAGCCTTGAAAATCACAACTTTTCATTTTCTGTCGGTCATTGTACATGATGTAACTACAGAAGAGTCGACTTTTAAATAGGAATAATATTGAAAATCTTTGGTATTTTTTGAACAAGATGCTAATGGTCTAATCTGATTCAGTGATTTATGCTAAGCTATGTTAAAAGTGCTAACGGCAGACCCAGAAATCAGCTGAATGGATTCAAAAACGGTAAAACTCATCTGTTCATTAATCATTTGCTTACACTTTCTAAATGATCTTATGAACCACTGATGACAACTAAATAACTGATTTGTAAATAATGTACTCCTTAATTTAGAAATTATAAATTGATCATTAATAAAGTACAAAAACACAATTATTAAACACATTATAGATATGTTTAAAAATCAGGAACAAAGCATTTACAGTTACATACTATAAATATAAACTGCTTACTACTGTTTATTAATGTAGAGATAATGATTTATAAATGATGAATTGACTATTTACTAATACTTAACTAATGGTTCACAGTGTGTAGTTATTATAAAGTGTTACCGATAAATGTTTTGAATGGATGAAGCACAAATCTACCTCTGTATTTCTCATTTAAATAGTTAGTTCTTGTCCTTGGATCTGACTGGTCGACAGTGCTCTAACAGTGCTGGTACAGTCCAATAGCACTAGGATTTCTATCACTCCACTTGTTTTTTGAATTTTCAGTGACTCTTTTTGCAGGTTACATCATTTCACAAGAATGTGGAGACAAGTGTGTTTTTGTCTTTGTCTGTGTGAAGCTGCAGTCACACTATGCTTGGAGCATGCAAAAAATTTTTCAGATACTGCAACGTGATATGACATCACGCTCTGCAGCATCTTTTAAAAATCTGAAAAAAAAAAAAAAAATTCAAAATTTAATAGCTTCATTCAATCTTTTTTTTATCAACAAGTGAACATGGGCAAGTTTAAATAAAAAAGCAACATTTTGAATGAAAATGTTGAAAAAAAAATCATGTTTTTGTATAAGACTACATCTGGATTATATTCAAATCAATATAAAAATCATGTTAAAAACATAACTCACGATGAAAGAGCTGAAGGATTGAAAAACAAGCTAAGACAGCATGTTTGCAATTGTGTTTTTACATCACATTCGCTTTTGTTCATACTGTCGGGTAGATTTAGGTGTAGTGCAGATGGTACATTGTTTTAAAACGTCACAGACATTAAAGTATAGCGCCACTCAGCAGACATTTCAAGTCAACTGCAGTGGCATGTACAAAACCAAAGTGACATAAAATGTACCATATGTTTGTTCATCTGTTTTCTGCAAAAACAAATTATAGGAATAGTTCACCCAAACATTTGCTGTTAATTTACTTCAGTAGTACAGAAGATTTTTAGCTGAAACTATGGTCACTGGTAATTCATAAAATGCAAATCAGTGTTGGCACTTGAGAATTAAAAACAAAAAATATCATACATGCAAGACAAAATTAATACCTTGTGGCTCCTGACGATATATTGAGGTCTTAAGAAGCGAAACAATCTGCCTGTGCAAGAAACTGAACATTATTTACAACATTAAAACATACAAATGAGATTTTCAGTTCATATAAAGCATCCACCAATTCACAAAAACACACTAAGCTTGCTGACTTACTTCAATTCATGGAGTAACTCCAGTGTCGCTTGTAGATCCACCAAGTCCAAATTCACTGTTGAAACAAACCTGTCCACAAGATTGTGAAACCCATATCAAGGACTGCACACACAAGGTTGTTATATGTTTGCACCTTCAATGTCACCATCTGTTCATCACAATACTTTAAAAGCGATTTCCCCTTAGACAGTGTGTAGAACATCTAATCGGATCTAATTTTAGCATAGCAATTTTCAGTGAGTTCCTCACATTCCCTTGCCATTACACAGTTATCACAACCTTACAACCTACATTTAATTAGCTGCTGCAAGTCAATTAGTGTCCTGGAGAAATCACCATGTGCTTATCAAAATTCTGAACGCTGAAGGAAAAACTGAAAAGACAGAAAATACAATGAGTGGAATTATGTCAGATAAAGAGGAAACATAGTCATGAATGTGAAACAAGAGGAGGGAGTTTGATATTCCCCAAACGGGTCGCTGTTGTCTCCGTTATCAGATAAATATGAAGGAAAAATTATGCATTATGCTAGAGGGTTTGTCATTGCATTGAATGCCAAAATCGTGATGAGCCCAAGCTTTTAAAGAAGTCAAATAAATACTTCACTTCATGATTTAATCATTTGCTCTATAAAAATCCAGACATGTTGCATAACATTGTACAATAATAGAAATTGTCCAGACAACTTTGTGGGATGCATCTGAGAGCTTTTTTAGGACGAATTAACTGGGACAGATGGCTCAGACCTTCACTAAGCATGAAATATCTCAAACACGTTTTTCTATGGATTAAAGACAATTTATGATGAACAGAAGCAGCACAGACAAACCATTAGTTCCATATTAAAGGAATAGTTCTGAACAATACTTAATAAATGTAAACTAAAATCAATTATTTTATTTGGTACAGTGAATTAGTGAATTTAAGCATCAAAACATTATGTACAGTATGAAAATGGATTTTCGTTTTGAGATTATTATTATATTTACAGTTAAAGTCAAAAGTTTACATGTAGAATCTGCAAAATGGTAATTATTTGACTAAAATAAGAGGGAGCATACAAAATGCTCGCTATTTTTTTTATTTAGTACTGACTTGAACTGCCTGTTGTTCTTCAGAAAAATCCTTCAGGTCCCTCAAATTCTTAGTTTTTTCAGCATTTTTTCCAAAAATGACTGTAGGATTTTGAGATATGCAACTGTTACAGAAGTTTCAAATGCTCACTGATGGAAAAACAATGCATTAAGAGCCAACGGTGAAAACTTTCAGACAGAATGAAGATGTGTACATTTTTCTTATTTTGCCTAAATATAATTTTTTTTTTATTTAGTACTGCCCTTCAGAAGCTACAGAAGATACCTCCCAGAAGACAAAAAAAGTTAAATTTACCCTGATTTTCAAATAAAAAAAATTCACCCCTGGGTCTTAGTGCATTGTGTTTTCTTCTAAAGCATCAGTGAGCATTTGAACCTTTTGTAATAGACCTGCAGTTGTCTTCAGTGTGAAAAGATGGATCTCAAAATCGTACAGTCATTGTTGGAAAGAGTTCAATTACAAAAAAAATTAAAAACCAAAGAATTTGTGGGACCTGAAGGATTTTTCTGAAGAACAGCAGGCAGTTTAACTGTCAGGACAAACAAGGGACTCATAAACAAATATCAACTAAACAAACAAACAAACGAAAAAGCTGTGGATCATTCAGGTAACAACACAGTATTAAGAATCAAGTGTATGCAAAGTTTTGAACAGGGTCATTTTTATAAATGTAATCATTATTTTCTCTTGTGCACTATATGTGAATGTCTTTTATTTGAAATATCTAGAGATGAGTACTAAATAAAATATAACATGCATTTTGTATGATCCCTCTTATTTTGGTAAAATAATTGACATTTTCCAGATTCTGCAAGGGGTATGTAAACTTTTGACTTCAACTGTAGCTAAAGATTACTTTTAACAGCGTTAAATTAGCATTAAATTATTAGTGTTTATTAAGCATTAGATGACAGGAAAACTAGTAATCAGTATCTAAATAACAGAAATAAGCATTCACAATTAAATCTATCAGTTCTGACAAATTAAAAACAAATAATATCTGATATGGCAACTAATATTGGACTTCTTTACTGTGCATCTCTAATTTTCATGTTTAAAAATATAAAATGTAATTTCACTTTAAAAGTGTCGCAAGCTGCATGCAATAACATCTCTTTTTTTGTTTACACTCTCAGTATTCACGCTCACTCTTGAGACTTGTTTTTTTTTTTTTGAGATTGCAGTGTTCACAAGAAGATCCTTGAACCAGCAGATCTTAGTCACATAGTGAGACCTTAAACATGCAATCTAATTCTAGTTTTGCATTTCATGACGCAAAACAACTTCTTACACAATGTGAAGTATTTAGCACAGAGATTAAAATATAATAACGGAACGTCACACATGCCTACTCCAGATGTCAGTTGGACGTATCTAGTACACATTTGTGTTTCTCAGAGGATGCTGCTTTCATTTTACTCCAGCACTCTGCAGTCATACTTTCCTCTGCTTTCCTTTAGATTGCGGGTTCTTGTGTTCTGAATCGCATCTAATTTTATAACGGGAGTCCCAGCGAGGGATGATCATCTGAAGTGTCCAGCTGTGCTTACACCCCTACCCTGCTCGCTTATTAACGGCCTTGCATCAATTACCCAAATGCACAGTGGTTTTATGAAATACTGAAGTGCAGCATAAATCCTTCTCGCGGTCTCAGACCTCTCGCCCATATGTTTCACAGCTTGCCCGTTCAGCTTCTTCAAAAAGCTTTGCTCTCACAAACATTTATGCAGATTGTAGTGGACGGATGGCTGCTGATTAAATCTGATTGTACAAAGGTCTCTACCTTATTCATGAGTGTTCCTGGCAATTCTGAATTTATAACAGTTTTACATTTGAATAGCCTCGCTTTTCTGCTGTAAATAACAACGGCTCATGTGCTAAATTCGTTTTATGGAGAAATGCTTGCGGTTCATTGGGCACAATTTCTCCAGCCAAAAATAAAATTACACCACATAATTAAACTTCCTAAAGACCTGTGTCTTTGTTCTCTCCACTTTAGCCCTAATGCCTTTGAAGCTTTTATTAGACCACAGCTACCGAAAGAGCTTACAAACAACATAGACAAGAAACGCTAGATGCCATCCTGGTAGGATGTAAACATGTCAGCTCCTGTGACACTACAGCCACTGAAGGAGTTTCTTGGGTTTAAGCCATAAATGTAGCTGTGGTCATCATATTTTAATTTTCTGAGTTGTTGCAGTAAAAATAGCAACAGGTTGCGCCAGTAGCTCACCGGGTACAACCATTTCGCATCATAATGCGTTGCATTTCCGGTCTCCATTGTTTCTAGTCAAATTAGCGTATATTCCGAGCTGATAATCTAATGTTAAACCGATTAAAGTGTTTTCAAATAGCACATGGCTCCATAGCGCCATCACTTTGCACTGTCTCAATGTCTGTCATTTGTCCATGCCTCAAAGTCACTCTTCAAAGTTTAATGAGTGTGTAGCTGTCACGAAGCTGCGAACGTTAGCTACATTAAAAACAGATGGACGCATTTGAATGGGTTTCTATGGAGACATGCAGAAAAGCATTTAAACTGATGTCAGAATTCGTAATGGCAGCGCTCAGCGATTACTTAGGAATAAGGTCTATAGTCCAAAATATGCATAAAACAATGTGGATTTTTAAAATAACCTAAGACTTTCATGGTTTTTCTACTACATATTTTACTAAGAGACATCATTTACATTATATTAAGCCTTAATACATGTGGGTTCAATTTTTAAACCCTTGTTAGCTGAACTGTTATACAAAGCAATAGCACACATCTTCTTAGAAACAGCCATTGTTGCAAGTTCTAATGTGACAGTTATCAAATTAGTAATGGCAGGGACTAAAACTACTAGTTTAAGGTGATATTCGCTATTTTAAAAGTGTTGTCGTTTGGGATATTATGGACCATATTCTTGATACCGATTAGAGTAGATTAGAACTCATAATTACAACTTGTGAACTGGAAGTCTTCTGAGAGCTATGACTTGTGCCACATGACCGCTGTACCACCTGACCAACGTAGGCTCTATTTAGGCATTAATAGTGTTGTCATAAGGTGCGTTCGACTTGAAGCACGGCTACAGACGGCAGTCAACAAGATCAGCCGGTTCCAGTCGGGGGCGTAGTTGAAAACGTACAGGTCAAGTCGGACACTTTCTGCTCTCAGTAGTGACGCTCACGCAGTGTTTGCGTACTCTATTACAGATTAAGTAAATAAAATGCAATATTTGTCAAATACACAGATGTTTCAGAAACGTTTTCATGAGCAACAGAACCACTTTTTATATACTGCTTAAGGCCCCGATCAGACGCATTTTGTGCAGTGCGACGCACCTTTTTCGAATTGTTTTCAGTTGGCACTGAGCGTTCTGCGCACTGTTTATGCACCCCGGGCGCCTCGCGTTTTAACCAAGCGGCAACCTCCCGCTCTCTCTCGTGAAGCCAATACGGAAGTGACTAAAACTGCAATTCATCGACTGGCCGCTGGAGGCTGGCTGCAAAAGGGAGTCAATCCCATAAACTCCCCATGTTAAAATGCCCAACTTTACAGCAGAAAAAAACATGTTTACAGCCTGGTTCAAAAAATGATTTTGGTCTATATAGCTAATTTTGCCCTTCATGACAACTGTGAGGGGGGTGAATTTTTTTATAACTCATCCGTTTAAACTATATTAAGCCTTAAAGTTCTGCATAATTAAGGGTGTGGCAACTTGAGTGACAGGTGGATTGATGTTGGCTTCTCTATCCGCTGTCACCTCAGGCCTCAGCCGCTGGCATCTCTACCGTGTTTCTGCCTTTGTTTTATGCAGTCTATGTTTATTTTCGCGATTATTTCTTAAAATTATCAAATAAAATGTCTTGTTGTGCGGTTAATTGTACTAACAGACGGTCCAAGTCTGAGATCCATTTTTTCCGGTGAGTGATATTGTAATGTAATTGTATCTATTAATATTTTTATTCTTTATAATTTTATTTAAAATTTAAAAATCAGGAATCCAACAGACTGTGATTAGCTGTAACGTTAGCTGTTAGCTGTAAGGTCACGCCTCTTCGCCTATGTTCGAATATCTGGGAGTGACGCACTGCTAAGATGGCGGCCGTCGGCTCCGCCCACTTTAGGCTTCAAAAACGCTCTTCAGAATCCTACGAGTGACGTCACGGACACTACGTCCATGTTTTTTTTACAGTCTATGGTTTTAACCGCCTGCTGCGCCTTGCGTTTTTGCCGGAGCGCTACAAGCGCCTGAAGTTGAAAAAAGCAACTCTGTGCAGAAAAGCGTTCAACGTCATCGAGTTTTTCCCACTGTCCAATCGAATGTTTTAATGTTTTGATGGTTTCCTAGCAACATAAAAAAACGCTGCGCGCCTTGCGTTTTCAGGCATAAAAAACGCGTTCGATGTGATCGGGGCCTAATACAGCGCCGTCTGTTCAAGAATAAACTTAGACTATTTAAATACTAATAAAGTAGAGTGTATATGATTTTATCCTTGTTTTATGATAAACGTGACTCAATATAACATTGCGGCAAAAGTAAAAAAAAGTTTATACTGTTTTAAAAACTTTTCTTTAAATTAGTTTTCCTATGTAAAAATGCGCTTGATGGATATCTTTAACACTGTGCCTCGTCTAGCAGCTGTATTAAGTGTTGCGCTCGAGACCCGGCCTTCTTTCTCATTCATCAGTGCTGCGGCTTTGCGGTTGGATACTATAATATGCTTCTCGGGTTTATAAGAGCAAAAAACGCATTCTGTTTGTTCATTCCCTTATGCCGGTCACTATACTTTGTAGTCAAATTGGACTGATAGTGAAACTAAAGCGTTTCTGCCGACATCACAGAATTTACCGGCATGTTGGTGCTGTTGGGTGAATAGTGCGCCTATGTTAACAGATTAGAGTATGTCTGCAGAATACGCGCTTATATCAGGTTCGGTCCAACCACACCGCAACCGCGACCCCGCGACAGAATAGAAGTGAAGCGGATTTTTTCCGCAGCAGTCACGTAACAAACCTGCTCCACGTCCGCCACGCAGGCAGTGTGTCTTAGAGGCTTCGTTTAAAAACGGCATGCATCTCCGCTCACATGCTCTGTTAGGCAGGCTAGACAGCGCACATTTCAATGAACAAAAATATTTCTTTATATTTCAAACTTTAAAATAAATCACAACTATAGTGACACTAGTACACTCTTTTCTCCGTGCTTGCTGACAGCTCTCCCCCTCCCGTTCACTAATAGGCCATTCAAGCGCGAATGAGAACTGTTCGCGGGGGAAGTCACGTGTTGAAAAAAAAAAAAAAGAATATTCGAATCTCAGAATTGAAAATCCAATGCCAACCCACATAACGAATATTCGAATATTTGACTGTTCTAGTACAGCCCTATTTACCGGTAAAGTCGTACTGGTAATTTTCTGGCAATTTACCGGGATTGCTGTGTGAAAGGGGCTATTGCTTAGAAAGTTCATCACTGCAATGATGGAGGATAAACTTTTGGTGTCTGCCGCGGGTTACCCGGAGCAGTTTTTTTAAGGTATTAGCTAATATGACAGTTTACTTAACTTTACTTAACTATTTTAGAGAGCTCGCCCTACAATCCTTTGATTAGACTGAGAAGGCTGCTGTTTTGATGGTTTCCTAGCAACATAAAAAAAAAAAACGCTGTGCGCTGCTCTTTTTTTTTTAAAAAGTCACCAAAAAAAGGCAGTGCGGTGCGCCTCGCGTTTTCAGACATAAAAAACATTGTGCAGTGCGACGCACCTTTTTTGAATTGTTTTCGGTTGGTAGTGAGCGTTCTGCGCGTTGTTTATGCACCCACAGCGCCTCGCGTTTTAACCGCCTGCTGCGCCTCGTGTTTTTGCCGAAACGCTCCAAGCACCTGAAGTTGAAAAAAAAAAAAAAGTAAGACCCCGATCACACCGAACACGCTTTTTATGCCTGAAAACGCGAGGCACACAGCACTGCCTTTTTTTGGTGACTTTTAAAAAAAAAAAGAGCAGTGCGCAGCGATTTTTTATGTTGCTAGGAAACCGTCAAACCATCAAAACATTCGATTGGACAATGGGGAAAAACGCGATGACCTCAAGCGCTTTTCTGCACAGAGTTGCTTTTTTTTCAACTTCAGGTGCTTGGAGCGCTCTGGCAAAAACGCGAGACGCAGCAGGCGGCTAAAATGCGAGGCACCCAGGGCGCATAAACAGCGCGCAGAACGCTCACTGACAACCGAAAACCATTCAAAAAAAGGCGCGTCGCAACGCACAAAACACGTTCTGTCTGATCAGGGCCCAACTCTATGCAGAAAAGCACTCGACGTCATCGCGATTTTTCCATTGTCCAATCGAATGTTTTGATGGTTTCCTAGCAACATAAAAAACTGCTTTTTTTAAAAGTCACCAAAAAAAGGCAGTGCTGTGCGCCACGCGTTTTCAGGCATAAAAAGCGCGTACGGTGTGATCAGGGCCTAACTCAGCCGCTGCAGTTTCTCAAGAGCAGCTGCACAAGCTTTGATGATGTAACAGCTGTTTCACGATTGGCCAGATTCATGGCATAACATGTTCACGTGTGTTTCGTGTTTATTCTAAACTTTTTAATTCCAATAATGGCACAAATCTGTGTTTTTAGAACAGTATAAGCTTTTTTTAGAAACTGCGGCGGCTGAGTTAGGCCCCGATCACACCGAACATGCTTTTTATTTCTGAAAATGCGAGGCGCACCACACTGCCTTTTTCTGGTGACTTTTAAAAAAAAAAGAGCAGTGCGCAGCGTTTTATTATGTTGCTAGAAAACCATCAAAACAGCAGCCTTGTCAGTCTAATCAAAGGATTATAGCGTGAGCACTCTAAAATAGTTAGGTAAAGTTAAGTAAACTGTCATATTAGCTAAAACCTTAAAAAATACAGCTCCGGGTAACCCGTGGCAGACACCAAAAGTTTATCCTCCATCATTGCAGTCTCCGGACTTTCTAAGCAACGGCAAACTTTCTTTAACGCAAAGGAAAGACCCGCCTTTTCATTCATTCGATTGGACAATGGAAAAAAATGCAATGACGATGAATCGCTATCGCGGTACTATAAAGCCACTCGTAACAGTCACGTGTCATCAGCGCCGTGTCAAGTTGGACAAAATTTCTAACCGGCATCACTGCTTCAAGTCAGAATTTGATCGAGCTGCACAGCGCTGCATTAAGTCAAACACACTTATAGAAAGGCATAATTCTGAGTCCGAGGACATGAACAGCTCAGAGTAGAAAGTCACGTGTTTTCATCTCGAAATGCCGGTAATTACGATATGGTGTGAATGCAGTACAAGATGAGAAAAACAAGACAAGTTGGCTTTTCTTCTTGACAAATATATTAATTATTTTTAAAGAAATAAATATATAAAACAACATGCACAAAAACAAACATAAAATTGGTATAATGTCTGGTAATATAAAAAGTTTATTAGACTATTATTAATATTAGTTATTAATTTAAATTATTATTAATAGTAGCAGCAGTAGTAGTAGTACAAATAAAATATTATATAAAATATTGCTTCGGTCATAGACAAATGAGCCAGTGAAACAAGTAAAAAACATGCATCATTAAATCATTAAATCCTTAAAACAAATATGAATTTAAAGCTCATTCATCTACTAAAATTCTCCTTGGTCTGTAATTGTTTTACCGTTTTCACGGACCATAAGTTTGCATCTCTGTAACGAAGGCTTGATTCTGAATTAGTGGCAAACATAGTTCCAGACACACTTAATTATTCCTACATATTTACATATTTGCACACTGAACTGTCATAGAAACAAGCAGTCTTGCTTGTGTGATATTAACTTGATGTTACTTTTAAAGTATTTATTGTTACCATTAAAGCAGTTTTATAGGCAATCAGACCATAACAGAAATGATGATGACAACATGCCCTCTCTCCATCCCTTGTGTCAAAAAGGTCGCTGCATTGCTCAAGGGCATGTTCCTTTGATATTTCACTATGTAATTATAGTACATGACTCAGCCTAGCTCTTCTTTGAAGAAACAAAAGTGTCATTCTCAGACTTAATTAACCTTTGGGTGCGCTGCACATTTACCTCATTACGAGCAACAAAGCATGACAGGTTCTTTTTCTGATGTTCTTTCTGAATGTCACTTTTTGTTTTTCCCACTTCATTCGACTTGTTTAGTTTCCTAACAAAGGTAATTCTAACCTATTTTTGGTCACAAGTTCATAATTCAGATCCGAAATCGGTTTCAAATAGCTTTCAGGGCAAACGAGAGCTCAGTTTTCTATTATTAACAAGGAGAAACTAAAACCCTGTGCAATAAAACTTTGAAATGACCATTTTGAAATCGTCTTAATAAGCTCTGGAGTCTTTCGTGTCTTTCACGTGGCCTCCAGGGACACGTCGCGTCAAGATCTACTGATCTTCGGCAACATGCGAAACAGCACTGGGGGAAAAAAGCCCAGCATCCTCCTCTGCAGAGCTCAGAGAACAAACACACATACAAATCAACTCGACTCAAACCGAGACCCCAGGGACACATGAATCACGGGCAAACGGCCGCCCTGCCTAGTGTTTTCTCCTTGCCTATGGCAATATTTGTGTGACGGAGTAAAAGTCTTATTTGTAGATCTATCATAACTTTATATGGCCGGCACATCCAATCCTACTGCTCTTTTTGGAATTATAGGCATAATAAGAGTGGGTGTTGGCTTTTCCCTCCATGTAATCAAAGATAACTGACCTGTGTGCGGTACAATCGCGGCTCGGTCCGTAATGGCCTCTTCACATAACTGGCGGGATCGGAGCAGATTATAGCATGCCGTTTTAAAGGCCCTACCTGATGCAGTCATTCGCTCGGTATGATGGGATGCAGTGAAAGGAGCTAAATAAGCATTGAGAAGCAGATACGGCACATTAGGTTTATAAATTGAAGGGCGGTAATGATGAACTGAGCTGAAGGCGTCTGATGGACAGTGATGGCTCCCCAGAGTGAAAGCTCTGCTGAGTTTTTGTTGGTGTCTATGGCAGTGATTGAGGGTGTATCGGGCCCTTTGTTGTTAGAAGATCTCATGGTGCATTGAGAGAATGGGAGCAGGGCTGAACATTGATAGCACTTAAGTAGCTTATCGCATCTGCGGAGCGTTTTAGCTGATGCACAGTGAAAGAGGGCCCCAAGAGTGAACACTTATCTCACGCTCCAGTGAAATATTGTCGTAGCTTCCTCACTCAAGGGCTTTTTTACAATAGATCACTCCGGTGCCCTCTTTTCACGGTGTTTGTAGTATTGACTCACTCTAATTTAATACGAGCCTTGTCATAGAAATGTAAAACCATATTTCTTTTGTTTACAACGCCCAAACTGCCTTTAAAACTCAGAACTGCATATCATTCTGAAACAAACGTATGTGTTAGAATGATGAATGTACTAGTAATGAGCTGTACAGTATGTAATGATATGCTGATTAAACTGGTTATTCTTTGATTAGTGGATAATTTCTCGTTGATTAGAGGGACATTTCTTCCAAAAGCAGCCTAGTGTTAAGTGCTTCACTTAAGGGCACAATGGTGATCATAATGGGAAACTAGAAACTCAATTTCATTGCTCATTCTTTCTAGGATCGGAACTTTTTAGATTGCCATCTTTAAAAGAAAAAGTTCACCCAAAAGTGAACTGAAGACATTGGTGATTTTTTTTTTTTTTTTATTATTATTTATTTTTGTTTTCTTCATGCACAAAAGTATTCTTGTAGCTTCATAAAAATAAGGTTGAACCACTGACGTCACATGGACTATTTGTGACCTGATCCAGCAAAATGAGTCACAGTGACCCACATTTCAAAATTGAGATTTTGATATCAATGGAAAGATGAGACCATAATCTTTAAAATGATATGGTTGTCCTCTTTTTCAAATTGAAAACCTGAGAAAATAGCTTTTAAAGTTTTTGCCCGTTTTTTGTTGATATCTTTCAAAATCCATTGCATTTATAGGATAAACTATTTATTTATTTCATTCAGAAACGAAACGCGATTCATGTTGCTCAGAGACGCAAAACGGTGCTGTGGATGTGTTTGGAATCATTTTTGTTGGCGAAATTAAGCAAAAACAGGAATGCTGTCTAAAACATCTTTTAATATCAACTTCTTGTTTCTTGAACTGTTCTGTAAAATCAATATCACATTTGTAGTCAGGCTGATTTCTGAAGGAAAAGAGTGCACTCTTCGTGTGATATTGTTTAACTAAATGAAATTATATAAATATATACATTTTCTGCCCCTATATCTTGAATTCTGTGATCATTCTAAATGCATTTTAATAGACTGAATCATGCAGTGAAAGAATGCACTCTAAATGCGTACTTACTAGATTTCATCACGTAATGTTTCTATTGTTATTGCGGGCATTTTTTTTTATTGTTTTTCCACATTATCAGCCCGTATCTCAAAATGGAACGTTGCGACTACCGACTCATTTCATCGGCTCACATTTTAACAATGTCCTTACTATGAACATGTCAATTGCGTCGCTGTCTATGCAACTTTCCCTTTAACAACAACTCTGCCATCAGAATTGTATCCACAAGTTTCCGAGGGTTGCTACTGTAAAAAAGAAGGAGGGCACAACTTCCGGTGCTGCGGTGGAAGTATACCAGTGGTATTTTGTGTGCTAATTAGCGAAGAGGCTATGTGTTTTTTGGATCATTGTTTACTTTGTAAAGTTGCAAACCTTTATGAGAGATGTCCTTTATAAGGACATCATGTACTGTTCAAAGCTGAGTTCGCACATCGTTAGCAAGTTTGCATCCCTAAATCTTAAATGACTGCCAACTAGTGATGTGACATTTGAACCGAGGCATCGGAACTGTTAAGGGGTGTGCCAGACGAAGCCTTGTTTCGATGTGTTTTTAACGTAGAAATCACAAAACCAGTGACAAACGAAGTCTCACTTTCTGTCCAGTCCCGTACGAGATTCACTTTGCGTGTTGGAATGTTCAACCCCCCAGATCTAATTCAGATTTATTTCATTATATTTTTAAATACCTAGTCATACAAGTAATATGAAAAATACAAATTAATTAAGGAAAATTAAATATTTGTCATACGCAGTTCATATATGTGTACATTATTTTTCTATTACATCATATCATACCTGCCAACTTTTCAAAAAACCTTGGAGTGAGATTTTGTCAGGGGTGATCAAAATTATGCCGTGCATGCAGCCACACAAGTTGGTGGCGCAGATATCAGAGAATTGGAATTAATTTGATATTGTACCCTGCATTCTGGTGGTTTGTGGGGAGGCCCGAAGCCGTTGATAGGGGCAGCCTACTGGAGATGGAAATTATTGGTTACATTCTGTGAAGCAGATATAGCTGAAGGTCCACCACCCCCAGAAAATTTTGGATTACGTAGATGTGATTTCCTGCATTTTAGTGGATTTTTGGGTGGTCTGCTAAAGATGTGCAATACCTGAACTTATTCTGATTTATGTGCGGCGTAATGACTTGTAGGGCCTTCTAGACTTGAGCTGAACATTCAACCAGAAAACTATTGTTGTGCCTTAATGACTGCCTATGTACTGTACCACAATAAAGTCTTATACATAGACCAGTGTTTAAGATTTGACCTAGGTAGGTTGATTGATATTTTGATTAGAATGGCATTAAACTAATTCTTAACTGAAAACTAGGCTATGTTGTGAATAACTGTATTTTTAAGAGCACTGATGCTTAATGTTCATCCAAAAACGACAAGATTATTTAGAGAGGGACATTCTTCATTCAAAGCCTTCCACAACATGGTCCATCAGAAACAAATAAAGTGCAACAAATAAAGTGCTTAAACAGTACAGCTTTTTCAAGTAATAAACAGATGAATGCATTACAAAAATAACTAAAAATAAGGTATCAGATGCAGATCAAAAGCTGGGTAAAGTCCTTGTCTATGATCTGTGGGCATGGTTATACTGGCCTGTGGCCTTCTTGGAGGCCTTGATGTCTTTCGGGGTATCTCTTCTTATGTCGCTAACTTCGGGGGGCAGCAGTAGACGCCACCAGCCGCATCTACCGTCAGGGAGTTTAAAAAGGAACGAACGAGTCTCGGTCCAAAATCGGATTTTTTTGCGTGATTAATTGGATATGTGGCGTGAGAGCGTGTGAAAACAGGCAAAACCGTGTGTCACACGGCGAAAGCGTGAGAGTTGGCAGCTTTGTCATATTGATATTCGTACTGGCATTTGGCACAGTTTTAATGGGTAAATTAGGATCAGAGACATTCAACAAACACACACACTGTACGCTTTTATTTGTTCACGTAATATGAATCGATCTATGTGGTGAATGTTTCGTCCGAGGAAGGTTTGGCTTTTGGCACAGGCGTTTGGCTGCTTTATTGTTTACCAACCACCAGAAAGCGCTGTTTTCGACACTTAAGCTTTGAATCTTTTACTGAAAGTGTCAAAGGAAATTCTCTGTGCTTCACTTGCCCATCTTATAACTGTCAACTGTTAAATGAATAAGTGTAACGTCCCGCTTGTTTAGAATCTAATTTAAATGTAGGACAGTAATTTAATTTGAAAATGGAAAATGTCAAATAACTGTTATATGTTTAGGTTTTAATATTACAAGAATTTATTATTGTAAATATTAATGTATGAAAGAATGGTTTATTTCCCATAAAGTTTGTTTTTAATCTCAGTTCAATTTAATTTCAGTGTTTACTAATTTATTATTAAAATCAAAAGTTGTCTGCAAACATTTAATGGATTTAAATATTGTAAATATTGTAAATATTGTATCAAATGTATTGCTTGTTGTTAGTTAAAGTTAGTTAATGCATTACCAAAAGTTAACTAATGGGAACTTACTGCACTGAAAAAATTGAAGAAATTATTTTCACTCTTATTTCTATTATTTTCTAAATTGAAACACATTAAACAAGAAATTTTGAAGTAGAAAGTCTGAAATAGTGAAACATACTCCAGCATTCTCTGTTTTATTTATACAAGTGTTTTTGTTTTTTTATTTGGTGACATTTCAAAGTAATTATATATTTATATGTAATAATTATCTCATTAATTAACTTAATTCCTCTTTCTAAATTCTGAATTAAAGTATTTTGGCCAACCGCGGTACAGTATGCATCATTTTAAGCAGCATTACAAGTTTATAACTTTTATGGTTCACTGAAACAACTGGTTTGAAATGTGCTTTGATAGACGTTTTAAAGACCAGAAGCCATTACGAGCATGTGTGCTGCATTTGCGCTGAACTGTGCATTTCAGAGTGATATAAAACAGCCTTAGTCCACCGCTTGTGTCCATGGACATCAGTCTTATTTGTATTTAAGTGCAGCTCGCTCTCATTTACTGTGACTCTAAGGAGCTGTGACTCAACCTCGACAGACAGCATAGCTGACTTACTGTGAAAGTGGAAATGGCACTTGCGGGGCTTTGTGCAGTAATGGTATTTATACTGCAGTATCCTGCGCTGGGTTTATATGTTTGCGTCTTCCTTAGTGTCCGCTCATTTCATTGGTCTGTTTAATGCTAGAAGGTGCATTCGTGCTTTGTTTATAATGTGGATATTACTTCTGATAGATGTGTTATGCTTTGCAATGGCAACAAAGACTAACTGTGAGGGCAGTTTTGCAAACTAGTGAGTACAAAAACACAGAAGGCGTTTTCATGCTGTGCTGCTTAGATTAGTTTATTCATTCTGCATGTTACAAAAATGTTTAATATGGCGTCACTCCATTGTGCCTTCACTCCAATGCTATTTCAAAGAATTATGTATTTCCGTGTCCTTACATTGTGTAATTTTGACCAGATGGGATATTTTTAATACTTGATGTAGCAGGAAAATGACTCAAATTTAAAGGGATCATAAAATGGAAAGTCTAAATGTTTTTCATATTTACACATATATGTGGTTACTCAACAATAAAAAAACACTAAATTTTAGAACTCAAAACTAATTCTTCATTACATTTTCTTTTCCACCCTTCTAAAACACCAGGATTTCATTGCCATATGTAAGCAAGGAAGTGTTCTGAATAACTTATGCCGGTCATATAAACTCACAATTCTGAGAACATATCAGTCTTTTTCCCCCCTCACAATTGGACTTCATAACTCACAACTGCGAGTTTATATTTCGTAATTCTGAGAAAAAAGTCAGAACTGCAAGATACAAACTCAGAATTGTGAGAAAACAGTCAGAATTGCAAGATACAAACTCAGAACATCTCGCAATTCTGACTGTTTTCTCACAATTGCATGATATAAACTTAAGTGTAAGTTATAAAGTCAGAATAGTGGGATATAAACTTGTGAAAAATTAAGTCAGATTTGCAAAAAAATCGCAATTGCTAGATGAAAACTCGCAATTGCTAGATAAAAGCTCAGAATTGTAAGAAAAAAACTCGCAATTACCTACGTTTTTTATTAAGTGTGTTTTTTTGTATCTCAAATGTGAAAGTAATACAGAAAGTAATCAAAAATAGTTCTCTTTATAATCACAGTCGATTCAAGATCAGCCTGAATCTGTCATTGACTTGATTTCTGCATTTTCATCAAAACTCCTGTTATAATAACCTGAGGAGTCCTCTGCACAATCTGACTTTGCTGCAACTTGGAACAAACTGCTGGTTCGCCTGGCCAGAGGAGAACTGGTTTCCCTCTATGAGGCTGGTTTCTCCCAAGGTTGGATGGGAGAAAAATTTTCCTATTTAATACTGTAAAGCTGCTTTTACACAATCTGAATTGTTAAAAGCGCTGTTATTAAAAGGTGAACTGACTTAACTGAGATGCAACTAGGCATAGATCTAAATATAGTGCTATAATCAACACAATAAGTTAATCTTGGCAGGTGTTATAGTGAAAATGCAGTAAAAGTTTGAGAGAGTTCCACATGGAGTCCCTTCAAATCTGAAGGATTCATTCAGGGAAGAAAATTACTATTAATATCTCAATTATGACCGTTTTGAACAACAACAAAAACTAAGATTATGAGTGCACCTAAAATAAAAAAAAAAATGCTTGTCATGATTTCTTTAACACTGCAAGTTTTTTAGACACTGCATCTCAAAATATGGTTTTCTATCATGTATACCTGCCAGGATTTTTCCCCTCCATCATAAACAGGCATGAATAATATTGTGCATATTCACAAAAATGAACTGCAGCTGAATTTTAAAAACTGCTATAATTCACTATCTCGGCTCTGCTAACAAGAACATGAAAAGCTCTCAATTTACTTGAGATAAAATGGGATACAGTATATTGGAAAAGTATTTCACATAGAGCCAGCTGATGTAAATTCATATCTCGCCTCTATGTAAGCCACCTTTTTGAAATCTTACAGCTTTAAGCATAATCAATGAAAAGGCTTCGTTTTGTACCAAAATGATACTTTCCTCTGGGGCGCCGCAGACACACTGGGAGTTGTATTACCATTTTGCTTGAGAGTATAAATCATCCAACACTTGTACATTCTTTCCAATACTGCTGATGAATATTTCATGAACGAAATTGCACTTTCACTGATATTCAATTGTGCCAACAGTCCCCCTCCCCACCCCATTGATCACATCTACTAGGACTGAAGAACACCTTCCTTCAGGCCAAGGCTAAACTCATGTCCTTAAACTCACGACGAGTTTGCCGCTGTACATCACACCCGATGTAATCAGAATCCCAAAACTTTATTCTCCATTTGCACATTTGTACCTTGCGGTCAGATCTGCTGACTGCTTTTCACATGGTGTTTGTCATTATTGTGGATGATAACTGCGGTGTCATCAGCGGTTTAGTGTGCTTCTGCTGAGTGTATGGTCATAAGAGTTAATGCAGGCAGGGTGTTAAAAACCGCCTGGAGGATTTCAAGTATTTTGACTCACATCCATGAGCGTTTATTACCCATTACCCATTTAGTAGCGCTTATGGGCTACCAGTCTGACAATCCTGTTTAAGCGTTTAGACGGTGTGTTGTGCACGTCGAGATCTGAGTCTGACGGAGATTGCAGAGCCTGTGTTGGTGTTAAAAAAGGAATCACGGCCAACAACAGCATCCTGATATAGATTTGTCACTTATGGTGAGATGTTCACAGGGGAGTTGACATTATCTGCAGAAATCTCTGTGGAGAATAAAACCAAGAGTGAATCTACTCAGACTATATGGTAGTGGGAGGTCAGCGATTGTGTCGGCTTGGGATGGATTTGAGTTAGAATTTGGCTCAAAATAAAGGATTTATACAGATAGATGTTATCTATAAAAGTGAGGACACGATTTTCAGGTCTCTGGGTTTGTTTAAGGGAAAACAACCTTACAGTAAGAGCAAATCAAGCCTCTCAAAACCGTTATGCCCTGTTGCCACAGTGATTCTGTGTCACAAAAAAAAAAACAACAACACCCAGAGCTTTCAATGTGAAGCGGCATTCAAGTCACCACTTTTCTCTGGCAGAAAAACATGACTAATGTCACACAGTCACCTGCTACCTCTCCTACCTCACCAGCCTCCTTCACACGCTCTCAGTCATCTGATTACTAATTACACTCACCTGGACGAACTTACCTGCACCAGCACAAAAGCTCACGCACGCCAGTCACTCGTCGGCTCGTGATAGTGCTATAGGTGGTGCTATAACAGTTATACAGGTAAAAAAAGAAAAATCATGTTTTTATGGTTTTATTAAGGGTAAATTACCCTTTTTAATCGTTGATTTCTGTAGATAATGTCTTGCTAAATAATAACATATTAACATAATAACATAATTAATATAATGCCTTTTTTTCATATTTGCCTAGATGTCCCGGTAATCGCTGCTTTCAGCTATATTTTTCTTATTATATTAAGAACTAATAACTTGTAATCAAAAATATGATATGCTAATTCTAGGGGTGTAACGGTTCACAAAATTCACGGTTCGGTTCGATACACAGTGGTGTCACGGTTCGGTACTTTTCAATACAGCAAAAAAAAAAAAAAACTTGATTTTTACACATTTTTAATATATTAAAACTAACATCATAAAGCATCTCAGATCAGTGGCAGGAGTCGGATTTAATTTATCACATGAGTCAAGATGACCAGTGAGGTGAGAAAAATAAAGAAGTAAAGAAGTTGACGAAATAATATTTAGTTTCAAAACGACATACAAAAGTGCCTGCTTTAAAAATATTTCAGACTTTTGCCGTTTATGATTTTATAAGCTTCCACCATTTGCTGATCTCCAGTGTTTTATATTTAAAATTTGTGTAAGTTATTTGTTATTTTATATTAGGCCTATAGCCTGTATTCGTTTTGTTAATACATTAATCATTCTATGTTTAATAAGTGAGTTTGCCGTACTGTTTTGTTGTTGTCAATTCAATCAACTGACGGCGAATTTGCGCTAATTCAAAAGTGAAACTAAAACGGGCACAGGCATTTACAAGCTATTTAAAAGCGAGGAAAAGATGGAAAATTTGAATGGAGTGGGAGGAGCAGACATAAATTTGTCTGTTATGTCGTTTGGGCTGCCTTGCTCCAAGTACTCCAGAGTGCAGTGGCACCGAGAACATTAGTAACACACTGTAAGTTCTTTTATTTACCAAATGTAATAGGATCAGTCCAACGAATCTAATCGTTCGGTTTGTAATGCCTTATCAATACGAATATGTGTATTGTTACACCGCTAGCTAATTCTGTGTTTGACAGTTCTATTTTTGCTTTGCTTTGTGTGTGTGTGTGTGTGTGTGTGTGTGGAGAGACAAACTACGGGAGATTTTCATTGAAGCCTTGTTTTTATTTTTGGCCTGAAAGCTTGTGTATACCTTCAAGTTATAAACAACCTTATTTAAGTTCTTTTTTGGGGAAATCTTTAGTGAAGATGATTTTAAGAGAAGGAGTTGCAATGTTATCAAGAAACCCAGGCTCTTTCAATTAACATATCTCTAATTAACATATGCCTCAACTCATTCTGCTTATTCGTTCACTTTCAGTGCTAATGCCCCAATATATATTTTACAGCTTCAATTAATGTCACTGCTAAATTGTGATTATTTAAGAAGGAAAGTCTTACAAAAGAGATACATGTTGTCGCTGTATTTATTTTTCTGACATTATCACATATTGCATGATATATGTTGTGATATTGGTTCAGCATTGCCTCATCCTGAATGTTGGACATTAATGTCCAAAGCATAAAACTAAACTTTCTGTATGTCCAGGTTTTGCTCCAGGTTTAAAAGTTTGGGTTAAAAATGCCCAGAGCGGCATAAACCCGCAGGGATATTTACAATCATCTGCCAGCTTTAAGAGCTTTCTTTCGGGTCTCATTCCGTCTGACAGATGCTCTTTTAATTCCTGTGGCTCTATCTCCTCAGAACAGAGCGAATCCTTCTGCTGCAGTCAGCGGCTTTGGCACCTCATTTACACTTTGAACCCCCTGCAGTAAGTCTCGACAGGTCTTCGTCCCGTCCGCTCAGATAAGTCTGTCTTTGCAGCCATTGTCTACACATGAGTACTAACTGATTGCAAATCCTCCACAGGATATAAGCAAACAGTCCCTCTCCATTCCCAGCCCAGCCTCCTGGTGAAACTGTCTTGATGCAATAGCCGAAAAGTTTTTGAATTAAACATGAACATGCACTGCAAATATTTCACCTACTAGACATACTTTTAATCTACAGTATCTCACAGAAGTGAGTACATCCCTCGCGTTTTTGTAAATATTTTATTATATCTTTTTGTAACAAAACGGGACGTGGACAGGAACATCCAAGTGCTAGCTTTATTAACAGAAATAATCGTGGTCGACAAGCAGGGTCAGGCAGGAACAAACATGGACAACGTAGGACAATACAAAGAAGCGTCAGAATCCGAGCGTGAAGGTCTGGGGCCGGCAACGAGCAGAGTAATCCAAGGGGCAGGCAAGGGGTCGATAGGCGGGCTGTTGGTGAACCGGTCCTTAAATACTGTGTGAGAAGCAAGATGGCCGACAGGGGTGAGAGGTGAGAGTACACAGGAAGTTCATGAGAGAGGTGTTATGGGAAATGGAGTGAGCAAATGTCCATAGTGAAGTGAAGGCTCCCTCTAGGGGTGAAAGAAGGGAGCCACAGAGGGACAGTTCATTACACTTTTCATGTGACAACGCTGAAGAATTGACACTTTGCTACAATGTAAAGTAGTGAGTGTACAGCTTGTATAACAATGTAAATTTGCTGTCCCCTCAAAATAACACACAGCCATTATTATCTAAACCGCTGGCCACAAAAGTGAGTATGCCTCTAAGTAAAAATGTCCAAATTGGGCCCAATTAGCCATTTTCTCTCCCCGGTGTCATGTCTCCACATGGTCTTAGGTGTGAATGGGAAGCAGGTGTGTTAAATTTGGTGTTATTGCTCTCATTCTCTCATACTGGAAGTTCTCTCATACATGGCACCTCACGGCAAAGAACTCTCTGGGGATTTGAAAAAAATAATTGTTGCTCTACATAGGCTATAGGAAGATTGCCAAGACCCTGAAACTGAGCTGCAGCATGGTGGTCAAGACCATACAGCAGTTTAACAGGACAGGTTGCACTCAGAACAGGCCTTGCCATGGTTGACCAAAGAGGTTGTGTTTGGGAAATAGATGTATGAGTGCTGCAAGCATAGCTGCAGGGGTGGGGTAAAGCCTGTCAGTGCTCAGACCATACGCGGCACACTGCATCAAATTGGTCTGCATGGCTGTCGTCCCAGAAGGAAGCCTCTTCTAAGGATGATGCACAAGAAAGCCTGCAAACAGTTTGCTGAAGACAAGCAGACTAAGGACATTGATTACTGTTACCATGTCCTGTGGTTTGAGGGGACCAAGATAAACCTGTTTGGTTCAGATGGTGTCAAGCGTGTGTGGTGGCAACCAGGTGTCTTGCCCACAGTCAAGCAAGGTGGTGGGAGTGTCATGGTCGCGTGAGTGCTGCCGGCACTGGGGAGCTACAGTTCATTAAGGGAACCATGAATGCCAACATGTACTGTGACATATTGAAGCAGAGCATGATCCCCTCCCTTCGGAGTCTGGGCCGCAGGGCAGTATTCCAACATGATAACGACCCTAAACTCACCTCCAAGCGACCACTGCCTTCCTAAAGAAGCTGAGGGTAAAGGTAATGGACTGGCCAAGCATGTCTCCAAACCTAAACGCTACTGAGCATCTGTGGGGCATCTTCAATCCACCAGCTCTGTGATGTCGTCCAGCGGCAAGAGGGTTAAGGCAGTGCTGGAAAATAATGGTGGCGACTCAAAATATTGAAACATTGGGCCCAATTTGGACATTTTCACTTAGGGGTGTACTCACCTTTGTGGTCAGCGGTTTAGACATTAATTGCTGTGTGTTGAGTTATTTTGAGGGGACAGCAAATTTACATTGTTATACAAGCTGTACACTCACTACTTTACATTGTAGCGAATTGTAGTTTCTTCAGTGTTGTCACATGAAAAGATATAATAAAATATTTACAAAAATGTGAAGGGTTGTACTCACTTCTGTGAGATACTGTACATAAAAATACGTTAGACCTAAACTAGTTCTATAGATGAACTATTTTATATTTGAGGCTTAGTACTATTTTGACTTGTTAAGGTTATGTGAGCTATCAGCAAGTGCTGCAGCACAAATACATTATGTGGTTACTGGTATAGGATTATTGTTTTGCATTTTCCTGTTTTGTCATCATTGTTGTTAGTTTGCATGTGTGTGTGAGTGTAGAGTTGTTAGGAGCTCATCTTTTACTTGATTATGTTGATTGTCATCGATAGAGGTGTTGATTGCTGAGGTCATGTGTTTCTGTCTACATAATAATGCATTTATGTTCTTTTCTTCAGAAGCAAAAACTGAGTATACTTCCTAGTTATTCCTAAGGAATGACAAGTGAAAATTCTTGTTTCTAACTGGTCATTACCTGAACAAGTAAGACATTTTGCATTCAGTAAATAATCAAACTGGCTATACAAAGTAGCATTAACAGAAACACTTATTAAATTAGTTGCTAAGGGTAGAACTCATCATAGTGCCTTTCTTTTTCACTTTTAATAGTGTGAACAAAGGCATAACCTTTCAAGTTCAGATTCATTATTTTACGCTTTCAAAGAAATCACAATAGTAATGATTTACTTTTTTTATTTTTTTTTATTTTAGCAAAGTAGCATTTAGCTGTTCAAAAATACTGTGCACATTATTATTGGTTTAATATACATTTAAAACACATTTTACCTGCGGTGTCCCTGTTTTGAGCAACAATGATTTCAGTATAGTAAAATAACAATGTGTTGCATAATCCTTAACAAAATCATTCTAATGTGCTAATTTAGTCCTCATGAGACCTTTCGTATTGTCTTAACACAGCTGTGCTGCTTAATGAAGTGTAGAAATCACATACAAAGCACTTCTACAGCTGCTGAAGCACTGAGTACATTTTATTTATCAGAAGTCTTTTGATTCCAAAAATGGACAGAAAAAAACACTTTTCTTTAATTTGTCAGTTTTTTCTTCTTTTAAGCAAAGCTATTTTCATGCAAAGTATGCATATCCTGTCTTGAAAGAAGAAAGCAAACTGGATTTAATCAGGACAGCAAAAGAAATCAGATGCACAACTTTGTAAGAAGACAAATACAGTACGTCAGTTTGAGAAACAGATGCTCAGCAGGCGGCTTCATTGAACAGAACACAACAAACATCAGCTTCATCTGCAAAAATCAAGAGAGGACACTAAGAATCTGGAAAATAAGAAGAAAATGGTGGATGGGCTTGCAAATAAGATGTTTAGAAAAGAGTATTATTGATTGATAGAAGTTTGAGGTGTTGAGTGGGAACAGTTTCGTTAAAGTCTGTGAAAATTGCCCAAAAAGGCAATCACACCTATGGGAAGTGCTGTGAGAAAGCATCTACTTAAAATGCCAGAATCTACAAGTTCTGCACATGGAGGATAGCAACAAATACAGTCATTTATAGAAGAATATAAAAGTCTTTACAATAATTGATCAATTTAGTCATTTTTTCCCCCCCAAAAAAAAATAATAATAAAAAAAAATTGTTTCTTTCAAAAAACTAATTTTTATAGTGATTCCAAGTTTTGGAATGCAAAAAAAAAAAAAAAAACATAAATAAAATATGTATGTCAGGGATTGAAATTAACTTTTTCACTCACCAGCCAACTTGGATACTAAATTAAGTTACCGACATTCATAATTTCTACTAGACAAAAAAAAAAAAAAAGAAAAGAAAAGAAAAAAATTATTTTTGTTATTTATTATTATGTTGTTGATTTTATTGTTAAAAATAATTAAACAATATTTTGCAGAGTGTGTTATTGTGCTGATATCTTAAGGACTACTGTGAACAGCTGACTCAAAGTTTTTGATTTTCTTCATATTCTATGTGGCCAGTTCACAGCAGTGGTAGAAATTAATATTTTCCCATAAGTTTAAATAGATTTTTACCTTTTTTGGGGGGCATTTTTACCTTTTATAAAGCCATTTTTTCTAAAAGTGTTTATCATCCTTTGAATCAAATTCTAAAATGTAATCAGTTAATTATAATAATAATAATAATACATTTAGGCTGTTATTAAACAAATCAGTACCAACAAAATTCATATTTGCATAAGTTGCATATGAAGTGGCATTTAGATGTATTTGCAAATGTTAATGCAGCTTAGAGGGACATGGAATGCTTTAACCTGCAGTTACAAATGCATAAATGTTTTAATATTTTAAACATGCAACGCTGAATAGGCCTACTGATATTTGAAATTATTTAAAAAATGAAAAGATAGGCTACTTAACTTCAAATGTGAAATTAAAACGGCCAGCAGGTGTCAGTAAATTGCTGTTAATAAGTGACTCATTGCGATTGAACCGAATCATTTTAACGATTGATTCATTCAGGAACGAAACCTCGTCATCTTGCTCAGAGAGGCAGAAGTGTCTCTTGATATTAATTTATTGTTTATCAAACTGTTGTATAAAATATCAATACCACATTTGTAACCATGCTGATTTTTTTAAGGAAAAAACGTCACTCTTCATGTGATATTGATCAACTATATGAAATGCTACAAACATATACATTTTCTGCCCCCTTATCTTGAATTATGTGTTCATTCTTAATGCATATTAATAGACTCAATCATACAGTGAAAGAACGCACTCTAAAGGTGTATGCGCACTAAGATAGTCTAACCAGACTTCATCTTCAAACGTATTTGCGAATGCCTGCACTCTCTATGTGTTTTGTTTGGTTTTTGCAATATATGACATTACGAGTTCAGGATTTGCGCTAAACCTGCGCAGATTTGGCTTGCATGAACTTCCCCTAGAAATTAATGAGTGAACATAACTTACGAAATGTATAACCCGCCAAATTGGATAGTGATTTGACAGCGTCACCCGCCACAGCTGATTTTTACCCGCATTTAGTTGGTTGGTGGGCGTTAATTTCAAACCCTATCATTTCCAACATAAAGCTTATCTACAGTAGAATTACTTCTAAACCAAAGCCGGAAAGAAAAAACGGGGTAATATTAAATCATAACATCAAATTAGATTATGTCAGACCTTGTTCTTGTTCTATAAAAAATAGCCTACACCTTGTAAAAAAGCCTTGATCTGACTTGATCTTAGCAACACAAGTGAGCACAAACACACATAAGAACATTGCATCGATTGATTCTGGCAAGCTTTGGGTGTTCCAGAGTAAATCTGTATGAAAGTAGTTTGTGAACAACCAAACAGTTATTTAGTGTGATAACCGAATGGGATAGTTGTGCAGTCTAGCTTACAGTGGCCATCGTGTATTGTGGCTGTACGTTACATCAGGTGACTAATGCTTCTCTACATTGATGCTCAACTACAGTATAGACAGTTATGAAAATGTATAGTGTATTCAAATAGACGCCTGCAGCAAATGACACTGTGAATAAATAGCTCCAGTGGGTTGATCATCACTAAAAGCTTTTCAGAAATGCCTCACGGTACAGCTTATTCAGAAGAAGAGAAAGAATTGCGTTCTTCCTCAAAATGCCTTTCCACAGCCCACATGTCTGGTTTTCTCTCACGCTGCTTTATTTAACTGGAACTCAGCAGCTCTACAAAATGAACTGAAACTCTAGTAGAGGCAGCAGTCACTCAGTTAAATCAGTGCTGTATTTGTTCTGCTATTCTTTTTAACAGTTAACTTTTAATTATTTTTCAGATCATCAGTCATCAAAGCTCAGTAAACATTGGTTACAGACACAAGATTTACTTTACATTTCAACAATCTGACAAAAAACTCCCACAGATCATGTTTTTAGGCCATTTAAGTCGTATTTTGATGTAACAATGTGTTTATATCTAAGTGTGTGAGTTGTTTACTTGCTTTTTTAAAATTAGTCTTCCCATTAAGGGCATTATATTGTTCATTCATCCAATATTTTGCGGAGGCACTGAGCTGAATCTAAATATTAGGTGACCGTCATAACTTTACTTTAATGTAAGTGCCATCTGAGATTTTAAGATAATATTGAAATAATTTAACAACATATTTGCATGTTCTGTCTTTTATTTTAAATGTTTTTATTTTTCAAAATTGTTTATTTGTACTTTTTTTACAGATTTAATTG
This sequence comes from Cirrhinus molitorella, assembly GCA_033026305.1. Classification (NCBI taxonomy): domain Eukaryota; kingdom Metazoa; phylum Chordata; class Actinopteri; order Cypriniformes; family Cyprinidae; genus Cirrhinus; species Cirrhinus molitorella. The sequence continues at coordinate 20,915,400 of CM065132.1, read as the reverse complement.
AATTATTAGCTTGTGAATTATTTAATTAATGAATAATTAACTATTAGTTCCTTCAGAAACCATCAGGGAATTGTGAGCCCCAATTTGGGAAGCGAAAAGCTCATCAAAAAAATAAGCATTTGCTGAAAATGTACTCACCATCAGGGCATCCAAGATGTAGATTAGTATGTTTCTCCATCAAATCAGATTTTCAGAAATGTAACATTACATCACTTGCTCAATAATGGATGGGTGCCGTCAGAATAAGAGTCCAAACAGCTGATAAAAACATCACAATAATCCACAAGTAATCCACATGACTCAAATCCATCAATTAATATCTTGTAAAGAGAAAAGCTCTGTGTTAGTAAGAAAAAAAATCCCACTTTGACGGCACCCATTCACTGCAGAGCATCCAATGGTGACAAGTGAAATAATGCTAAATTTCTCCAAATATGTTCAGATGAAAAAACAAATCAACGATGGCCTGAGGATGACTAAATATTAAGGAAATGATTATTATTTTTTTCTAGAAGAGCATGGTTGGACACATCAGATAGATGAACAGATAACACTTTGAAAAAAAGGTAAATAAATATACAATTTTTTTTAAAAAGGCAGGTGTAGATTTATCACGCTACAGTCTATTAATGTTGCAAGTGTGATGGAAAATGAGTCGTCCTGAGCAGAGGATGGAGGATTTTAAAGTGCTTTGTTAGCAGCATATGCTCAGAGACACATTCATAGTGACTCATTTTAATGAGTCAACCATCCGTAAGGAGATTTGTTCTTTCTATGTATTTTGGGTACAGTGTGTCACTACTGTAACGTTTTCCTTATTGCTCTACACGTTGGTGATAATGCTCACCGAAGTAACTTTTGTGGTTTCTCCATCAAGCGATCATTGAATATTCATAATTCCACATAAAAGCCTAAGGCAAGTTAACCAATTTATTGCAGCTGAGTAGGTGTACAGAACATAGAATATTTAAATCTGAGGTATTAACAAAAAACCCATTATATGACTTTAATAACTCTGTATTTTCCACTCTCCGCACAAACGAATGGATATGCACCTAATAGCGCACATTTATCTAGTTTTAACGTTTGAACCAACTTTGTTTTATATTTTAACTGTTTTATATATGCTATCTATCTATATCTATATATGTGTGTATATATATATATATATATATGCTAGATTTTATTTTAGTCAAGTCGTGATGATATGAGAAGGCAAATTGATTAAACAGAGTAGCCTTCACTTTACTTGTCCGTGTCTGTTCCGTCTCTGAACGCATACACAGAACATTAATATATCAAGCATGTCCCATTTTATGCAAGTCACGTTACATGATTTTACTGATTTGTGTGTGAAACTGGGCTTTTATGGAGAAGCAAAAGAGCACCAAAGGGGGCGGAATCGGGAGCAATAATCGTTTTATTTTGATTATTGTGTTTTCATAATCATTTGAAGCCGAAATCGAAATTGAATTTCAATTAATTGCACAGCCCTACCCGATTTTGTACTAAATATTAGTATTCTTGGAATGCACACAACCAGTCAGATTAAAGGGAACTAAACAGAAATGTTGTATGACATCTCCTTATGAAAAATTCTAAAGACTGTTAGAAATCTATGTGGTTTAGTTCATTAGTCTTCACTGGAAGACATGGTGATATTATATTGAGAATGACTGCTGCGTTTAAATGTAAATTTTTCATGAGGATAAATTAAATTAGAGAGACCTTTTATTTGATTCTTCCTTTCTCTCAATACTTTTTCATTTACAGAACAGGTTGAGAATTATGGGTAAATTCTACTGCACTGTAAAAAAGTCAACTTGTGAGTCAACTTAAAATTTTAAGGCAGCCAGGTAACAAATTATTTTAAGTTCAGTCAACTCAAAAAAGTTTAGTCAACTTGAAAAGTAACAACTTCGATGAGTTGATTCAACTTCAAATTTAAACTTCAAAGTCGAGTAACAAACACAGCTGTTAAGTTTAAAGTTTAGTCAACTTGAATATCGAAGTTGTCACTTTTTTTGTACAACTTAACATTTTAACTTGAATACACTTATTTGAGTTGACTGAACGTAAAATTTTAAGGCAGCAGGGTAACACATTATTTAAAGTTGACTCAACAAACTGTGTTTTTGTTTTTTTATTAACCTCACAAGTTTTACTACTTTAGTTTGAGCAAATTTTGAGTTTATATCAACCTGATCTCATGACGAAAACGTACCGCCATGTACGTTTCGTGACATATTCAATGTGAAATATCCACTGAGTGGCGTAGGGCTGCCCCCTAATAGTCGACTAAAGCGTTAGTTGACCAGAAAAGGCTTGGTCGACCAAAATTGTATTAGTCGTTTAGTCGCAGAAATAAATAAATAAATCTCACGGAGAGATCGTTAATGGCTATAGTCTGTGTGGTAATAGTAATAGAGTAGCCTATACATTGGGCAGTACATCCAACATTCGCCTATCATTCATCAACCTCAAATATGGCTTATTATCTGAAACGTAAGTAGTAGCAACTTTACATGTAATGTTGTACAATGTAATGTTAAGCAAAACCTGGGTGGGTAGCGGGACTTAAAATGGGTCGCCATGACGACTTAAGGAAGATGTATATCTGTATGTAACAAAGTTCACGATTCAGGGTGAAGGATAGCTGCAAACATAACTTTAATAACAAAATAAACATTAACAACAAAATGTTTATCAGTTAGTATCAACTCACCGCTGAAAACGCCGGACTTTTTGTTCAGTCCTGAGCTCTGCAAGCTATTAATCCTCTCATTATAACAAAGCCTTTAGACGCGCCTGTATAATGCACGTTCAGTACCGCTGAGAGTTTCACGCGACCGTTAAAACAAAACGAAAGTAAAACGCGCGCACGCATTCAAAAGCAATTAATATCCCGCGTTCAGAGAGCGAATATCCCAATGCGAGCAAATTAGGCAATTAAAAAAGTTTGAAAACCACTGACCTAGAAAACTGTGCGCTGTTTGTGTGGAAGCTGAACAGACATGCGCTTACTGCAGGACAGATGGATGCCGGTGTGGTATTTGCTCTTAGAATAGCTTACTCCATCATTTTTGGGCATACAGGTTAAAGTAAAACATCTTTTCGAAAGACGCATATTCGTGTACACTCACAATAAAAACGATACATTGCGCTTTTGTAAAATAATGAAAGCAAACAGGATGCACTTTCTGTCGCCTCTTTTCCGTGAACTTGAGCGCGAAACTCAGTGTATATCTTTGGCTTTCAGACATTTAAAATTGATCTATAGAGAGTAAAATTTCTACTTTCTCAGATTATGTAATAGCCTACATATGAAACATGCATTCAGGCGCATCACAACTGCGGAGATGACGAGTCGCCGACTTCATCTCTTAAACCGAAAACAAAGCAAGCACTATATCAATATATTATTAAAATGTTAATGCAGTCTACTTATTGTTTTTCCCTGACATATTTATAATCATCTGCGGTGCGCTGTGGCAAGCTTTATGTGTGCTTGAGCGCTTATTAGGATATGTAGGCAATTAAAGGCTCATTATAATGATTTAAATGTTTTATTAATAAACGTACGATTAGTCGACTAATGCTTAAAATGAACAACCAGTCTGTCAAAAATCCTTAGTTAAAAGAGTGTTCGGAACAGGTGAACTATATTTCAGTTCTGACTTGAAATGTCCATTGAGTGGCGCTATAACTCTAATGCTCTGTGACGTTTTAAAATAACTTATAGGCTACATCTAACCCTACCTGATAGTATGAACAAAATTGAATGTGACGTAAAACATGCCGTTTTAGCTTGTTTTTCGATCTCTTATCTTTTAGCTCTTTCATCCTGTTTTTCATTCGAAGGATTCCGCATCCTAAGTCCAATTCTGTGCCGGCTGTGCTACCAAACAAGCTTGTTACATCCAGAAATCGAAACATATGACACTGTAATCATAACTGTGTATGAAAATGATTACATGTGCTTGCTGTAGGGTTCATTTCTGTTGGAAACTGCAGTGATATGTACTTATTGGTACGTATTTCATGTCTTGTGAAAAAGTTCCCACAGGTACGTTTTCATGAGATCAGGTTAGTTTACACTGCCCTCCAAAAGTTTAAAAACGCCCTAGAAAGTGGGGTTTTGGACAATATTGGTAACACTGGCTTGATTAGGGCATATTCGAATTCTGATATATCCACTTATATATTAATTCTTCCCTAAATTACACAATTTAGTTCAAAATGTGCAGCATAAAAGCAATGACATGCATAATGTTTAACAAGACTAGATGACAGGAGTATCACTTTATTTCTGTTTCCATCTTTGATGTGTGTTGACATACTGTACAATGCAATATTGTACAAATGTGCTTGATCAAGTGGAACATTATATAAGGGAAAAACATGTCCAGTAGATGAGTTTTGCACAGTTAAGACATTTCATGTGGGCATTTCAGTGTCTGAATCATTTATAGGTGGTATTGTGAGACCATAAAGGCTGTGTTTCAAAAGTAAATGCTTTTTGACGGAGAGAGCTTTGCGGGGAAGATTGTACAGACCCCATTACTGCACTTTAATGGGTGACAGTGGTGCAATTAACTGCATTTGATTCTACCTCAACATTACAAGCAGTGAATCCCCACGCCTCTGATCCTATTAAAACTGCTGGAGTGCAGTAGATTTAAACACAGCCGGCCAATCTGTTATTAATCTTTTTGATTAAATCTCAGCTTTGCTGTTTTCCTTCCCCCCCCCCCCCCCCCCCCCCCTCTGATCGTTGTGACATTTCTCCAATATATAACAAATTATTCCATAACTATTCTGAACCCAAAGGTTGCTAGTCAGAGCCTAGAAAACAAGACCACATCGTAAAAGTGTTAAAACACTCTAGCAATGGTAATTTTGAAAGGGAGAGCATTTCGCTAGTAATGTAAGCTCATAAAAATATAAATAAATAAACAAAATCCAAAGTCAGCATTCTGAAGACACTAAAAATCCACATGATGTTTGTTTAATGATACAAGAATGATTTATTTGACCATTTGTCTTTTCTGTTTTATGTTCGATCGTGCAGTTTCCTGTTTAATATTATGTTTTCTGCTTGCATTTCGCCATTTACCTTGCTAACCACAGCCATGTCAAATAAAAGCAAATATATAATGATCAAAAGTTGTGCTTTGCATCATATGCAAATGATCATGTTTATTGATGCCTTCATGCATTTTTAATGGATGTTATCTGCAAACGCTGCATGAAATATCAAAAAGCCTCTATGCATTCAGACTTGAACACTCACACCTCATTGTAGGCTATATCGCAGGATAACGTTTTTCCTCTCTCATTAGTGTTTGAGGCACTTTGAAGTAAACTCTTTTTCTTGTAATCTTCTCATCGTCAGATCTCATTAGGTCCCGTTAAGAGTGACCACATTAAAATTGAATATTGGCTCGTCCATCCAGCCCCTTGCTGTTGAGTATTTTAATTAGGCAAGCACATTTTGGCAACTTTAGTATTTGTTAATTTGCCCTGTGAAAGTCTGCTGCAAATACTTAAAGGAACAGTTCACCCCAAATTAAAATGCACTCACACACAGACCTTCCAAGATGTAGACGAATTTGCTTTTTCATGAAACACATTTGAAGAAATGTATCATTACATTGCTTGCTCACCAATGGAACCTCTGTAGTGAATGGGTGCTGTCAGAATCAGAGTCCAAACAGCTGATAAAAACATCACAGTAATCCAAGTAACCCACACAACTCCAGTTCATCAGTCAAAGGCTGCATGTTTGTAAGAAACAAACTCTACTACTACTCTACTACTTTCAGCAAATCAGCTAAGACTAGACAACTAGACTATTTTAGGCTTAGGCTGGTTTTCACAGTTTTTTAGTATTTTGTTTTGTTTTGTTTTATCTTTTTTAGGCCAAATCTTTTTTTTTTTTTTTTTTAATCTGTTCATATATATATATATATATATATATATATATATATATATATATATATATATATATATATATATATTAGTACTTTTTTACTAAATCAGCTGGGTTTTAGCTGGATTTAGCTCATTTTAGCCATTTGCTAACTTTTGGAGGCTAAATATGCTAAATCAGCTAGTTTAAGGAAGTTTTTAGCTGTTTTTTTGTTGCTGATAAATCAGTTGGTTTTAGCCGTTTTTTGTAAATTAACTGGTATGTAGCTGGTTTTATGTTTTTTTTTGTTGGTTGTTGTGTGTGTGTTTTTTTTTTTTTACCAAATTAGTTGTTTTTAAATGGATTTAACTCATTTCAGCTGGTTGTTAACGTTTTTTTTTTTTTTTTTTGCTAAATCAGCTGTATTTAAGCTGGTTTTAGCTGTTTTATTTTTTTAACGGAATTAGCTGTTTTAAGCTGGATTTAGCTCATTTTATCTGGTTGTTAACTTTGTTTTGTTTTTATTTTTTATTTTTTTGTAAATTAGCTGGTTTTAGCTTGTTTTTAACTGTTATTTAACATTTTTTTGCTAAAAGAGCTAGTTCTAGCTGTTTTTTTTTTTGCCATTCTTTTTTTTTAATTATTTGGTTTTAGCTGTTGTGTTATTTATCTTTTTTTTAACTAAATTTGCTGTTTTTTAGTTGATTCTTGGCTTTTTCTCATTGAATATGACTCTTTTTTTTCGCATTTTAGCTTGGTTTAGCTTGTTTTAGCTGGTTGTTAACTTTTTTTTTTTTTTTTTTTTGCTAAATCAGCATATTTATCGATTGATCTGTAAATCTGTCTGTTTTTCTATCCATCAAAACATTCCAGCTTTGAAAACCATTCAACTAATCAACAATCATTAAATAGTTTCAAACTTAAAACCTTAAATTAAAAGCTGTTAAAACGTCTTCACACTTTCTGCCTAGGCTTTCTCAAGGATATTGTGGCCACTATTAATTAGGATGTGGCCATGTTTTATTTATTTGTTGCCTTGGTTTGGAACAAATCAAACATGAATCAAGCATGATTTACTTAAAACAAAGGAATGAATTTTTAATAGCCACAGTTTCTTGCTTTTTTGTTTGTTTGTTTGTTTGTTTTTTGTATATGTGAATATATAATTTGTATAATATTTATGTTCTTTTTCTTTACGTGTAAAACATTTCCATTTTGAAACCTTATTGAATAAATTGCCCTCTCAAAAATGAGGCCTAATTAACAAAACAATTTTTTCTCATTTTCCTTTTCCTTTAGTGTACCCAAAAGCATTAAAAGATGCACAACATGTGTCTGTCCATACTGTGTAGTACCTCATGAATACTGAATGAGCGATAAACAGCGATAGTAGTGGTTCTCACTCCATTACCCAGTCGTGCTATGTAAGCTTATTAACATCGTTCGGCTCTCATTATTTCTTTCATGGCTGAGAGTTTCCTTGTTCCTGCTGATGCCACAGCGCTCGCTCTGATTGGCTTGCTGACATGTGCGATCGCGCAGTCACTATCTTAAGTGTTGTACCAGGAAGTAATGACTTCTAACAGGCGTCTTTGCATAATTGCCTTTCTAGTGAGACAAATTAAGTTTCAGTCTAATGTGAGAACAGGACCAGCAGAGGAACAGAGGGACTAAGATCCCTAAAGGATGCGGATGTTTCTGTAGGACACTCTTTAATGTCACACTAGCTCTGTTCCAAAACCTTGTGAACCTTGTAAGCATTTTAGGATATGGGCACTTCTGATGTAATGCTTCTGGATAGCAGATTCTGGGACATTATTATATATCTTTTGCAGAAAGGCAGTTCTAGAATGCATCAAAACAGCTTGTGAAAAACAAGTGTGCTTAATTGTATTGAACGTGCACTTGCAAAGTACTTCAAAACTTTCAAGTGTGTATAAAAAAACTATGCTTTAAGATGCTATAATATAATTGTACTTGGAGAGAGTTCACTTTCATTTCTTAACTCGAGTTAAGTCAATTAAAAGTTTTACTTTGAGGTACTTAATGATATATTCAAGCCATCCTAGGTGTATGACTTTCTTTTTTTAGATGAATGCAGTCAGAGTGTGTGTGTATATATATATATATATATATATATATATATATATATATATATATATATATATATATATATATATATATATATATATATATATATATATATATATATATATATATAGTGTCCTGGCTCTTCCAAGCATTATAATTGAAGTGAATGGCTGTTGATCCGTCATAAAAAGTGGATACACTTCATTGGACTTCAAAATCTCAACACCTATTCACTGCCAAAACAGGACTTTCTTAATGTAACTCTGAATAAAGAAAGTCATATACACCTAAGATGACTTAAAGGTGAGTAAATCATAGGGTAATTAAAATTTTTGGGTGAACTATTTCTTTAAAATGCATATTAAAGAATATGTCAAATTTGATTTAATTTTACATTTTAAATGTACTAAACTGCACCATCATAGTTGCAGTTGTGTAACTGCAAATCCAGTATACTGAAATACATTAACATACAAGTTTAAATAGACATACATTAAAGTATATTTTAGTTTAAATGCTTGTCAGTAAGTTCATCATTAAACTTTAACCACCTTTATATATATATATATATGAAAATACATATAAAGATGTACTTAATTCCTTCTTAAGTGTCAAAAAGAACTTTTAAGTTCAGCATTTAATGTAAATTAAAATAATACTCGTTTTTAAAGTATGCTAAACTGTACTTTTTGTCTACAAAGGAAGGTCTGTGAAAACATACATTAACAGGATACTGTATCAAAAACATTGTCATAATTTTGAAGTCACAATAATTGAAGATTATTTTAAAACTTTATTTGGAGTGCTATTTGTGCACAATGCACATTTCTTTTTTATATTAAGCCTAAAATATGTTTTAATGTGAATAAATAATATCATGTCTTTAAATGTAAAATATTAAAAGTGTACCTAAAGTATACTTGCAATAGTACAACTTTAGCACAATCAAATATACTAAAGTATATCTTTAGTTGGACTTCAGCACTTCTTCTGCACAATTGATGTGCATTAAGTACAAAATGAGTTGTTCCAGTTTAACAGACTTTAAATATACGAGTTTAGTATACTAAAGTACAATTGCAGGGTATTTTTATTAAATACATAATATGTAAATGTATTTGTATTATAATTAGTATTAAATATATATTTATTTTAAATGCATTGCAGTATGTTTATTTTTTTTTACCAGGGGTTGGAAAAACACAATGGAAAATATTTTGAAGAATGAAGATCAAAAAACTGTTCTAGTCCAAAAATGAAGGTCAGTGGGGTCCCCACTGACTGTCATTGTATGGACAAAGATACATTTTTCATAATATCTTATTTTGTGTTTCACTGGCAGCAGCCTATATAGACAGCAAGGCAGGTCACTATATTTATCTTTTTATTATTATTTTTTTCTAAATAAAGACTGTCATGTTTGTTACCACAACTGTCACCATCATTGATTGTTAATTTTTCACTATATACAGTATAGATTGTACCTCGACACTGTGTCTCTGGCTTTGAATAAACTATATTCATATCTATTTATTCTAACCTATTATTGAAGCTGCATTCAGTAGTTTGGTGCTAATTTAAAAAATGTTTTGGTTAAATGATGTAGATTCCCAATGATAGAGATCTGACACACTTTTTGCTTAGTTTTGCTGCATCTTTGTTTGATCTTTTAGTTCAGCACCTTGCAGTATCAGTACTTAAATTACTCTGTGAATATCATTTGTAACCATAATGTCTGAAGTATTTGCTATTTAATGAGTCCAATTAAGACACAAACTCATCTGTCACACATTATCGAAAATGCGGTTGTAAGTCCTAAAAAATTTAAGACAGTTATAAAATGTGGTTATCCTTGTTTATAACCAATCTGTTTGTGAGCCTTTCCACATTTAGCACTCTAAAACAAGACCGGCAACCATATTCTACAGCTATGTGAATCAAATACAGTAGTCAGTATGTTTTTCTCACTGAGCTTGACATCTTGACAGTGTTGTTTGAGAGCAGTTCTCTTAAAAGTCCTCTGTTTATTAACAAAGCAACTCAGGAATCTTGAAATATGACACATGCCATATTTTACCTCCCCGTGAACTACGCGTTCATTATTAATAAAAACTCCATAGAGTGTGTCCTCCACCTTCTTGTACATTCTGTGATGCCATCAGCCTAGTCTTCAGCAAGCCCTGGTGTTTTTATATACAAGCTGATTTCATTCTTTATTAAAGCTTTTAAAGCTGTGGCATCTAACTGTAATGGTGTTAGGGTCAGGGTTAAGGTCTGTGTTTATGTTCAATGCCTGAAAACAGTGTTTGCGTTGACCTGAAAGGGTCACTGCGCATTGGTTCAGGATCACCTGCTGAGGTACTTCCGAAAACATTTTAACTACGATTTTACGTGTGGTAAATGTAACCTATTGTACCTGGCACTCCTTGTGCTTTCACAGCATCCATTCACAGTGGATGGTCTGTTTTCACAAGTTTCCTTAACCCCAGTGCTTTCTTTTTAGACAGCTTGTGAACAGTGCAAGTGCTTATGCTACACTTTTGGGACTTTTTACTTGTTTAATGGCATCAAAAACATGCTTTACCATGTATTTCAGTAATATAATTGAGCAAACAGTCCAGCAGGATTTTAATATTGCTCTTTTGTGATACAAAAATCTCAAGCTTGTCTGGGTTTTGTGATTTTGTGTTTTCATTTATCAGATCTAAGAGGAATAGTTCATCAAGAGTGTCAAGTTATAAAGTGTCATCATGGAAAATGAACGCTGAAGATTGATTGAAGACAGAGATAAGCATCACTCTTACAGTTGACCTAACGGTAAGCCCCTTCCCTTGAACGCAAATGAGCCAATGGCAGTTGAGTATCAGCTGCACAGAGACCGAACCTCGGACATCTGTAGGTTTCAGCGCCATAGAGAAACATTGGAAGATCTGAAATCCTAAAAACACGTCTGTGGTAATCAGTCACATCCCCCCGCAATTGAGCACTGCAGATCACCAAAAGAACTGGAAATGGATATAAATATTATTGACAAGAGTTTTATGTCATAATTAATTCAGGTGCACTGGGCCTCAGATGTTCACTGTGGTTCACTATGGACTTTACCTGTGTGTAACACGTTGAATCTGATTGGACGAGACGATTCCTTTTTGACAAGGTCTGCTGATAGGGAGTGGGGGGTAATCTTTTGTTGTTGTTTAGTGGGTTTCATTGCTCTACAGAGAAAGCAATTTTAGAAAGGATAAAAGAGTAATCCAGCACGAAGCAGGGATTATCGCTGTGAATGACCTTTATTTCAGCACTAAGCATTGGGTGCTTTTCAAGTGCTTTAGCCATGGAGTCATCTGATTATAGCTGGATGCCTATTTAATCTTGAAGAGCTTTGGATGGAAGAATGGCAATTCACCTGCAAAATCTGCATGAGATCAGATAATCACATGGCCAGAATAGCTGAATTCAACAGAGACTATTTAGTAAATTTCACAAATAATTACAAAAAAATAGCAAGTAACACACAGAATTAAACATACGTACTTCTGGATACTTTTTAGCAGCATCGTTTTTACATACGTTACTGCACGTTTCGCAGCAGTTTCAAAAATAAATGTCCACTGGGTGGCGCTAAAACTCAGGTTCAATACGTGAACCCTGGCACGTATTTACTACGTTGATATATAGGTATGTATTGCTGTGTTTTTATTACATTGTTGCAGGTATGTATTGCGGCGGTTCAGAGTTCAAATATCTGAGGACTGTTGCTAAAAGTTAATCGTGTTGAAAATATTTCTTACACCAAATTCAACCCTAAACTTACCCGATAGTGTTAACAAATGCAAAACCGATATAAAAAAAAAAAACTTTTAATGACACCTTTTGAATCTTTCTTGTGTGTAGATTTGAATTGTTTTGTCTAACCGTTTTTTTTTCTTTCTTTTTTTATGTGTGTGTGTGTGTGTGTCTTATGCAATGGTTGTTTTTAAAATATATTTCTCAATTTTTTCTCTTAAGCTGTGACACTCATTCCAGCCTAAGCCTAAAAACCATAGCGTGGATTTACTGTTGACCGCTTCCTTCTCCAATAACCACTATATCCAGTTTGTTAGAGAAATGAGTCACCTCTAAGGCTAACAAGAACATTGCAGAATTGCCCTGGACATTTCTTTGAAATGGGGATTTGAAGAAGGTAAAAGCATTTCTGTGATTTTAAGAAATAAGCGAGGGCCATAGCAGGTATTTTGCCTCATTTCAGTTGTCATAAACATCATTAAATTGCCATAAAGCAAAAGTCCAATACACTGTAGTAGGCAGAGGTTACCATGACAGCCTGACATAGTAAATCAAGTATTTGTGCGCAGAAACACAGCAGAATTTCTCTCATCCTGGACTCAAATTTAATTAAATGTGACTTTATTGTATACTTCAGTACCAATTATGACAGATTGTATTGCTCTATATTTTATAGGTTTACATGCTAGGTCTTCAAGCTTTTTCAGTACAAGGACTCTTCAGTCCTTGATTTTTTTTTTCACCCTCTATATTACATATACAATATTACAGTATATGTACACCAATATGTATACCACTAAATGCAAAAGAATATTGAACGTCCACACAAGCATCAAGTCAATTCACTGTCTACTTCATTGAGCCTTGGCCAGTGTGTTTTACATTTGGTGATCCTGATCTGCTGACCCTCTTGTACATGTTCTTGTTCTTCCCAGTCATGTGGGACATGTTCAGGCTCATCAGGATGTACTTTAGCGCTGGCTGTAATTGTAGAGGTTGTGCCCTCAAAACCACTGTTTCTTTTAATTGGTGCACTGCTGTATTGTGGAGACGTACAGGGTACAAGGTCAAAGGTCACAAGGCACCCTCCTCAAGAATGTGCGTCAGCTTATTACTAGAGAAAAAAAAAATCTCTATACAAAACTCCTTTACAGGAAACACCTGGATTTCAGGTGGATTTTTCCTTGTTGTGCTGAAATCAGAAACTGCTACAGTAAATGTAGCCTAAATATGACTATAAAAAAAGTTATTTTAAAAAGTCATTTTTATTGTCCCATGTGATTCTGTGGTAACCACTGAAATCATTTAAGTTCAGTGTAACAAAATTCATTGTGATTCATTGCATTGTGCATTACAAATATTAACAAAACAGCAAAGGTGGGAGTAAACATTTTTCAGGTCTGGAGATATAAGGATGAACATTCTGCACAGAAAATGCTATAACAAAGCCTCCTGAATCTTTAGTATAAGCAATATTTCAGGCAGAATAAAATGCACAGAATAAAAATGCAAAAAGAAAAACGTACAAAAAATATCAGATATATACGTATATACAGTGCAAGAACAGAAAAGCATTTCAAAAATAAAATCTCTATAGTGGAATCTTTTAACTAAATCTTTCTAAAAAATAGAATACAAAAAAAAAATTGCATGTCATTTATCAGCAGAAGGGCTTTTTTTGTCTCAGTAATAATAAATATGTTAGCAGGATTTCATATTTCATACAATTTATATTTTGTGGGATTGCCACCTGGACAGAATGTATTATTAGGAGCATAGATTTTGATGTTACACATTTTGGAGGCATTTGGAGACAGATTTGGAATTGCTGAGGACACTGAAAGTATATTAAAGGACTTGATCATACTCGAGTTTTATAATTTTGAGAAGCTAATAAGACAATGTTAGTACATTATTTATAACATAATCCATGCACCAAAACATACTTTTGCATATTAGTGCAAGTAGAAAATTATAGAATCTAACCATTCAGTGTTGACCTTTCTCGCTGATTTCTGATGTCAGTTTGAATCAAATACGTGGTTAAGCAGAAATATGTTTTTGTAGACATATTGAAGAGTCAGAGCATAATTGTTTTGTTTCATTGTGTCAGTATCTTGCTGAGAGGCGTGCAGAGAGGTTACGTGATTGCCCACACAAGCGAACATGTAACCGAAAATTGTGCTGTCAAGATATCAGTTTTGTGACAGGCCATGAATTATTTATTTTTCTTCAGCAGGAATAGTGAAAATGTTACCTAATCCAACTGCAACCGTACAATCCACATTAATTCTAAGGTGCACAAACCTGATTGTTTTGTTGTTGGGCAAATAATGTGTCATTGAACCAAAATAATATGTTTTATGTATATTCTGTCTTCATTTACTCACCGACTTCTTTTTTTCTCCCATTATTGAAATAAAACATGCCAGGATATGTTTTGGCCATATTTGAATATGCGCAAATGTAAATGAGATTTGAGAGTCGCAGCAGACATAAATTTCATATTGTATGGAAGACTTTGAATACCCTTGTGAAAAAAATGTGCGCTTTATTGTATTAAATGTGCACTTGTAGTGAATACACTTTTTTAAAAATCGCACTTTCTAATTGTGATTTTTAAAGTAGGGCTGTCTCTAACAATTATTTTGATAATTGAGTAATTAGTCAATTATTTGGATGATTATTCTGACAATTATTTGAGTAATTGGTCAAATATTCTAATGATTAATCGAGTAATTGGATAGTTATAAATAATTTTTTGTAGTAACAGTCTGACGATTTTCACTGCGCGATCCTTGTTTAATATTAACAGTTTAATAACAACATTTAATTCAAATGTCCACTTAATCTTTGTACTAGCTCTACGATGAACGTCTATGACTTCACGCATTACATAATCACGTTGGAAAGGTCACATGCGGTTAGTCCTTCATCTGTGTACTCTGGTTCAAAAAGGTAGGGTAGGGTGAAAAACTCAACTTCAAAATTGTCAGACAAAGTTGTTTTACCTTTTTTTGCAAAGGGCATTTGACTTCACGTTTGCTTTGTAAACACTGGGTTGGTACTTCCGGCCTATGTCATGCGTAACCTTTTCAACATGATTACGTAATAGACGATTCATTATTTTTTTTTTTTTTTAGAAAATGACAGATTGTTTTGCTAGATAAGACCCTTTTTCCTCGGCTGGGATCATGTATTGAAACCCTTAATTATTTTATCAAAATAAGATGGATCATACAACATTTATGTTATTGTTTTTTTAGTACTGACCTGAATAAGAAATTTACATAAAATTATGTTTACATATAGTGCAAAAGAGAAAATAATAGTTGAATTTATAAAAATGACCCTGTTTAAAAATGTACATCCCCTTGATTCTTAATATTGCGTTCCTACCTGAATGATCCACAGTTGTGTTTTTATGTTTAGTGATAGTTGTTCATGAGTCCCTTGTTTGTCCTGCTGTTCTTCAGAAACATCCTTCAGATCCCACATTCTTTGGTTATCCAGCATTCTTGTGTATTTGAACCCTTTCCAACAATGACTGTATGCTTTTGAGATCCATCTTTTTTTACGCTGAGGACAACTGAGGGACTCATATGCAACTATTACAAAAGGTTCAAACGCTCACTGATGCTTCAGAAGAAAAAACGATACATTAAGAGCCGGGGGTGAAAACTTTTAAACAGAATGGAGATGTGTACATTTTTCTTACTTTGCCTAAACATCATGTTTTTTTCATTTTGTACTGCCCGTCAGAGGCTACAAAATGTTTCCTAGAAGACAAAATAAGTTGCATTTAAACTGATTAAGTTGCATTAAAACAAAAGTTTTCACCCATCGTTTTGCTTCTGTCTCCCGTTTATGTAAACATATTTAATGTGAAATCTTATTCAGGTCAGTACTGAATAAAAAATAACATGCATTTTGTATGCTCCCGCTTAATTTTGGTGAAATTAATTAACATTTTCCAGATTCTGAAAGGGGGATGTAAACTTTTGACCTCAACTGTAAAAACATTCAAATAAAGCATCCATTAAAAAACTATGCTAAAGTGTACTTCTTTTTCACAAGGTAGATATATAGATATATTTTTGTCCTTTTTTACGCTTTCCAGTACTTGGTCACCATTTATTTTTATTCTAAGGTAGGAGCAGCGTGAACATTCTGCTAAACATCTCAAAGTTAGCCATATGGGTTTGGAACAGCATAGCGGTGAGTGAATGACGGCATAATATTCATGTTGGCCGGAACTATAACCTATCATCACCCTTCATATTAATACTGTAAAGAAGTGGCCATTCACGCAAAAGCAAACTCTTAAAAAACATAGGCACATTCATGGCACATCATACAAACAAACTTTTCTTCCTCCCTGTAAAGTTATTTAAAAAGTTCCTAAGATTGAACCAGCATTAAGAAGTCACGGGGCCGTGTCCGTTCACCTCTGTGGACACCCTGCGCTTGTACCCCGAGTATTCGCCGATAAACGACCCGTCTTCATTGAACTCGCAGTCATCCTCGTCTGACATCACAGAGCTGTCCTCGCTGCTATCATCCTCTTTGATGTCTGTGAACAATTGCTGGCTGCTCTTCAGCGGCTTCTTGTCATTGTCACTGTCAGACACAGAGAAAAATGAGTCAAATTCAGCTCAGAGTGACTAAGATGATGATACTAGTCAAGGCTGGCAGACAGAGCGGGTGAGAAAGGGTGTAGGGGAAGGATGCAATCACTGCTTTCTGCTAATTACTAATTGCAAAGACTTCAAGGCCTGATGGCAATTCTCAAAACTAGACAGAGAGAGAAAATTGCAGAGCGCTGGTCATGCCAGCCAATGAGCAGACCGACTTAAGAACTGCTTTGTGTGCCTGTAGACAAACAGCCTGTCAGGTTACTTTAGTCCCCAAGGAATGATGGGACAAACCAAAATTAGCTGCCAATTTGAGAGCAGGCACACTGCCAGAAAGCAGGTGTCTGTAAGGAGACAGGGGGTCACCTCGTAAGCTCCCAATTACTATGAGATGCCACAACATCTTGGATAGCGATAAAATAAATCCAGACAGAACATTTATTAGGATAAACTGACATTTGTCCTCTTTTAATTTTGGAAATAATAGTCCTGCTGACCTCAGTGCATTTCAGCACAGGGACTGAATTGCGTCATCTTTCAGAAAAAAAATTAGTTATAAACCATATATAAAAATTTGATGTTTTTGACAATTAATTGGTGCAGATAAAAACTAAAATAATTTTATCAGAACTAGTGTCCACTAGATACCTTATGCCCGTCAAGGCTGCATTTATTTGATAAAAAACAGTAAAAATGGTAAAATTGTGAAATATTGCTATAATTTAAAATAATGGAAAATAAATATCCAGATTTGCAATTTGCTGATCAAGATATATTTCTTCTTCTCATCAATGCTAATATTTTTGTGGAAACCATGATAAGGATGCAATAAATTGATTAAAAGTGATGTTATGTTTTGTTACAAAAGATTTATTATCCAAATAAATGTTGTTCTATTAATCAGAGTCCTGAAGAAAGTCAGTGTCCAAAATATTAAGCAACAAAATGTTTTCAACAATAATAATAATAACCATTGTTAATACAGTTGAGGTCAAAAGTTTACATACACCTTGCAGAATCTGCTAAATGTTAATTATTTTAATAAATAAGAGTGATTTGCAAAATGCATCTTATTTTTTATTTAGCTCTGATTTTAGATATTACACATAAAATACATTTACATATAGTCCATGAGAGAAAATAATAGTTGAATTTATAAAAATGACCCTGGTCAAAAGTTTACATACACTTTATTCTTAATACTGTGTTGTTACCTGAATGATCCACATCTGTGTTTTTTATGTTTAGTGACTTGTTAATGAGTCCCTTGTTTGTCCTGAACAGTTAAACTTTTTGTGTATTTGAACCCTTTTCAACAATGACTGTTTGATTTTGAGATCCATCTCTTTACACACTAAGGACAACTGAGGAACTCATATGCAACTATTACAGAAGGTTCAAACGCTCACTGATGCTTCAGAAGGACACATGATGCATTAAGGGTAGTGAAAACTTTTAGAATTTGAAAATCAGGGTAAATTGAACGTATTTTGTCTTCTGGGAAAACATGCAAATATCTTCTGTAGCTTCTGAAGGGCAGTACAAAATAAGAAAAATGTTCAAAAGTTTTCAAAAGGCTCTTAATTCTTAATGCATTGTTTTTCCTTTGGAAGCATTAGTGAGCATTTGAACCTTCTGTAATATTTGCATACGAGTCCCTCAGTGTGAAAAGATGGATCTCAAAATCAAAATGTATGATCCCTCTTATTTTGGTCAAATAATTAACATTTTGCAGATTCTGCAAGGTGTATGTAAACTTTTGATCTCAACTGTAAGTGAGCAGCAAAACAGCATATTAGAATTATTTCTGAAGGATCTTGTGACACTGAAGACTGGAGTAATGATACTGAAAATTCAGATTTGCATCACAGGAATAAACTACATTACAGTAGAAAACAATTTTTTAAAACTGTAATAATAATAATAAATGCAGCCTAAGTGAGTATTTCTATTTTCAGTCCTTTATCAGTCACCTTGTAATATCTCTAATATCTTAGTATCCCAGAATTCAATGCACCATATCATATTACAGTGCATCAAATGAATATCACCAATGGTGTAACACGATGAACCCGCTCTTCTACTCCCAAAAGTGTAATAAATCAGTAGCCTCCTTGTGTAAGCCAGAGTAATGCAGTTTTGAAAGCCTCTGAGGCTACCGTCATACTCCACAGCTGGTACGGGACACGCTTCCCTATCTGGTTTCTTCGGTTAGCAGATGTTTGAGTGTGTCTGGTGCTGTAACTCCCCAAACAAGGCTAGCGTACAGATCAGACGCCGAGCCTCTGCTGAAGCTGCATTTCTTTCCTGAGGGAGGAATAAAACGTGCATCTCTGTGTCTAAGTGTAATGAGATGGAAACACATTTATGGATTCGAGCTACTCCATTTGCAAGTACACAAGTTAACTACACGCAGCCCCCCTTTTTGCTCGCCTCTGGTCTGTTTTTCACAGTTTTTTAATGTGCCACTTGTCACTTACGCCAGGTTGTAACAGATCCAGGGCCGTGACTGGTTAAGGTGTTTTCAAACATTAGCTTTTAATCCAGCAAATTGGTTTAAATACAAACTACCACTAAAATGTTTTTAATATATAGATTTTTTGAAAGAAATCTGATATGCTCACCTGCATCAGGCTGCATTTATTTGATTGAAAATACAGTAAAAACAGTAATATTGTGAAATATTAATACAATGTCAAACAACTGTTTTCTATTGTTATATCTTTTAAAATGTAATTGCTTCCTGTGATTCAAAGCTGAATTTTCAGCATCATTACTCCAGTCTTCAGTGTCACATGATCCTTCATGTCAAGTCTTGGTTTTTAAGGTGTCCTTGCTAAACAATCACCAAATCAACAGGCTCTAACCTAAACACTATTAAAGAGCAAAATTTTGCATATGTAGGCTAATATTTAAAACAATGTAGTCTATAAAAAAAAACATATATGGGCCATTCTACAGAATTGGTGCAAACTGATGTCTTACAACCAAAAAGCACATTTAAAAGCATTAAAGTAAACAAATTTTAGATGTTTACGAAGATCATTCTATTATCTACTGAAACCCACAATATTATTTAAAATATCAGTAAGCTTAAATGTAACACCCCTGTGAAATGGTTTTGGTTTCTCCCTTGTGTGCCCATATTTGGGGTTCCTGTCTCGTTAAGTGTAATCACATCACCTGTTTGTAATTAGTTAGTGTCCTTTATAAGTTGTATTCTGTTCGCGTCTCGTTTGTCTGGCTATAAGGTTATCTTGTGTGATGTGTTTCTGTCTTCTGTCTGTGGATTACCATTAAGTTATTTTGTATTGTATTCAATGTCGTATTATGACTTTTTCACACGTGCACCGTAACATTAATATATATATATATATATATATATATATATATATATAAAATCATTTATTTGGTACTTTCAACTGGGAGGTGGCGGTCCTTAACCCTATTCTCTAAATTTAAAGATGTGAAAACAATATTAAAATGTTTTATTTTATTTATTTCTTTTTATTTATTTCTTTTTTAATGTCTTTTCGATTTTTCTTTGTTTTAAATGAAGTTTTAAAAAAATAATAATTGAATATCTTCTTTGTAAATCATGAAACTTTAGGTAAAAAAAAAAAGTGTCCCGCATATTTTGTGTCACTACCGAAACAGTGTATTTTTTTAGGCCATTGGTTGAGACTGATTTTAACTACACCCTTACATTTATGATCAGGAAATATTCACATGTCCGTCTCTCATAGCTACAAGGTGTGAATAGACAGGTCCCACTATTGTTTTCAAAAGTATGAAAATCTGTATGTAACTTTAAGAAACGTCACTACAATTACTGTCACTACCAAAAATTTGCAGTCACTACTGAAACATGGAATGTTTTGTCAAAAATAAAGAATACTGAACCATCAACTAAGATTTTATGATTGTGTTTGGTCCAATGTATATTTAAACTAATGAATCCTTAACCTTTGAAATCAGTATGATCAACTTTTTGCCTTTTACAAAGAAAAATACAACAAATCTCATAAATCACACTTAAAATATTGTTAAAATTGTAATTATTATTGATTTACCTCTGAAAACGTTTCAGTACAATAGAAAATATGTAAAATATATTTACAAAGAAAGATGTAAGTAAATTCTTAATATGTCAATATAACCTGTATTATTAAATTATATATTTTTGTGTTTCAGCAGTGACAAATTTGGGGAGAGGAGAAATATTCCAAAACTAAATACAATATAAATACAACATGATAATTAACTGCACGATTACTAGAAATGTATACCTTGGATATTATACAATTTGCATACATACAAACTTTTCCCAAGACGTTTCCAACTCTGACTTTTAACCAGTTCTGTAGAATGTCATATATATACACAGGTGCTGGTCATATAATTAGAATATCATCAAAAAGTTGATTTATTTCACTAATTTCATTCAAAAAGTGAAACTTGTATATTATATTCATTCATTACATACAGACTGATATATTTCAAATGTGTATTTCTTTTAATTTTGATGATTATAACTGACAACTAAAAAAATAAATAGAACTTTATTTTTTTATTTATTTTGTTTTTTTTTTCACTAAAAAAACTTTTACTATTTACTTTCATGACTTTTTCATGCCTGGAAATGTTTAATTTTGAAAATAAAAATCCAAAATATTTTCAAGTGTTTCTATAACTGAGAAGTTGTTCTACAGACTTACTACGCAACACAACTATCAACATACACCACTACACTAAAAATCTGACTTTTGAGCTAAACAAAGCTGCCGTTCACTACCTGTGTGTGCGCTAGTGAGCACACAGTCAGTTGAAGCTTGCGGAGCAATGCTTTCCGTGTGGCTCCAAGTAAATGGTGTGCACATAGGGTTTATTTGCAGGAGATAAAGGCATTAAAAAATAATATTACAAGAACTCAGTGAGATGAAGAACTTGTGTCATGATCTATAACAGAACTATTGTTGCTTTCTGACCTGTACTCGCAGGGGAATTCTTCGCCCTTGGCGTGAGATTCAGGATCAGCCCGAGTTTCCTCTTTTTCCTTCACTGCCAAAGAAAAAAAAAAGGCAAAGATGTTATTTATCATGAAAATAATATTTGGTGAGATTTGATTGCAGTGAAATTACAACATTCAAAAAGAGTGCTCTGTGTATTGGATTCTCAGGTGCTTTCGAAA
Organism: Cirrhinus molitorella; assembly: GCA_033026305.1. Lineage (NCBI taxonomy): Eukaryota > Metazoa > Chordata > Actinopteri > Cypriniformes > Cyprinidae > Cirrhinus > Cirrhinus molitorella. Next base: position 20,893,787 of record CM065132.1, on the reverse strand, counting down.
TTTCTTGCCTTGATATAATTTCAAAAATGACATTTATTGGTATTCATATGAGATAATATGATATCCACTTGTTTTGCAAATGCTGAGTAAACATTCAATATTTCATATTTTGTATTTTGCTGTGTGGAAGCACATCAAGGACACTGACTGCCTTTTAGACAAACTACTGTGTGCTGAACTTGAATGTAAGACATGGCCTTACTGGTAAAAAACATTTATTCTTTTCAGCTTGGTAAGGTATAAATAACCTATACTGTATGTAAAGTATAGTAACAGCCACAGTGATGTAAGAACAAATGTCTAGCAATGCTTTAGGCTTTATTCCATTAGCTCCATAAGGGTTCTTATGCATTTTAATGCATTGCAATAATTTATTCAGGATGTTCTTGAATCCATTCAATTGTTTTCATATTGCTTAAATATATGTGAAGAACAAAAGAAGACCAGTAGGAGCAAGTGAGGACAAGCCAGTAAAGCTCACTGATCCCGGGTTATCCATCTGACACTGCTAGTAATAAGTCTATGGGTTGGTGCGACAGAGCCACACAACACAAAGCTAACAAAAGCACCAAGCTAAGGTGTATACGCTTTGTCTACAGAGAACTGAGAGCTCGAACAGAGGTCTTCATGACCTCTGAAGCTGTTTGTGTCTTACCTGCGTACTTGCCACCTTTGTTCTTAAGCACAAAACAGCCGATGAGGACAAGCAGAGTTAGTAATGCCACCACGCACAACATCGCCACAAACCACTTCTGGGATGCCATGAGTTGTTTACTAGGCACTGCAAGGACAAAGGAGAGTTTGTTTTTGGAAAAATCTCATTCATGAACACAGTCATACTGATGTCAACTTGAAAATATTGGAAAGTAATACTGATGTCTTGTTGGGTTAGAAGAAGATTTGTTTTTAAATATGGTTCCTGTGCCAAATCCTGATGTGGTTTGTCAAATGAGACACATTTTTAATTACCTGAAGCAAAAATAGTTAACTTCTGAACATTTTATGAATTTTTGCAACACATTTACCACAAATTCTTAGACATGAATGGCTCGTTTTGTGTTGGTGTTTCGAATGCTGTGGCTTTGCTGACAAAATGAAATGATCAGGAAGCCAGTTGCAAATATTTTTCAGTCACTTGTTTCTTATATAGGGTCCGTGGGAAGCATATGCAGAGCTGTAGGTGCTACATCTAGCAGCATCTATACATAATTCAGTGGCGTTATTATTAGTTCTTCTGCTGTTTATGAATAACATTATCTACCACACTTCCTCTGTATTACCTCACACTGAATAGATGGGCCAAGTTGCTGTCAAATACAGAGTAGGCATCACTGACGTGTAAGAAAGTTATAGGTAACATGCTATTTTACAGTCTTACATTCAATGACCTTACTGTCTTAAAGCGATAGTTCAGCCTAAAATGAAAATTCTGTCATTAATTTCTCACCCTCATGTTGTTCCAAACCCGAAAGACCTTTGTTCATCTTCAGAACACAAATTAAGATATTTTTGATGAAGTCCAAGAGAGGAAGAGAATACATTGTTGAATAAGGTTGTTAAAGGTTGAACTACCTTTCGTGGCCTTGAATGTGGTAGTTGCGTTGCTGTCTATGCAGGGCCAGAAATCTCTTGGATTTCTTAAAAAATATTAAGGTCTTACAGTTATGGAAAGACATGAGGGTGAGTAAATAATGACAGAATGTTCATTTTTTGGGTGAACTATTCCTTTAAGATCATTTTTTCGGGTTTTGAAAGATGGTTACATAAAGTTAGTAAGTATGTTTTGAGGCAAAGTTCTAGCAGCCACACAGCTGCTGTTTTTCCCCCTGTAAAATTCACAGCTTTATTTTTTACTCCATTGTAAAAAAGGCCCAACAAAGGTTCCAGATGAGGAAGTTCAACCTACCACAGGAGTTGCTAAAACAGTTCTACTCAGCTGTCATCGATTATGTTCTGTGCACATCAATAACTTTCTGGTTTGGCTCAGCTACAAAATCAGACATCAGATTACAGAGAATGGTTCGGACTGCCCAAAGGATTATTGGTGCTCCCCTGCCCACCCTTCATGAACTGTATATATCTAGAGTGAGGAAAAGAGCTCAGAAAATCACTCTGGATCCCTCACATCCAAGCCTCTTTGAACTTTTGCCGTCTGGTCGGCACTACAGAGCCCCAAATACCAGGACAACCAGGCACAAGAACAGTTTCTTCCCCCAGGCAATCCACCTTATGAACAGCTAAATGTTTACCCCATTGTGCAAAAAAAAAAAAAGTGCAATAACCTTATATTTATTTGTTACCACCTCTATCCTAATACATCCCTGCCATTCTATCATCTATAGCACAACTGTACATACCACTTATTTATTTCTCTATTTATTTTACTATATGTGTGTGTGTTTGATTATACTGATTGGACTTGATTAGGAAAGCCACACACCTGTATATATAAGAACTTACAGCTCACAGTGCATGTCAGAGCAAATGAGAATCATGAGGTCAAAGGAACTACCTGAAGAGCTCAGCGACAGAATTGTGGCTCCGTACCCACTGTGTATATATATATGTATATATGTATGTATGTATGTATTTTTTATTCTCATCCTATTTTTATTGTCTCTGTGTTGTTGTTGTTGTTGTTGTCTCTGTGTACTGGAAACTAATGACACAAAAACAAATTCCTTGTATGCGCAAGCATACTTTGCAATAAAGCTCTTTCTGATTCTGTTTTTACAGCACATTCTATAAACCTATAATTGTGAAGTATAACAAAAAACTGCTTGCTCAATGGAATGGGAGACCTTGTTTTTATACACCACTAGTGCTAATGCACCCACAGGAAGAATATCACATACTATACCATGTCAGTGATACCTCTAATGCTGTTCTACAGGCTAAATTCTCTAACTTCTCACCTTTCCTGGTCTTGAAAACCTCTTCAAAAATGCTAGGGACATCAACCCTGTGTGAAGCCTGCAGCCGGACTGTGTACACAGTTCCTGGGCTGAGCCCTTCAACGAGGTGGAAGCCTTTAGATGTATTTAAAGCCTCTGAAAGCTGCCAGATACCATCACCTGAAGGAATAACCGCATAACCAGATAGCGTTAGCCCACAACCCGGCAGAAAGAGGCGATATCTATGATAGTGTAAAGTGACACTTTGAAAGGTTAGAAAAGTTGACAGAGTAAGACTGATAAAGGGGCTGCAAATAAAGATCCACAACGAAATAGTCAAGAATGAATTTCATTATCAGCTGGTCTGGATTTTGGGCTGTTTTGAAAGGCTCTTTTTAGCCAAGATATTACTTTTTTTATTTGCTAGTCCTAATTGAAAGTGAATAATGAAATGTCATTGTCATTATTAAACTCTAAATACTTCATGTATGCAGACGCGTGTAAATCAAACAGAGCACAAGCGAGAAAGAGTGAGTAATTATGTAATTAAATTTGTTTTTAAATAGATATGTTCAATTTTTTGTCCATAAATGTTTGGGAATTAGCATTTTTCATTCATAAATTTCCTCTGTCATACTGTAAGTTTTGGAACAGAATTTTGACACTGTTCTGTGAACTCTTTCAGTTCTTAAAATGCAAATCACTAGGAATTTTCTGTATTAATTGTTTATAGGTATTTTACATGTATTTTGAATTTCGTTCAGAGTTATATTAAAATGTCCTGGCTCTTCCAAGCTTTATAATAGCAGTGAATAAAAAGTGGCATTCCAGTGGATGACGTAGGACATAGGCATAGCTTAAGCTCCGGTGTGAATATGCAAGTCTTGTGAGAAACCTTTTGTTTTGTTAAGTTTTAAGTTTTGTTTACAGCAAAGAAAAGCCAGTTTCCTCTTGGCCTATATTGAAAGTCTCTGACATTTTTCTTTACAAATCCCCTTTTTGCACTTCTAATTTGTGTCGTAGTTTTGTTTTGCTCACAGTATTCATTGCTGTGTTCGCCAAAATCCTATGTCATCTGCCGGAATGCCACTCTCTTATAAATGGTAAATGCACATGCAAAAAGTTAGCATAAGCCAAAAACTGTTTTAAATATGGATATTTGTTTTACACAAATGCACCGATTCACTTCAGAAGACCTTTATTAACCCCCTTAGAGCTGTGTGGAGCACTTTTTATGATGATGAATGCACTTTATTGGACTTAAACATCTCAACAGCCATTCACTGCCATTATAAAGCTTGGAAGAGCCAGGACATTTCTTAATATAACTCTGATTGTATTCGTCTGAAAGAAGAAAGTCATATACATCTAGGGTGGCTTGAGGGCTATCCCTTTAATGTAAGAAATCAACAGATTAATCGATTCAAAACAGTTCAAATAGTTTTTAGTTGCAGCCCTTTACAAACTACAAATACATCTACAATTTACACAATATTCAATGCTGGGTCCTGACAGAGCAGTTTTTGGAGTGAGATCCTTACGGTGATTCATTATTGCGACATAGATCTGTGAATCAGAACCTTCTCCTCTGGTTCTCCAGCTGATTCTTGCAGAGGTGTCACTTACTAAGGTGGATATGTTGAGCACAACTGAGAGAAATACACAGAGAAGATATAGAACAAAAGACACAAAAGACTCTTAAAAGGTTAATTTCTGCAAAAGAATCCCAGTGTTCCCGTAACCATAGGAATGTGTTACAGAAACGGTGAAAACAGTGATGTTTAAATGTGAATGAAAACAATGTTAAGGTCAAGATGAATCAGTATTCAGATATGTTATATATGAATCCTGTTATATATAGCATGGAGTTATGAAAATGATTGTTTAGGTAGATGAACGGATGAATACCTAAGGTAGGAAAGGTGGCATTGACAGAAGGAGTGTCTGTATTAGATGAGGTGAAAGAGAAAGGTTGCCCTGCAAGAGAGAGAGAGAGTTCAGACCACATGCATTTCCCTGTAGAATGCAGAAGAAAATTTTAAAGTCCCTATCCAGACTGTTCTGAAAAAAAAAAAAATCATAGCATCAAATCAACATGAGCAGGAATAATCAGGACTGTTGATATGAGTTAATATCAACGACTTAAAAGCAACCCGTTGGTCTGATAGGGTCATGGACAGCATGGGGAAAAAAAACAATGCTAAATGCAAATAATAAAATGCAACTTATCATAGGCAGGACAGCAAAATAAATGGACCTAACAAGGGATAAGTGCTGTCAAGGCCTGACAGCTACTAAATGATTTTTTTGCATTTGTACTATGAGTATACAGCTGGTCTTTACAAAATGAATGCTGTTGAGTGACGTGTTCCTGTCAGCAGCCAGACTGGTTTTGTCAACCCTGGTAAAGACAGCATGTTTTTGCTGTCTTTTAGCAGGGGTTCAGGGACAGAACTACTGCCTCACAGAGGAGCTCTTAAAAGACAAAAGCAAGTGCCAACAGCAACCAAGCTGAAGTAAACTTGAACCAGCTGTCACAATGTGGATTTTTGATGGAAGAGTATGCTCATTTTGCAGAACGTACACAATTATCTCCTTCACTGAATATAGAGTTATGCAAGGCCTTTTGAATTTCAACAACAGCAACAACTGATGCTATTTATGTGACTTAAATTAGTGCTACTGACTACTGACACTATTACTAGTATGACTAATGTTAAGATCTAAATGTTTTCCCATGCCGCTATAAGTTAATGTAACTAAGGTGATTATCTGGGGTTATTTTAGACATAATAATTTAGGAGTTAATATACTAATTAATTTTGTCAGTTTACAAAAACAGCTTCAAATCTAATGGTACATACTCAACTCAGAAGATGTCACTTCAGATGTTGACAGTTCATCTTAAAAAGAGAGTAAAGATATGTAACAGTAAAACAATAAATATAATAATACGGATAAATAAATCACTTCAGGTTTTATGTCCATAAGCTACGGTATTTTACTGATAAATTAGCATTAAAGGGCATTTATCTGCATCAAAAAATGCTAACGTGACCCCGGATCTTAAAACCAGTCATAAAGGTCCATAAGTGAGATTGAATAAGCTTTCCATTGATGTATGGTTTGTTATGATGAGACAATATTTGGTCGAGATACAAAAAATTTAAAATCTGGAATCTGAGGGTGCAAACAAAAATCTAAATATTCTAGAAACTGCCTTTAAAGTTGTCCAAATTAAGTTCTTAGCAATGCATATTACTAATCAAAAATTACGTTTTGATATATTTACCATAGAAAATTTACAAAATATCTTCATGGAACATGATCTTTATTTAATATCCTAATGATTTTTGGAATAAAAGTAAAATTGATAATGTATTTTTTGGCTATTGCTACAAATATACCCGTGCTACTTATGACTGGTTTTGTGGTCCAGGGTGACAAATGTCATGGCAGGAGCTTCAAAATGCTTCAAAATGTTGCATTTTCAAAATAGAAACTACTACAGTATGTGATACATACAGCTCTCTGTTGACGTTTCAGCTGAGACTGTAGAAACTTCAGAAAATGAATGTTCGGGCATTGTAACTAGTTCATGAGAAACAGAAGTTAGTTGATAAGAAGACAGATCAGTTTAAACAACCCCATGGGGTATGAGAATATGAGCATAACAGAAGGAAATAGGCAATTCGTGGCCTACAGAAAAACTGTAACGATGATGCAGTAAGTAAAAGCACATCAGTAGGCAATTATTTTTACTAAGCCACCTCATTGATTGGTCAATGTATTGGTCATTACACCCTTTTGTTTGTCAGATCACTGTGAGTTTTGCATTTTAGCAATAATCTAATCATTCTGCTTTCTGCAACAAGATCTTGCCAGCAGCAACTCAGAGTTCTATAACTGCTGCTTAATCACTTTCGAACACCTTGCGGCGGTGCTAATTAGAACACAACTAACTTTGCTTGTATCAGATGTTTGTGTCTCAGCATGGGCACTTCAATTCAGATTCTAATACCGGATCCATTATAGCTCTTGGGATTCTGCTTATAGTTGCTGCTGGGCACACTTACACACTTCAGAGACGGTGCCTCCTTCCGCACTGATAGCTGACCCGCAGCCCACCTGCGTGCACGCGCTCAGGTAGAACTTATACCAGTTGTCCTCCTGCAGATCACGCAAGACCCATTGTGTTGTATCCGATGCACTGATGTTCACAGATTTCAGCTCACCCAGAGTCTCATTAACTACAAGGAAAACAAAATAATGAGTTTAAAAAGATTTAAAGCATTAAAAAATGGGTCATTCATTCAAAACATTAGTTTAAAACATTCAAAATTGATACTTTTATCCAGCAAGGATGCATTAAAGTGATCAAAAATGACAGTAAAGATTTATGTTACAAAAGATTTCTATTCAAAATAAATAGTTCAGTCAAGAAACTCTTCTGAGTAGCTGACTGGCCCAATCTGTCAATCAGCGTCTATTTTCTGTCTATGCAACCTTATAAATTACCGTCCAGCACCGGTATAATTTTCTTTAGCCCTCCTCCTCCCCAGCACCACTTGTGTAGATCTGTTAATGGTTTCTTCCTATGTTATCTTGCTGTAGAATTATGTATTTTTCTATCATATAGTCTGATCTGCAAAAGGTTAAAGTAGAAGTGATAATACAAAATTCATGTTATTGTTTATTTAGTACTGACCTGAATAAGTTATTTCACATAAAATATGTTTATATTCAAAATAATAGTTGAATTTTAAAAAAATGACCCGTTCAAAAGTTTATATCCCCTTCATTCTTACCTGAATGATCCACGTCTGTGTTTTTTTGTTTAGTGATTTGTTTAGAGTTGTTCATGAGTTTGTACTGAACAGTAAACTGCTTGCTGTTCTTCAGAAAAATCCTTCTGGAGCATCAGAGAGCATTTGAACCTTCTGTAATGCTTACATATGAGTCCCGCAGTTGTCTTCAGTGTGAGAAGATGGATCTCAAAATCATACAGTCATTGTTGGAAAGAGTTCAAATACACAAAAATGCTGAAAAACCAAAGCATTTGTGGCACCTGAAGGATTTTTCTGAAGAACAGCAGGCAATTTAACTGTTCAGGACAAACAATGGACTCATGAACAACCATTACTAAACAAAAAAACATTTCAGGTAAGAACACAGAACACAGGTGGATCATTCAGGTAGGAACACAGTATTTAGAATCAAGGGAATGAAAACTTTTGAATGGGGTAATTTTATAAATTCAACATTTTTTATAAATTCAACAATATTTTCTCTTGTGGACTATATGTAAACATCTTTTATGTGAAATATCTTATTCAGGTCAGTACTAAATAAACAATAACATGCATTTTGTATGATCCCTCTTATTTTAGTAAAATAATTATGTCACAGATTCTGAAATTCCAGAAAGCATTGTTGTGCCTTTCTTCCAACCTGTGATTATAATTAAAAATCAACAAATTAATCAACATATTAGAATGATTTCTGAAGGATCATGTGACTGAAGTCTGAATTTATGATGCTGGAAATTCAGCTTTGCATCACAGGAATAAATTACAATTGCATTTTTTTAATGTAGAAATGCAGGATTGGTAAGCATAAGACTTGGTGAACATAAGACTCTTATAAAAACATAAATAATGTTATTGACAGTAGTACAGTTAAACATAGATTATATAAAATGCACTGAGATAAATCTGTGAGTGTCATACATGTCTGATATTGCAGCAGGTATCCCGTGAGAAAGCCGTTGGTTTCATGCGGAGGCGCCCACACCAGCGTGATGGAGTCTTTCTGAAAGTTTGTGGGTTTCAGAATGGGAGGTTGCTCAGGAACTGTGGGAAGATGTCAAGCGCTACTGGTCAGTATGTACCTTAAATTAGGAAACTCATTAAAAACTGTTGGGTGCTGTATTTCAGTGAAGAAAAAAGTGTCCTTATTTTATTTAACCACCTACATTTTAGTTCAACTGCTGAAATAGCATTGTACTGTATTTCAATTAAGTCAATGTCATTTATTTGTACACCTCCTTTCTGTGAAAATTAGTCTTATTATGTTCAGCAGTGCATTTGGGTGAACAACAAAGTGTGTAAAATTCAACCGAATCTACACAAGAACTTAGCAAACACTCAAACCATTGAATTTTAAAACGTGTCTACTGTCGAAGTGCTCTTGCCTCCCTGCGGAGTTGTGAAAGAGATGGGACTGCTGCTGGGCCCATTGCCTCTCCGGTTAAAGACGTTGACAGTCAGGCTATATTCAGAGAATGGCTTCAGTCCCGGCACCATGGTGTGACTCCTGTTTCCAGGGACGGTGAGAGACTGTCTCTCTAAGGGAATTCTTTTAGAGGTCAACAGACTTTGAGTTTGCCACCAGTGCACCTGGGAGCAAAAGATGGAAGAAAGAGAAAGAGGGTGTTGATGAGGAGATATATATATTTATGGAAAAGAAACCAAGAGTGAAAATAGAGGCAGAGAGAGAGAAAAGGCAATAAGGAAACACACAGTGGAGTCTATTAAATGCTATAAACAGCTTGTTTGTTGCTGAATGACCATCGGCTTTTGTCCAGCACCTCAGGACCTTCGAACCGGAGGGGTATGGAACTCACAGTGTATCCACCAAGATGGCCCCTCAGGGTGGTTTGGGGCACCGGTGTCCAGATGACCCTTAGCAGCATGGAGTTCAACACCTCCACAAATACGTCTTCAGGAGCCGCCAAGGGCACTGGAAAGACCAAGAGAACACAGATCTGTTTAAGGCTAAACTTTCAGTGTAACAGCTCACAAATTCACACATACACAACCATTTCCTAGAGCAACTAGAGCCACAGAGAGGGAAAAAAACTGACTGTAATTAGATGACACACTGACTGTTTCCAGGAAAAAAAAAATGCACATGCTAACATGAAGCTTTCCACAGAGACATGTGGGTACATGGGAAAGGCTTTTTCAGGGATGCAAACTCATCGGGGATGAAAAGAGAGGCAAAGATGCAACCATCCATTAGCTTTAAGAAAAAAAAGACCTATTATACACTTTTACAATATGTAATATAAGTCTCAGGTGTCCCCAGAATGTGTCTGTGACGTTTCAACTCAAAACACCCACAGATCATTTATTACATCATTTTGAAATGCCTAGTTTTCATGCATGTCTGTTTAAATACTAATGAGCTGCTGCTCCCCGCCCCCTTTTCCAGAAGAGGTCTGTGCCTTTACAGCTCGTACCTCAGATACACAAAAAACATCTGTCTGGTTTTGATTATCACATGTATTGTGCTGAAATTATGCGTTTTTAACCATAGTTTACATTTCTGATATACGATTTTCTAAGAACTCACATCCGAAGCACACGCACAAAGCGGCTGTCACACGGCATGTGAGTACTAAACTAAGTTCTCTTTCATGTCTTAATACACTTAAGCTGTCAAATATACACAGTTTTAGGTTAAAAACACACACGAGTTACAAAAACAGTCGGTTATGTCTATGAAGGTAAAGAAATCACACGTTTATATTAGATCTCTGTGGCTGTAGCGTAATATACAGTAAATAAATCAATAAATTCACTGCTCTCTTGTCTCCTCTGAGGCTAGGACTCTAAATAGTGTTCTGTGCTCACCTTTGAAGCCAAAGAAGAACTGTTAACATGTTTTGCTCGAACTTTCACCATGGCATTAGAACTGCTACACTGTTGTCACTTGTGAAAACAAAATGGCGGCACAGTGGGTGAAAACATTTAGATTAAGGGATGGTAATATTATAATAAGATCTCCTTCCTACGTCACAGGGGGAGCCAAATCTGAGCGGCTCGTTTTTTCACAAGCTTGCAGAGAAAGGCTTAACCGGGGAACCCAATTATACCATTTAAATATGGAAAAAGTCAGATTTTCAGATGAAATGTGGATTTACGGATATAGTAACAAACTAGTGAAAAACTCACCCCAGACTCACTTTTACTTTGGCTGTCTCAGCTACATTCGCAATGTTTTTTTTTTATGGAACCCATACTATACAATAATAACAATAATTAAATTATCATTAGTAATAACATAATAATGTAAAAATAGTAATAATAGTAATATTAAACCAATACATTCATACAATGCATACTGGAAAAAAAAAACTAGTATTTAATCATTATAATAATATTGTAATGCTAAATTACAATGCTAATGTATGTATGCCTTCATTTATTTGCTTTTAAAGATTGACCCGCTTAGTTTTCTTTTGGCCAAAAAAACAAGGAGATAAAAAACAAGTTTTTGTTGACAAATTTTGGAAGATGGTTGCATGTGTTGCATTTTAAAATGCATGTTATAAGTGACTTAAAATCGAGTTGCTCCATGACAGTGCAAAAAAACAGATCTTGCTGGCTTTTTTCTGCTTTTACTTTTTTGACAACTCAAATATAGTGGTTCACATTTCATCCCAATTTCAAAAACTCATCGGATTTACATGAATCACACCTAAACCGGCAAGACAAAAATAGCACTACCTTTGGGAAGACAACAGCTTTATATTGGAACAGTGCCTTCAAAGGGAAACCTTTGTACAATCTTTACCTCTAAAGGCTGCATAGTAGTACCTTAACTAATTTAAAGTCCTTAAAGAAAAAGGTACAAAGGTGTCTGTTTGAGGGTAATGCCCCAGTGACAAGCTTTTTTGCAGAGAGTTTTTTTTCTTCAGAGAATATTTTAGATTCTAAACAGCAATTATCAGCGAAAAGTGTCAAGTTTGCATCCCTGCTCTTTGCCACAAATGCATGAAAACTGTCAAGATCTGCCTACAGCTAAAGAAACCATGTTTCTGTGTATCTACAGTGATGCAGGAATAACAGGGACAAAAGCAGCCCAACCTGTTGCATCATCCTGAAGACAATGCCAAATGTCAACTAGAGACAAGGCCGTGAGATGGAAAAATGTGAAAATGGAAAAAAACAAAAGATAATCGCATAAATGCTTGGCAAAGAATGTGTCTGATCCCTAAAAGCACAACGTAAAAGCTCAGCAGAAATGGCTGATCCTGGTAAAGAGTGGATTAAACCACTCTCCCAACTAATCTCCTAATCTTAAGTGTTTATTTTTGGCTAATCGCGGAAGTGTCACACGACTGTGAGATGAATGCATTAACATGCTGTTTGACTCACAATCTTCTCCGGAATAACCAGTCACCACTCTGGGTTCTGGTGCCCACCCGTGGCGGTTGAAGGCCTGGATCTTGACCTCATAGGGGACGAATGTTGGGGTGTCTCGCACCACAAATGAGTGTCTCGTCACCATCTGTTCTTTCCAACTGTCCTCAACACCCAGGAGCCTGTAGCTCAGTTTGTATTCCAGACCGGGACCGTTGTGCTCCACAGGCAAGAGCGGCTGGTGATTAAAGGGAAAAGTGGGTCAGTGCACTGCAAACATTACTGAGCGTTTGGAAAGTATGGAAGAGTTCGAGAGACATTTGCTGATGGGTTTGCGAAATCTGCCGTGGGAACCTAGTTTCTAAGTTGCCACGCTTGGCTTTCTTTCAGACTTGCAATCTGAAGGAATTCTGACTCATGAATAGAGCATAAATTGGCTCGTGAAAGGAGATTTGCTCATATACTCGACTGCCAGTGCAAATTAAGTTGTTACTGCTTTGAAACTACAAGACACCAGACTTTTTAGGAGCTCCAGGAGCGTTTAGTTCCCAAACCTCTTATTTGCCATTTTTGCCTCTAAGCTATGCATATATGCATGTGCATTAAGGTTGTTTGACAATGCTGTTTGCATTTTATTACCTTCCAGCTGATGTCCATCTGATGTGGCAGGTGACCCTCAATCTTAATGTTTTCTGGGTTCCTGTCGGGAGCTGTACAAATGTGAATATGAATTATTTAACATCTGTCTCAGTCAATAATACCATTGCCCTCTAACACTGCCAATGTGTATCACACATAATGACGAGCATGCAGTCATTGATAGTCTGAGGCAGCGCTCGCTTAAAAGAGCATTAAAATTTATGGAGCTTTTATAGACATCTGTATAATTTTCTTAGGGTAAATCCCCACAAAGACACCCTTCAAAGAAGTCCAAGGTGAACCAAGGACAGCCTTGCCGTTGGATGGGTAACACGTTACGAAAGCAAGTCTTCAAGGATCACAGGTATCCTTACCGCAAGGAGGTGTCTTATATCTTTCAGAGGGCATGCTGGGACGGCTTCCCCCGATAGCATTGACAGCGATGACTCTGAACTGGTAGTTAATGTGGCCGTAGAGCGTCAAGGGGGCTGAGAACTGGCTGCCTGCAATTCGTAGAAGGTCCTTCCACTTCTCGGGCTCCCAGTGGTTCTCTTCGTACTGGATGATGAACTCTAGTCATAGGAACAGAGCACAGCGGTCATTGAATATGCAGAGCGCACACTCTCAATACACTGTGGTTCGGCCCCAGTGGGAGCCCTCTTGAAATATTGTCGAGCGATGTTTGAGTACGAGCAGCGTCCATGAAAATGACTTCAGAGGAATCTGCTTAAAGCAAAAGCCAGCTTCAGAAGCGCTGAAAATGTGTAACATTACATACTAAGGGAGCGTTTTGCATTTGTTCCGTAACCCTGACAGTACAATACATTTGTAGGAGAAGTTTTACCTGTTATGGGACTGTTATGATCACTGGCAGCCGCCCAGTGGAGCCTCACACTGCGGTCTTTCCGATCAGAAAGCGTCAGTTGAACCGGTGGGTCTGGGACATCTATGTCACATAACACCATTTTAAAACCATTTGTAGGAGAAACAGAATTGCTTATAGAAATAACTAGTGCAATAATGATCTTTTGCAGAGACTGCCGCACTAAAGTTATATATACATAACACAATCTAGTTAGCATTCATTCTGGTCTCAAATGGTCCTTCAATCGTACCTAACACAGTTATGTATGCAGAAGCTGTATCTTGGTCCAGTGTTGTTCGAACAACGCAGGTGTAATTCCCCTGATCACTGTGGCTCACATTGACAATCTGGAGAACTCCATCATCTGTGAAATATCTGTAAATAGGGGAGAGTGGTGTAAGATAAGCCACTTTTACTTGCAATAGAAAATGAGACTGAAGTACAATGAAAGTATCTAAAGTAATTTCAGGATGTTTCCTATCATTTTAAATGATCAGAATGCATCTATGACAAAGAGTTCTAACAATATAGCTTATTATCCACCTTATTTTTCAACGCGTAAGTAACTGCTGGAGAGACTTACCGGTTTATTAGCCGCTATAGGGAAATAATGAGAAGAATAACAACGTGCAGTAAACGATAAAACTGTATGCAATACAAACCAGTGTGTTCACAAACAACATTAAAATAATATGGTAAGACACATCAATTTGCAATATCAAGCAACTGTTTTGTACAGATAAAATTGCTGGACGTGGATGAGACCGGAAGCCAGAACTAAAAAAAATTGCAGAAAAAATAAGGTGGATAAAAGTTTCCATGGCTTAATTTGCCCCAGATTAGGGCAAATTCAGTGGTTTAGATGCACCATCTGGGTGTAAACTGACCGTCTGACTAAATCTGATTAAAATCTATGTGAAATTTCAAGACAATTTACCTTAATTTAAAAATAATTTAATAATCAAATCCCCTTTTACAAGTAGTCATATTTATTTTCTTAAAGCTAACTTTAAACAACATAAAACCAACCAAACGATGTTTAAATTTCAATCTTTAATTTCTGAAACAATATGTTAAACACCAAAGTTGTAACCTTCCCAAAAACAGAGTAAACACATATAAAAATGTTAGTCACAAGATTCTTGGTTTGGTGGCTTTTCTGTAATGTCAAACAGACCATTCAGGACTACAGGTGGAAAGATATATGATTATAATGTGATGAAAAGCATCTTCTGGTTCTTTCAAGTAATATGTATATATGATAAACTAAACCTAAAATACTAGTGTATACTGCAGAAATTTAACTTAACTTTAGTGCCTTATGGTGGGGTAAATTAAAATGCTGGCTCAATTTACCCCACTGCATTTGACTCACTTTGCCTCATAGCTGCCACTGGAAAAAACTAGCTAGCTTACCATCTCAGTCTAATAGTTAGTTAAATGATTTGGTTTTATATGTGGCTAAATCACCTCTATGCACCATAAATATATTTAGACCTGGATAAATTTGCTTTGATGTAACATCGATTACATCTATTATGCCAAAATTTTTACGTTGACAAGCCAAAAAGTATAAGGTAAATGGGTGCCTTCCACTCCTCCTATGTGTTTCTCTTTTTTACATTATGGAACAAATACATGGATATAGGGGTTGGCTCAACTTACCCCACTCTCAACCCAAAATAGGTTCAATATAAAATGTGTTTAAAAAAGTGTGTATAAAATTTGTGCATAAAAGTTCGCTGGTAGTTTATGTATAACAAAATGTTGTCAAATTCAAATTCATTAATTCCCCAATGAGACATCAGACTCATAAACACTTTGTTCATGTTACTCCAAGTCTCTAAATGTCTTTCACAATGTTCAGATTTCTATGTTGTCAGTAATAGCCATTTGTAAAACAAAAGGTAAATAACAATGAGTCATTGTCCATGATGTAAATATCTCTTAAAAATATAGTTGAAAAATCTGCCAAGTTCTTAGAAATGTATTATTGATCTTTCATGTGGTTCAAAAAACTTTTACACCATTTGAAACTAATTTATTGCATCAAAATTCATAAACTGACCCTTTGCGAAACCCTTTGTTACAACAAGCAATGGCACTTTTACACCACACACCATGTTCTCACGCAGTAAATACATCACAGAAAAAAGAGAAAACAACAAATTCTTTCACATTTTGTAATAAATACAAACAATACCATTTTGTGGCTCTTTAATGTGTCTTAACAGATCGCTGTAGCACCTCAGTTCAAGTGGTTCGTAAAGCAATCATGTCTTCCTCTTTTTACTAGTTATAGTATGAAATAAACATGAACGAACATCAGAAGGTATCTTTTTCAACCGCGGAAAGACGTCACTAAACACCTGTTCAAATTCAAGTCCAACAGTGTTAATCTACTCTCCTGTCTGGTTTGTCGGAAAAATGACAGATTCCGATTTATGATTGGTCAGATCACCTGTCAATCAAACTCCCTGCGAAGGGTCAGTTGATAACATATTTCCCTTACACATTGATTGTGAGGGTACACATCTGTAACACTGTTTTCAAAAAAGTGTTAAATATTTTTTAAGGTAACGTTTAACATTATTATTGTTTTTTTTAAATATTAAGAATTGTTAATTCATAAATAATTAATTCATAAATAGTGATAAGTTTTGAGGGAGTCACATCACATGATTTTTTTATCATAAAAGGCCAAATGGCCTGATACTTTGTCTGAAGTTTTACTGACTTTGAATCACAGATAAACTTCAAAGCAATGAATTTCCACAAAGTACAAATTTTCATGCGGACCGGAAAAAATAAAGTGGATGAAGTTGCTGTGCAGCTTGACAAAAATAGAAACCAGGCATCCTTCAAATGAAGCCACCACTTATAGTGCAGACAGCTCCATTGATTATAATGGAAGTGATCTAGTTTGTCTCAGGACGGTATAGACAAATCGTCATAGGCGGCTCTGTGGTTTTTGTTGTGTTGGAAATGCCAAATAAGAGCAGCATTAAATGTTGTCATGACGATCAACGCACGGCTTTTTTATGATCGCAGTGTGTTTGTCTCCAATTTTTTTATTTAATAAAAAAATTATTTGCGGTTCGAATGGGACTAATCTGCAGTGCGGATCGGAATCGCTGCCTGCTAATTAGTGACCTGAGGTAAAGATGCAAACATAATTTGTCTGGAAGCAAACAACTAGCAGTCACAACAACAAAACATTACGCAGCGTTACACTGTTTCACAAAAGATCCTGTTGGGCATCATATTCCAGCCAGCAGAAAAAAGGTTAAAGCTCCTGCTCATTAGTTGGAGTACCTTTTGATTTTCAAGAGAGACATTTCGCCTATAAGAGCTTACTATTACTGATAAAAGCTTACAATTACATCTAGCCCAGTTCTGTTACATGACTACAAAGTGTAAGTACTTAATCCATGATTCCAGCACTGATAAAACTAGAAATATAATGTCTGTACTTCAAAAATGTAATAGCTCATGGTAATCCTTCCTGTTTTGACAACGCAACCCTTTCTGAAACCAGGATTTACTTAAATGGCTTCGAAGTTAAAACATTACAGATAATCAACTGTATCTCGCCCTACTTCTCAGGGAAAACAGGTCACCCACCCTTCAGAGAAGTTTGAGAGGATATTCATGCCATCCTTTATCCATAAGATCTCCAGCTCTCTTCTGAGAGTGGGATCGCACTCCACTTGGCACTCCAGCTCCGCCATAGAGCCTCTTTTGACCTTCATGTCTTGAGGAGGTTCTACGATCCTCGTTGATTCTATCAACAGAAGACCTTTAGTTTCATTAATTAACAGGAAACAGACAGCTTTTTGATTAAGGAAGGTGCCTAACCTTTAATGAAAAGTTCAGTGGTGAGGCTTGCGGTGCCTTCGGAGTTGTCTGCCAAACATTTGTACTGGCCCATATCTTCCATCTCGACTTTGTGAATCTGCAGGGAGCCATTCTTCAGGAGCGAATATCTCTCTCCATCTAGAGAGCCCTCTGGGTCTTCTCTTCTCCTACAAAACAAACATTGAACCCTTCACAGCTCTTCTGAAATAGAGGCCCATGGGAAGGGCCTTTACTGAAATGACTACAGATGCTCTGTTGATAAAACCGAATCCAATGTAGCCTAGTTTTTTTTTTTTTTTTTTTTGCCCCCACATTTTTTTTACCCTGACTTTCAAAATTGACCAAAGGTTTTTGAAAGGAAACTTTTCAAAGAAGAAAGAGTATAAATATGAGTGCAAAAGGAGGATCCCCTAGAGAAAACAGACATTTCAAAAGGGCTATAGATCTTGCAGTGTCTTTTCTCAATGTATTGTCCCTTTTCCTTCACTTAATTCACTTGACCCTTGTGGGTCTGCATTGCTGTTATCACTCAACAACAACAATCATTCACCAATAATCTGAACACCAGCTACAGTAAAACCATGCTAAAACCCCATAATTTCTAAGTAAATGTTAATTCAAATGTAATTTAACAAATATATTTTAAGGATGTTTATCTGGATTCACTGGACAATAATGCAGACAACAAAAATTTTTGTATTATTATTAGGGATGTAATGGTATTATCAATATTGTGGTATCGTGATAGCAAAACTGTCTCAACGTTATCATGGTCACATGACAATATGAAATGACAGGACTTCTGGGCAAAAAGTGTAGCTTTTAAAATATATTTAAACTTCTTATTCTAACATAAAATATCTCTAAAGTTGTGTTTTCTCAAACTCTCAAAGTGCATTAGATAGAAGAACTGAACTTTAAAACGTACAAAAATTATAATTTTCATTTGTTAAATATCGCAATAATACTGTGCCATGGAATTCATATCATATTATCGTATTGTGAGATTTTAATATAGTTACATCCCTAATTATTATTATTATTATTTATTTGTTTCTATTTCAATTATTCTATTATATACATTTTTTTAAATATTGAATAAAATTTCTTTGAATCATCATATATCTATCTGAAAACTAAGTGTGAAAACTTTTAATTTATTCATATATATATATATATATATATATATATATATATACACAGTTGTGCTCAAAAGTTTACATACCCCTTGCAGAATATGCAAAATGTTAATTATTTAACCAAAATAAGAGGGATCATATAAAATGCATGTTGTTTTTTTATTGAAAACTTATGAAATTTGAAGATCATGGTAAATTTAACAAATTTTGTCTTCTTGGAAACATGCAAGTATCTTCTGTAGCTTCTGAAGGGCAGTGCTAAATAAAAAATATGATATTTAGGCAAAATGAGCAAAATGTATGCATTTCCATTCTGTTCAAAAGTTTTCACCCTCCAGCTCTTAATGCATGTTTTTCCTTCTGGAGCATCAGTGAGTGTTTGAACCTTCTGTAATAGTTGCATATGAGTCCCTCAGTTGTCCTCAGTGTGAAAAGATAGATCTCAAAATCATACAGTCATTGTTGGAAAGGGTTCAAATACACAAAAATGCTGGAAAACCAAAGAATTTGTGGGAACTGAAGGATTTTTTTCTAATGAACAGCAGATAGTTTAACTGTTCAGAACAAACAAGGGACTCTGAACAACTATCACTAAAAAAAGAAACAGCTGTGGGTCATTCAGGTAACAACACAGTATTAAGAATCAAGGGTATGTAAACTTTTGAACAGGGTTAATTAATATTAATTAACATGGTTTAAACATGGTTAGCTTTGGGACAAGCAAGCAAGATTCGGTTTGAATTTATGAAATTAATTTACATATAAATTTGTATTCATGATTTGTTCATGATAAATGTATAAACCTGCTTACTGTAGACTTAAAACATAATCAGTTAATTTCATTTATGTATAACAGATTTGCATCACATTATGTTTTCCAGGTTATATTAAAACTGTAATCCAAATAGCTGAAAATTGAATATGCAATTAAAATACATGCATCTTAAATATGTGCATGAGTAGTTTTTTAATTTATGGATAGGTATCATGTATTAACACTTAATTAACACTTATACACCATGTCCTAACCAGGCGAATTATGACAAGACTTCTGTGACAAGAAACTAAATGTGAAAATGGTCAAACATCTCAAAACAGCCTTTCAGGCACACAGCACTGGGCTGAAGAGCGTAAAACTAAATACAGTAACTTGTTTTTTAATGACTTTTTCACTGGATGGCATGCTTTACATAATTTACCTAAAATGTATTGAATTTGTCTTCAGTGTTGGGAAGGTTACTTTAGAAATGTAATAGGGTACAGATTAAAATGTAATAAGTAGTGTAACTATTTCAATTACTTGATTAATGTAACTGATTACATTTCATTACGTTTTGATTACTTTTCTTCATTTCTAAAGAACTGCTAGTCATTTTGAAACATTTAAAGCAGGCAGGGTTAACCTTATAGTACTACTCAACACTGAATACTATCATACATAAGTCCTTTATCTCTTGAATTAAGATGATAATAATTTGATTTTAAAGAACAGCCATCACAAAATCAGATTTTAGCACCTCTTTTTACTTTTGAGATTGGTGAGGTTCACTCCCTGGGGTCGACTGTTGATATAAAATCATAAGATATAGTTTAATAGTTATCATGCTGTTTTTTTAATCAAATCCTTGCTATGACAGAACATACTGGCATCTAACAACAACAAAGATTAATCTTAAAAATAAGGCATATAGATAAACCCAAATTGGAAAACAGTTCTGTGTCCTAAACACTTTTTTTACATCTGTGAACCTGGACCACAAAACTAGTCATAAGGCTGTCTGGTATATCTGTAGCAATAGCCAAAAATACATTGTATGGGTCAAAATTATTGATTTTTCTTTTATGCCAAAAAACATTAGGATATTAGGTAAAGATCGTGTTCCATGAAGATATTTAGTAAATTTCCTTTGTAAATATATCAAAACTTAATTTTGGATAAGTATTATGCATCGCTAAGAACTTTATTTGGAAAAATTTCAAGGCGATTTTCTTAATATTTGTATTTTTCTCTCAGATTCCATATTTTCAAATAGTTGTATCTCTGCCAAATCATAATAAACCATGCATCAATGGAAAGCTTATTTATTCAGCTTTTAGATTATGTATAAATCTCAATTTTGAAAAACTGACCCTTATGATGGTTTTGTGGTCCAGAAGTCTATGCAGTTTTGGAAAGAAAGAAATCAAATCAAATGTGTGTGTAACATTTTCATAAGTAAGTTATTTAATTACATTTTTTTTTTCACTGTAAGTAACAGATTTACATTTATTTTGTGATGTAATTACATAATTCTGTTACATGTATCTGTTTGTTTTATAATCTCTAATTCTTCCATAATTCATTTCTCGTCCAAATCTGATGTTTAATATACATGGATATGCTACTTCAGTCCAAAGAAATTTCGGTGTGTACAGATAAAGAAACCAAGTGACTGACAAAATGTAGCACCGCTTGTTACTTGCCACGGTTGGCTGAAACAAAAACTCACTTGTGTCTCATCGCTTTGCGTCTGGTTAGGACACGGTGTTAAAATCACAACACTTGTTACCAAACTCACCAGTTAATGGTGGCAGGTGGTGAGCTAAAGACTTTGCAGTCCATGATCACACTCTTGCCTAACATGGTCGCGTACTCCAGATAATTCTGCGTCAGAATCAAAGGGGGGTGATCTGAGAGAAAGCCAGACCATTAGTCAAAACATTCGTGCACACAGACAAACATCAAACAGGCAGCGTGGCATATGGCTCACTTTCTGTGCTGTGGTTTGAAACCGAGGCACACACCCGAAATCACAATTAAACTGTAAAAAAGCTATTAGCATATAAAAGAGCTCTCTTCTCCTGCCAGCTACAAACAGAAAACAGTGACCGAAGTAGTTCATAGATACACACTTATGCGCATGTTTCATGTTTTTCTTCTACGTCAATTACGAACGAACAGCTGCTGAAACCCTTAAGCCACTACATGTCAACAAGAGCATCATATCATAATCAAAGGCAAGAAAACTTCAGTGAGGACCACAAGCCTCTCTTCTGCTGCTATGATTAATTGATACATGTAAATTAGGTGGGTAGCGCATCAGTAGCGCTGGCCTATTATTGCGCTCCGAAAATCGCAATATGATATTCATCTTCTTCCAATTTACACAGGTAAGTGAACTACTCACTCATGACAAGCACGTTAGTGTTGACAAGTAGGGTCCCGTGTCTGTTGGAGGCCTCACACTGGTACACTGCAGTGTCTGTCTTCTCCGCTCTGAGGATGATTATTCTGTCATCAAGCATTTTGTAATTGGTAGAAGGAAAATCTGGGGAGAAAAGTGTTTAGGAGAGAGACTGGAGTTAGTTGTCACATGGACCGTTTGAAAGTTAGAGTCAGTAAGATTAGTAATGTTTTTGCTCACCGGGGCTGCATTTATTTAATCAAAAATACAGTAAAAATAGTAATATTGTGAAATATTTGTACAATTTAAAAGAACTGTCTTCTATTTGAATACGTTTTATAATATAATTTATTCCTATGATGCAAAGCTGAATTTTCAGCATCACACGATCCTTCAGAAATCATTATAATATACTGATTTGCTGCTCAAGAACATTTCCTGCTATAAAAAGCTGTGCTACTTAACATTTTTTTTTAACAGCATTTATTTGAAATATAAATCTTTTGTACCATTATACATGTTTTTACTGTCACTTTTGATCAATTTAATGCATTCTTGCTAAATTAATTTTTAATATTAGTATGTAATAAAATCTTAATGATCATGTGGCAATAACAGTGGAAATGTTCGACAGCTAAGACTAGAAATTGTCTAGTCTTTCAAAAATAAACCTACCCTGAGAAATTGAGTAAAAAATGTTACAGCTAGCCCCAGTGTTGTCTATATTGTAATATTTCACACCATTATAGCAGCAATAAACTTATGAGGTGCATATTTGGAAAATACATCATTGGCTTTTTTCATCTGCTGATGATATATCATTTTACCAGAGCATGTAAATTGTGCATAAATACAGAGGTGGCCACACATTCGCTGCTGTTTACAAAGTCTAACTGATGAGAAAATCTAGAAAGGAACAACAGACTGTTCTCGCTGCCAGTAATTGCAGATTTGGCAGTGGCTTTGAGCCGACAAATTCAGTCAAATGCCTATGATAAGGGTGGGAGAGACGGGGGTTTAACACACCATCAAGAGGCTGGCCATTTCTCTTCCAGGTGATTGTGGGTTGTGGTTTTCCTGTTGCAGAACACTTGATGTGGATGTCGGATCCAATCTCTGCTAACTGACTCTTCACTGGCTCCTCCTGCCAGCTGGGTGGCTCTGAGACACAACATATGAATACGGATCAAGAGAGATACAACTTCCTATCCAGAGCAATACTGCCCCCTTGTGTTTGTAAGTGACATAATTTTACATTTTGCAAAATATGGTCATGCAAATTGAGACGTTAATATGTACTAACAATAAGCCAATATACTATAATATGCATGCTAGTTAATATTGAGAATTATATATACAATTCATTTAAATAGTTAACCTTAATTAACGCATTAACTAAAATTATCTAACAATGAGCAATATTTGTCACAGTATTTGTAATCCGGTAACACTTTATTTTGATAGTCCACTTTAGATATTCTACTAACAGTAATTAACTTTGCAACAAAATGTCAACTAGCAGTTAGTAGAGTATTAGTAGACTGTCTGCTTAATATCTTCTAACACTTTCTTTGTCAACTTATTCAACTAACCCTAAACCTACCCTAAACTAACCCTAAAGTCTACTCTGAGAGTTAGTGGACATGTAGTTGCAAATAATGAGATTTAGTTGATATGTAGTTGACAAGTAGTTGACATGTAGCTACAAAGTTACTTACAGTTAGTAGAATGTCTAAAGTGGACTATCAAAATAAAGTGTAACCTGTAATCCTTCTAAATGCAAGTTATTAAAATATAAGTGTTCATTGTAAACCATTAAGTAATGCCATAAGTCAAGCCCAGAAGACTTTTGTTCATCTTCAGAATGCAAATTAAGATATTTTTGATGAAATCTAATCTTTCTGACCCTGCATAGATAGCACTGCAACTGACACTTTCAAGGCCCAGAAAGGTAGTAAGGACATTAAAATAGTCCATGTGACACCAGTGGTTCAATGTTATAAAGCTATGAGAATATTTATTGTGATTTCATCAAAAATATCTTTATTCGAGTGAGCAATTAATGACAGAATTTCATTTTTGGGTGAACTATCCCTTTAAGTAGGATCAATAAATGCTTTCGAAGTATATTTCATTGTTAGTTTGTCAGCACATGGAACCTTACTGTAAAGTGTGACCAACAGTAAATGTTTTCATACCCTCCACAACGACTTGGAAATGATGCACAGCTTCACCAAGATCATTCTTGGCTTTGCACATGTATTTCCCTTCATCCTGATCAGTGACATTTGGTATAGTCAGAAGCTTTCCATAGTTTTTGATTTGTGTACGCTTTGGTAAGTTGTCCCACATCTTGATCCATTCCACTGCTGGTGTAGGCCTGAGAAAAACCAAAATAAATGGTTGTCATTCTCTCTGTCAGTAGAAATGCTTTACCGCTGTGTAGTGTTTGTAAACCCAACATGGTCATAGAGAAGTGAACTCACAGTCCTTCTGCAATACACTCCAGCTCCAGCTCATCTCCTTTTTTTAGGTATGTTGTTGAATGACTGGAAGGTACTAAAATGCTTGGCTTCCTGTTCTGAACTGAAATGGGACAAATGATGGTAAATGGCCTCAGCATGGATAAAAAAAGAAACATAACTTCATGTCTGAACAAGAATGGGCTAATGTCTGAAGAAAAATTCTAGATATGTTCTCAGAGAACACACATTTTAATGATTCTGATTAATTTAATGATTCTTAGTCTGAAATCCAGAAATAGCTGACAAACTAGCAAGTGCTAAATCCCAACAAAGCTTTTCTTATGGCACAAATAAAAGTCCTTACATAAAATCATGGTAACAAAAGCCACAAAAAAGTTACATGAAAGTATGGCATATTTGATATACAACACATTTTACAAAATATGTTACTCTGTGACATGTGACTTACCACTCGTGGTGTTATCATCCCCCTGACCTGAATAAAAAGAAAAAAAAAAGAAAATTATTAGAATTTTCAACACATTTAAATGGTAATAGATAGTATATACACAGTACATATATTGCTTATACAATACATTTAAATATGACTTTACTGTACTAAGGATAGGTCAGAGTCCAACGACTGAATTGATTAGTAAAAATGACCCCGTTTAAAAGTTTGCATACACTTGATTCTCAATACTGTGTTGTTACCTGTTTGTCCTGAACAGTTAAACTGCCTGCTGTTCTTCATAAAAAATCTTTCATGTCCCACAAATTCTTTGGTTTTTGAGCATTTTTGTGTATTTGAACCCTTTCCAACAATGACTGTATGATTTTGAGATCCATCTTTTTACACTGAGGACAACTGAGGGACTCATTTGCAGCTATAACAGAAGGTTCAAATGCTCTCTGATGCTCCAGAAGGAAAAACTATGCATGAAGGGGGTGAAAACTTTTGAACAGAATGAAGATGTGTACATATTTCTTATTTTGCTAAAATATCTCTTTTTTTCCATTTAGTACTGCCCTTCAGAAGCTACAGAAGATTCTTACATGTTTCCCAGAAGACAAAATAAGTACAATTTACCCTGATCTTCAAATTCAAAAAGTTTTCACTTAATGTATTAAGACCTTCTGCAATAGCTGCATATGAGTCCCTCAGTTGTCATCAGTGTGAAAAGATGAATCTCAAAATCATCAAATACACAAAATGAAATGTCTTTATTTCTCAGTGAAATAGGATAATCAATTTTAATGTCATGTTGACTTTAAAGAGGATTAAGTTACAGACAGTTATTGTTAAGTTATTAGCATGCTAAAGCACAGCATGCTGACAATACACTAAAACCAAGCTGCATCTATAAATTACATCCACTTTAATGAATCGACCACAACTGCCAAATGAACACTGTTTTTGAAAGTAATCTATCTGTGCATCTCACCGTTTTTTTTTTCAGTGTCATAAGAGCTGCATTTGTATGACGTTGTGTCAAGCTAAATATACTTTTAAAAACAATCTTGTCACATTCTGCTGTGCTTTAGTGCTTTTGTCCAACTGTTCATGAAAGCAAGAATGTGTCCTACGTCACCCAAAACCAGCATAACAGGTTTCATTGATGTGGTGCATAATTTGTATATGTATATGTACACATGTATTTATTTTTAACTGTTTAGGGTCAGTAAGATTTTTTTAAGAAATTAATACTTTTATTTAGAAAGGGTGGAATAAATTGTTTAAAAGTAATAGTAAATACATTTTTAATGTTGTATAAAAGATGTTCGTGTCATAGTTTCCCCAGAAATATTAAGCAGCACAACTGTTTCAACATCAGTAATAATAAAACATGTTTCTTGAGCAGCAAATCAGCATATTAGGATGATTTCTGAAGGATCATGTGACACTTAAGACTGGAGTAATGATGCTGAAAATTCTTTGATCACAAAAATAAATTACATTTATTGGTGAGCATAAGAGACAAAATCAGCTAAAATCTTACTGACCCCACACCTTTGAACACTAGTGTTTAAACCTCTTTTCTATTTAATTTCCTTTAAGCAATATCATGTTTATGAGATTCTTGACACATACTTGGCTTGACCCTCAGGGCCATGCTGGGTTTCTGAACGATTGTGCGTATCTTGACAAAGGAGGCAAAACAGCAGTAGTCATTGTGGCTATCCGACTCCACTGTATTAGAGAAGTACAGGTTCCCATTGAGGCCCATGGACACCCTCTCATTCTGCTCAATGTGCCGAAGATCTGAGAACAATGCAGAGAGGAGGGTTAGATTAACATTAGCAACAGGACATCGGAGAGGGCATCCATCCAAACCGCCCAGAAATAGTCCCATCTGACAGACTCCACAGCAGATAACAGGCATCACGGGCAGAGCTTTGAATGCTCAGACATTCTTGTTCCTCTCATGAAGTGTAGGTGGCTCAACATGATTAAGCCGCCTCTTCATCTCAAGAAGTGAAGACATGCACAATAATAACACTCAAAAAATTTTTTATCAAATGTCTTGTTTTGCAATATAAATATCTAAAACAAGGTACATTTACTTGAAAAGAAAAATTACATACGGTACGTTTCCTTCAGAGAAAGTTAATGAAATCAATGGGGGTTAAAAGTTTAATACAGATAACTCAAAACAGATCATTTATTTTTCTTATTTTTCTTTCTCACTAAACCCAAACCTGATTATATTTCATTGGATTACTCTGAAATCTAATATTTCTTTCCTTATCACGTACATCTATCTTGCTTTAAGAATATTTAGATTTATTTATGGTTATTTATTCAGGAAAACAAGACCAAAATAATACTATAACTAAAGAAATGGTTCACCCAAAAATGAAAATTCTGACATTATTTACTCACCCTCAAGCTGTTCCAAACTTTCATGAGTTTCTTTCTTATTCTGAAAAGAAGATATTTTGAAGACTGTTGGTAATCAAACAGTTGCTGGTACCCATTGACTTCCATTTTTTCTTACCACTGAAGTGAATAACTACCAGAAACGGTTTGGTTACCAACACTCTTTAAAAATCTTTTGTGTTTAACTAGGTGAATAAATGATGACACAATTTTGATTCTTGAGTGAATAATACATGCTCAGTTCAGAATTCTGCATATAATTGGACCCAAATATTACTCTGGTCCACAAAAGCAGTTATAAGTAGCATGGATATATTTGTAGCAATAGTCAACGATTACACTGATTTTTCTTTTATGCAAAAATCATTAGGATATTAAGTAAAGATCATGTTCCATGAACATATTTAGTAAATTTCCTGCCATAAATATATCAAAATTAATTTTTGATTAGTAATATGCATTGCTAAGAACTTCATTTGGACAACTTTAAAGGTGACTTTCTCAATATTTAGATTTTTTTGCACTCTTAGATTCCAGATTATCTAATTGTATCTTGGCCAAATATTGTCCTATCCTAACAAATCATACATCAATGGAAAGCTTTTTTATTCATCTTTCAAATCTATTAAAATGTTAAATTGTATACATATCATTTACATTTTAAATTGATTTTAATGCTTGTTTTTAAATTACATTTTGTTTTACAATTTGTTTACAATTTTGTTCTGTGTTCAGGTGTGAGCTTTTGAGATAGTTTGATCTATTGTTCTACTGGCTTGAATGAAACAATCAAATTCTTCAAATGTCACATATTCCCAGCATTCTTTACAATTTGCAACGTGTAATGTTTATCATCAAAAGCCTGTTATTAGCGGAGGCGGTGAAACTCCAGTCTGGCGCCAGAAAAGATAGTTATATACAGTTGGTTGAAATATATGCATGCATCTGTTTATCTGCCTAGCCAAAAACAAGGAGATAACTGACATATCAGAAACAATAATGTTTGCTGTAATAGCTGAGCAAATCTGAAGCAGTGTTATTTTTGTATCATTAATATACTTTTTTTTTAAGTAGTTACATTTTATTTTTATAATTTTGTTTACACATTCATTTTACTGTTTTTGTTTTCTTTTTTGCTGGTTTGGCTAACTTTATTGTTAATTAATGATTTAAAATAATAACAATCCAGATCTTAAAGGGATAGTTCACCCAAAAATGAAAATGGCACTATGACTATAAACAAAAATTTATTTTGCTTTTAAAAATCTAAAACACTACTCACTGCCATTATAAAGCTTGGAAGAGCAAGGACATTTTTTAATATAACTCTGATTGTATTCGTCTGAAAGAAGAAAGTCATATTCACCTAGTATTGCTTGAGGGTGAGTAAATCATGGGGTGATTTTCATTTCTGGGTGAACTATCCCTTTATAAACTGATATATTTAAACTAACAAGACATTCACAGGCAAAAGCATTAAAATTATAGGCTTAGATGCCTCTATTAGGCAAATGTGATGTACAGGAAGCTGATGTAAAGTGTCTTAAACTACCATTGGTCATCCAGTACAGTTGCCATGGTGGAATCCCTTGTGGCGGGTTACACTCCAAAACCACAGAATCTCCCAATGTGACCACCACTGGCTCCGTCTTCTCCTTGGGAAACTTTGGTACCACTGTGAGCAAGCACAAAAACAACACAAACAAACAGCTTTAAATTCATAGCAAGTGTAAGACTACCAGTGAAATTGTCAGTAAGACATGATCAAGATTAAAAACCAGTCGAGCAACATTATGTTGGATGTGCTTAAGGGGTTACATGGAATATGCAAATTACCTGGAACAGATTTGAGGAAATTCTCAATACTAGAATTTCTAGAATTCTGCTATATTCATTTTATGATAAGCAGCTGAGATGCACAACAGGGGATATTTATGAACTGTGACTTACTAGGCACAATAAATTCAGATTCTTCTGATATTGCAGTTCCGAGCTTGTTTGAGGCATAACATCTGTACTTTCCCTGGTATTTTACTTTATCTTTAGTGTTGGGTAACACAAAGGTCCCACTACTTTCTTCTTTAATGAGCCGAAGGTCTTTATCCGGATCAAAATCCATCCCATCTTTCGTCCAGCGGTACCTGTTCAATTAAAAACACACAGTAGGCACCTTTTAGCAACACTAACATTTCAAATAATACATTCAGCTCATTAAAGGCAATTTCAGTTGGACATTTATTCATCCTTAAAGGTTTAGTTCACTTCTTTCTTTAGTCTAAAAGAAATTATGTTTTTGAGGAAAACATTCCAGATTTTTTTCCATGTAGTGGACGTCAATGAGGATCAACGAGTTAAAGGTCAAAATTGCAGTTTCAGTGCAGCTTCTAAGGGCTCTACATGATCCCAGCTGAAGAATAAGGACCTTATGCAGCCAAATGATCAGTAATAAAAAAAAAACAAATACAATTTATAGATTTTTTAAACCACAAATGCTTGTCTTGCACTAGTTGTTTACAAAGTGAACGTGCAAAGAAAGTCAAACGACCTTTACACAAAAAGGTAAAAAAAAGGATGTTGGCCGATTTTGAAGTTGGAGGAGAAAATGAGATGGAGTTTTTTGCCCTACTCTACATTTTTAAACAAAAGTACACAGACGAAAAACTAACTGCGCATGACTTTTCCAACGTGATTACACAATGCATGAAGACAAGCATCGTGAGCATTTGTGGTTAAAAACAATCGTTTTGCTACAAAAGATCTTTTTTCCTTGACTGGGATCGTGTAGAGCGCTTTGAGGCTGCACTGAAACTGCAATTTGAACCTTCAGTCCATTGATCCCCATTAAATTCCACTATATGGAATATATCCTGGAATGTTTTCCTCAAAAACCTTATTTCAACTGAAGAAAGAAAGACATGAACATCTTGGATGACATAGGGGTGAGTAAATTATTAGGAAATGTTCATTCTGGTGCTGGGCATTTCACTCACGTAGGTCTTGGGTTGCCTTTGGCTTCGCATTTGAACAGGAAGTTTTCTTCATATGGCAAGGCAATGAGAGAGCCTGAGGTCTGAGCGGTGATGGTCGGCAGCTGCTCCACTACAGGAAACATATCACAGGATAAAAGAGCTGTTGAAATGGTCATCTGTGCTAAAAAAGGAAGCTCTTTTCTGGAAGAGTTTACTGGATGTAATACTGCTGAATAATGATCATAGCCTCAAGCTGAAGTTGCATTGATAAGAACAAACACCTGAGAGCAATTTAACTGTCCTGGCACTTACCGTGAGGAGGGAAATAAAGACCAAAGGCAGTGGAGAAGGTGGCCGACAGGAGCCCGACAATAAGGCTCCTGACCCCCCTCATCCCAGTCAGCAGATAAGGACAAAGATGAAAGAAATGCTGAAAACACCTTCAGAAAGTTGTTCTTGTAGTAAGAGCTCTTCACTGACTCCTCCAAGGAAAAGATCTAAAGAGACGTAAAAGAGTACAAGAGTAAGAACAGAGAACAAATTGTAATAAATCCTTCTTTAGCAAACCTGAGAAGAGATTTGAGGAGCTGTTGAACAAGTACTCTTAGGTGTTTTACAAGATTTTGGATTTATAGCAGGTGAGATGCTTTTAAAACATTTTCACCTCAAGCAAAAGCAAGATTATATTGATGCAAATCATCAACGCAGTCTGCAATAAAATACAGGAACTGGGTCAATGATGTGACACTATTTTGCCCCCTAGCTATTAAATACATTAAACTTGCAATTCATACATACAGTGACTTGAAAAGCATGTTTTTCATTTCTGTATTTCAACTAACTTTATATATTTTGGGCCTTGCCAGGCTGACATAACTTAAAGTCAGCTTAATTTCTTACGTAATTAATACCATTAAATGTTATATAATGTGAAAGTGTAGAGTGTGAATGTGTGCGAGTTTAATTTGGCTTGTATTTTTGTATATCAGTTGCCACTGTAATACCTTAATTTCCACTCTGGGGTCATTAAAAGAAGTCTAAGTCTATATATTTGAAATATTTAGTAGAATAACATAATATTTCATTCTTTTTTCCACTGTTATTTAACAACATTTAAATACATTTGTCTGCAAAATCAAGTCATGTGTCAAAGCAGGCGGGAAATGATATCATAGAAAGGACCCATTCACACCCTCATTACTCATTAGTGTCAATAAGTTCCTAAAACGTCAGAATTTGACCTTTTTAGGACAGAGTGAGGTTAGTTGAGGTTGTAAAATGTCATGTGGTGAAGAGAGTCACTTGCTCCATTTCGAAATGAATCAGCCTATTGAACAAATCAGCTAAATGAATGACTCAGTGACACATGACTGACTCACTCAAGACAGTTTCTTGCTGCCAGCTACTTTCTCTTTTCATTTCATATTTAAAGCATAATTTCATTTTTTTTAACATTTCACGTTTGATTTTGATTTTTAGAACATTATTCTCAGCATGTTATGCATTCATATATGCATTACACAGCCTGTGCAAATGTACCTAAAAAGAATTAATTCAATTAATTTGATTGGTAACAGCTCTATAATGCTTTATTATAATTTATTGATTATTTATTGACTTTGACATAAAAAATTATGTGTACATCATAACATGTGAACCTAGACAACAAAACTAGTCATAAAGGTCTTTTTTTTTGGAAATTAAGATTTATACATCATCTGAAAGCCAAATAAATAATCTTTCCATTGATTTATGGTTTGTTTGAACAATATTTGCCTGAGATACAACTATTATATATTATTATATATGAGGGCGCAAAAAACTATTACTATATAAAAACTATATAAATGTTGAAAATCGCCTTTAAAGTTGTCCAAATAAAGTTCTTAGCGATGCATATTACAAATCAAAAATCAAGATTTAATTTAATTACAGTAGGAAATTTACCAAATATCTTCATGGAACATGATTTTTACTTAATATCCTAATGATTTTTGGCATAAAAGAAAAATAATGTTATGTTATTTTGTTTAATGTTGCAAATACCAGCCCTTGAAGTTCTTTTACTGCTGTTAATTAGCCACTGCACAGAATATGAAGAATATGAAAAGCTTTGGGTGTCAGCTGTCCATGACATGCCTAAACCAGCCAAGGTACAAGCTCAAAAACACACTGAACAAAAAACTGCCTATTTATCATCATTAACAAAACTCCCAGAAAATAGCATGATATAATTTATTTACACTCGCATGTAATCAAGGTCTATTGAAAATATGTTATTACTTTTTTTCTTGTACACCACACCACATGGGCATTGTCATTTAATTGAAACTTTTCTTGAAAATGGTAGAAAATCTTTAGAAAACATTTTCAGCGTGTGCAAAGTCAAGGCACAAAGGTTGCAAGGTTAAAATGAAAGACGTCAGCTGAGAAAAGAATTTCACGTTGTTTATTTCGCTGACTCGTGTGTGTTGTTTGCCTTCACGCCTCCGTGAAGGCTGATGAACCGTAAGCACACTTGTGCCACAGGCTCATTCCACACATAATCGTTTACACTTGCAAGCTGCAAAGAGTCAAGCTGCCTCCACAAATTACAGCGTCAACCTCAGATTAACTCTCCTTATGCAGGAGTGGCCAGAGGTAATAAATTGTCTCACTCTTGCCCCTGGTTCATAATTTGGAGGCTGGGTGGATAAGTCTTCCCCTGTCTCATGAAGAGCAATCAAAAACACCTGGATGGACTTGAGGAATCAGCACACTAATTGAACTGACAACAGTGATGTCCTGAGATGCTGAGAAAGGGAAATTGTGTCATCAGAATGATAGTGGTTCTGTGCAAAAATTTCAAAGGGCCAAGTGAAACTGTATAAAACTTTGATGTTTGCTATCAAGATGAATGGGAATGATAGGCATCCATCGGGTGCATGTTTACACAGAAAAACAAGCAAACAACAATGCAGACAGACTAGGTCCTGTATGAATGGACATAAAAACTAAGCTAAAATTGAAATTACCATGCAGTAGCATATGCCAAGTTCTGTCATGAAACTCTATGTGCTGCAGGCTGATGAGTCATTAACGCAAACTGATGATATTCACACCGTTAAACTACCTGGCACAAGCTGATTGGTTCATGTTGCATACACTGCCAACAAGCTCGCTGCTTTACATTTAAATGTCTTGTTAGCATTCACTAGAGCTTTCACAGCACACTTTCAGAGTTCCTCTGAAACCCTCCACCTTCCCCAGCTCCACCTGTATAGATCTGCAACAGGTTATTATATGTGCTATTTGAGCAGCAGCAGAATGTCTTAAATACTCATAGCACTCACTGTATTGGCGTATTGGCAGAAGCAAGTTCCTGTACTTGCTTTGCAGCAGCAATAATCTACAATGACAGCAATAACCAACAGCAGCAGCAATTCTGCAATGTAGCAGATCTATTCCACCAAAACCAATATATTAACACTGTCATATCCATTACTATGCTAAAATCTTTATAGAGCTGTCATAATAAGTATATTAGTAATATTACGTAGTTATTATTATTTTTTGTTTTAAAGAGTTACATTACCTGAAATCACATATATTTTCAGAAAAAGGGGAGAAGGGGCGAAATGCTGTCTGAAGGAACCCTCTATGGTCAAAAGGTGTCTAAAATCATTTCAGAATATAAGTTGACAGATAATAAAACACAGAAATATATAAGTTGACAAAGCTGAATGGCTTTGTTAACTGCTTTAATCACACTGGAGACTCATTTGCAAAATTATTAAAATAGCTCCAAGATCGGTATTGTACATGATTTTTCATAAAATCCTGGAGGTTATGAAATGACAAACATGATTAAATTGGTGCACTGTTTCCTGAGTTAGCTGTTTTGAATAAGTACACTAATGTTCAGAAGTTTGGGTTTAAAAAAAATGGAAATATAATAAGTCCCTTATGCTTATCCAGGCTGCATTTATTTGATAAAAAATAAAATAAATCAGCAATATTATGAAATATTATAATTTAATATATACCAATTTAATATATTTAATATTTACTTTATTTGAATATATTTTAAAATGTAATATATTCCTGTGATGCAAAGCTGAATTTTCGGCATCATTACTCCAGTCTTCAATGTCACATGATCCTTAAAAAAATCATTCGAATGTGTGACCCTGGACCACAAAACCAGTCATAGGAATAGATTTTTTTTAAAAAAGCTAAAATTTATATCTGAAAGCTGAATAAATTTGATTTCCATTGATGTATGGTTTGTTAGGATATGACAATATTTAAATGAGACACAACTATTTAAAAATCAGGAATCTGAGAGTGCAAAAAAAAAAAATATAATATTGAGAAAATCCCATTTAGATTTGTCCAACTGAAGTTCTTAGCAATACATATTACTAATAAAAAAATAAGTTTTGATATATTTACGGAAATTTACAAAATATTTTTTTTTTATCTTTACCTAATATCCTAATGATTTTTGGCATGAAATGAAAATGTATTATTTTGACCAATACAATGTATTATTGGCTATTGCTACAAATATACTTGTGCTACTTAAGACTGGTTTTATGGTCCAGGGTCACATATTATGATTTGCTCCTCAAGAAACATTTATTATTATTATTATCAATGATGAAAACAGGTGTGCTGCCTAATATTTTTTTGGAAATATATCCTTTTTATATAATATACTCAGTATATTTAGAGAGCCTGTTGTTTTCAAATGTTGTAGTCAAACTGAAGTTGCAAACTTCAGACCTGTGAATCTGTAGATTACAGATTACAGATATGGTGTCTGGTGATCTCTGCCCCTCACAAGTGCCTGATGCTTCTCAAAACAACCTGGAGTGAACTTCTGCCACCATTCACAAACACAAAACCAGTGAGATATTTCGTTCTGCCAAACAAATGGCACATTAAGAGCAATTATCAGCAACAGCACTCCTAACCGAATTAAATACATCCACTTCAAATCATACTGTAATTATTTACAGATATATTTTGAATGAACAAATTAAAAACACCCCGCATGGCAAGTTAATCAAACAATGAGTCTGAGTAAGACAAACTTACTGAAGCACATGACTGCATATTTCATCCATTAATCCTGAAGGATGAATATAGAAAGATATCACAAGCTAACATCAGAGAAAACTGCTGAGGCTTACAGGTACACCTTTCTCATTTGCTTCTCTGTCACCACACACTTTAACCATTACACAAACAGCTAACTAATCAGAACAGGGAAACTATACTTACTTACAAGTACACACTCACACATATGCAGTCAAGACAGTAATTCCCAGAGGTGCCAATGATAGTATTACAAAGCATTCAGACTGAGCATCCAAACTCTCAGCATGCTCTTCAAATTCCTTAACACACACACACACACACACACAGAAAGAGAGTGAGAAAGAGAGTCCGAAAACATGCCCCGGCACTCCAGCAAAGCACTAAAGGGGATCCAGTGAGGAGACATATGTCTGCAAAGCCTCTCACTGGGATAGGAGGCTCACTAAACCTTTGACAAAGATTCAAATAAAGCCTGATCCGCGGAGCTATTCACAAACCATTAAAGAATAGTCCGGAAAGTGCTGGAATTCCTGCCTATACAGTGCAACGCATCAGAACAACCTTGACATGAAAACACAGCAGTCTAAAAGACTTTGCAACTGAGCTATCTGACTGAAAAAAACAAACCTTGAAATCATTTTATCCTCATATAATCATTTATAAGCAGAAAAGTGTGAGCTGTCAAGTAGGAAACTGCTTTGATTGAGTGAGAGCAGCATGCAGTGTTCAGCAGTGAAAATCCTCTTAGTATAATGAAGACTATTGTCTTAATTCCTAATGCTCTCTTATAGGGTCGGCAGATGCACGCCGATTGCATTGTGCTCAGACAAAACACGCAATCGCTTGTTGATAAAACAGAGCATGTGTTGAAAGTCACAATCACATAAGGATATTCTAATGTTTATGCTCAATTTGATGACTAAGGAGTGGAGTATAATGATTTTTTGGGTGTGTGTTCTCTGTCATTTTGTGGTCTGCTTGACCTGCCTATTGTACTTAATTCTTTCTACCACCATATGGCGTGTAGAAAGTACAAACACTGACTTAATAACAGAGTGAAGGACACAGTCACTTTACATTACGTCTCTGTACAGCTGAACATACATAATGCAGCAACACATGACCCCGGACTGGGATACATACACACAAAGCAAACAAAGTGTATTATGAAGCGATCGTATATATGTGACTATAATGAGTAAAAGTTATAGCATCACCAACTGGCAGCAGGAAGTGCTTTGAAGTCAAGATGTTCTCACTCCCATGTTTGTACCCCTTTAGCACCATTTTTTAACACACGGTACAGTTTTAGTCACTTTTCGACGCGCAGGGTCCTCCATTGTTTTCAGTTGTTTGCCTTAATACAATGCTTTGCATGCGTTTGTAAAACCAGAAATCATTTTATATAAATTAATACTTTCATTGGAGCACCTAACCTCACCCCTACCCTAAACCAACCCACTTCTGAACAATATAAAACATGTAACAGGCAAATAAAAGTACAGTCACAGGTATTTATTGCAAAAACTGATCATAAACAAAGCAGTACAAAAGTATTACAAACAAGTCGTAGGAACACTATAGAGCCACCTTTTGACAAAAGTGAGGGGGGTTGTTTTAGCTACAGTCCCCAAACACGGTACATATATTGTTCTCATCAAGACAGACAACTTTCTAATTTACAGTCATTAGCTACGACCAACAGGAAGTCGGCTATTTTGTTTTGAATGTGGATTTTTGGAAAAATCAGGCTGTAAATCATTGCATACTCCTCCTAGGAGAATCGTGCAATTCACACAATTTTCAACATGATATGCCAAGATATTAAAGATGCTAAATTGCAACAGTAAAAAAGGAAACAGTAGCTGTCTTATATCTTTAATGTGCATCATCCAAACTCTTCAAAACTTTTTACATATAGAGAACAAATCATTCAGAAGAAACAAGCTTAGTTTTATAAATGTATATTGCTCTGGGGGCTAACAGCAAATTAAAACTATATTTTAGTATGTCGCTAGGAGTGCATCACAGAGTTAAACATGTCACTTCCTGTTGCCGGCAGGTGGCACAATGACTATAACTGAATATTGCAGTGTAGATGTGTTCAGGGCAGACGTTATATCAAACATGTTAAATCTGGGGCAGATCTGAAATGTTTCTTGAGCAGCAAATCAGCATAGAAAGATTTTTGAATGATTGTGTGACTAAAGGCTTGAGTAATGATGCTTAAAATCTAGATTTCCATCAAAGCAATATATTACATGTTAAAATATATTAAAATAGCTGTAGTTGTAAATGTACATTTTAAAATATTACTGTTTCCACTGTATTTTTGATCGAATAAAAGCAGCCTTTGTAATCAAAAGAGATTAATAAATATTTTTAAAAAATCTTACTTTTGATAGATAAATAGATAGATAGAATCACTAGGTCACAGTGCTGGAATTAATTTACTCGAAGTTTAACCTCAAACCGCTTTGAGGTTTTTAGATGTTGCCTCCGTCATGACATCTTTTAATGATGAGCAGATGCTCAAGATCATTAAATAATGAGTCATACGTTCCTGAAGT
Source organism: Cirrhinus molitorella (assembly GCA_033026305.1). Lineage (NCBI taxonomy): Eukaryota > Metazoa > Chordata > Actinopteri > Cypriniformes > Cyprinidae > Cirrhinus > Cirrhinus molitorella. Next base: position 20,856,109 of record CM065132.1, on the reverse strand, counting down.
TAAGCCATGTTTCTCATTAAGTGGCCAGCAAACCTATATTGTGCCAGAACACTGCTTCTGAATTCCAAAGATTTGTCAACTTCGACATGTTCATAGTATGCCACTGTCACTGTAAACAAAGCCCCAGCCTGCTGTGACAGCTGCCTATTGACCTTTGTCTAGAGCAAACATACTCATTAATTCTTCATGATTCCCGATACTACAAACATAACTCTTTATCTTTACACCGGAGGTTTTACGACATCATTAAAATATTTAAACAACACCAACAAAGCTTTAAAAATGCCAGAGAGGAAGTACAGACAATCGAAGCAGCCTAGAAAGACAATTAGTAAGCTCTGACACAGAAACATTCATTCATGCTATGCCACAACATAAAAAGAACCTGTAATTAGAAGCAGGTATGTCGGCCCAGAGATGACCGGTACGTAAGACTTACACCGCAGAGTTAGAGTTACTTCAGGACACCTGTCACACATGAAACCAATTTTGGGAGGTTCGTCATGTTGCGGTTATGAATGTTGGCTTATTTTGCATGTGAAAAGATCAAGGCTTTTCGACAAGTCACAACCTATACACATACTCTCTCTCTCTCCTATTTACTTTTCTTCTGTTTCTCACTAATATATATGAACAAGGTACAAATAAAAATACTACTGTTTAAATTATTTGTAAGGCAAACAGTAAAACCAGTAAAAAATTTAAATATTAATGTTTTCTATTTGAATATATTTCAAAATATAATTTATTCCTTTGATGCAAAGCATCATTACTCCAGTCTTCTCTAGTGTCACATGATCCTTCAGAAATCATTATAATATGCTGATTTGTAGGCTTTTGTTTTGTTTTGTTTTATAGTGTGCTCACACAGACAGCATTTATCTGATAAAAAAATACAGTAAAACCAGTAAAATTGCAAAATATTATTGCTATTTAAAATAACTGTTTTCTATTTGAAAATATAATTTATTCCTGTGATCCAAATCTGAATTTTCAGCATCATTACTCCAGTCTTCTCCAGTGTCACATGATCCTTCAGAAATCATTTTAATATGCTGATTTATTATCAATGTTGGAAACAGTTGTGATGCTTAATAATTTTTTCCGGATTCTTTGATCAATAAAAAGTTAAAAAGAACAGCATATATTCAAAATAGAAATCTTTTCTAAGAATATAAGTATTTTTATCACTTTGTATCAATTTCACACATCCTTGGTGAATAAAAGTATTAATTTCTTTAAAAAAAAAAGAAAGAATAAAAATTGGCTGACCACAAACTTTTAAATGGTAGTTTATATTGTTACTAAAGTAGCTGTTCTTTTTAAACTTTTTATTTATTAAAGAATCCTGAAGTATCACATGTTCCAACAAAATATTAAGCAGCTCTGTTCCCAACATTTATAATAAAAGTAATGAATCAGCATATTAGAAATATTTCTGAGCACAGGAATACATTTAATTTTAAAATATATGCACATAGAAAACAGTTATTTTACACTGAAATAATATTTCACAGTATTACAGCTTTTTCAGTGTTTTTAATCAAATTAAAAAAAACATTAAACATCTTACTGATCCCAAATTTTTGAATGGCAGTGTAGTTTGTGTTTATAATAAGCATCAAAACATTTTACCAAAAATCTAAGATTTAACTGCTAAAAAATAGTCTACTGTTTAATATGAATACAAAAATAAATTGTAACACTTTGTGGCTGTAAACCCATTAGTGGATCATGTTTTCATATGCCTTACATATTCAAATACTTTGAGGCTACTGTATGCACACAAATGCAAACAAATCAAAACTAATTAGCAGATACTGTTCATCAAACGACAAAGCAAATCAGTCACAAATCCTGCATGAAGCTCAAACTTCTGAGACAGAGACAGCATTCCTTCTAAGACAGAGGTGTTGAAATGCACACATGTGTGTATGTGCATGAACATGTGATTTGCATGTTGAAACATGCAAATGATTTCTATGTCAGCTTCCAAACATATTTCAGTTTAGTTTTTACATTCTTCCCCTTCAGTGCTTGTTTGCAACTAAAATTCCAAAATTATATTAACATACCATAAGTACTACATCACACTTTTACTATCTAGGAATAAAGTAACACTAAAAGAGATACCTTCTGTATAGTAAGCAGTAAATACAGTAATATAACAGTTCTACGAAATGCACAAGATGCAAAACAGACTAATCCACTTACCTTTGGATACCCTTGTCTTCTCACGCTACTGTCCCTTTGACCTGCACCAATGCAGTCAGACTAAACAAGCATGAACTCCACTTGCTGATGCACAATACTGCTGTACAGTATGACAAACCTCTGACAGCTCACGGAAAGCTAGAACCAGTAATACCAGAAGTAGGGAGGTGACTCCGGGGCTAAACAAACACAGAGGCATGGCAAGTCAATGGGATGCGTGTGGCTACCTATCCTGTTTCCAGAAAACCCATTTCGAAAGAATACCATTGAATCACGATAAGCTATAGTAGCTTAGATAATAGGGCAGCATTTAGAATAGAAGTCCATTTAATTCATTTAATTTAGTCTGGCATGATAACCAATGCAACTTCATACAATGACATTAATAGCTCCCTTCATCTTATAATGGAGTGAATGCTTCAAATGTCAGGATAGGAAACTAAACATCCCAGTTTCATGAGGAGTGTCCCATTATCCCGTCAATTCCCTAAATCCATTGATGATGAAATATTTTCCAGGTGTTAGGCTTGCAGACTCGCAGTCCCTCTAAATATAATTACATTGCAGAGAACACAGCAAAATAATTACATAAAAAAGTAAATAATACATTTGAAGTTTTTTTAATTACTTAATATATATATATAAGTAATTAATTGTTAGTATATTCCAATCATTAAATTAACTTTTTTAGGCGGGAAAAAAGCAGGCTCAAACTTGCATTACTCACATGAGCACCACAGCAGAATGCATCTTCAGCATATGAATGGAAAAACCAAATGCAGATGCCAACATGGTTGAGTGCCATTTATTCATTCATTCATATTCATAAACCATGAACAAAACAATGCCAGATAACAAAAGACATGATCCATGATCTTAGAGTAAATGCAGGTTCACGTGAATGATAAACTCAGCTTGTGATGATCACAGCGTGTTTTGTGTTGAATTATTGGCTGCTGAGAGTTAACTGAACTATAAATATTTTACATATGCATTTATAAAATTGTAAGCTTTTTTATTTAAATCTGTAATTTAAATAAGTCTGTATTTTAATATATACATTATTAATTTAAAAAAGCTAATACTATAATTGAAAATAGAAATTTAATTAAAAAAGCAATCAAATAAATGTATACATAATTAAATGTAATATATATATATATATATATATACACACACACACACACACTACAAGTCAAAATATATTTAATGCTTTTAAAGAAATCTCTTCTGCTCACCAAGTCTGCATTTATTTGATCCAAAGTACATTTTGAAATATTTGATTTGATTTGATGTGATTACAATTTAAAATAGCTTTCTATTTGAATATTTTTTAAAATTTAATTTACTCCTGTGACTTAAAAGCTGAATTTTTAAACATAATTTCTGATCCTTCAGAAATATTCTAATATTCTGATTTGATTCTCAAAATTGTATTATTAGCATTATTATGTTGAAAACAGCTTTGTAGAATTGTTTTCAGGTAATGATGAATAGAAAGTTCAAAAATTCAAAATTCAAAATTCAAAAAGCTTTAATCACAGGAATAAATTACATTTTAAAATATACTTAAATAGACTGCAGTTATTTTAAATAGTAAATATATTTTACAATATTACTGCTATTGCTGTATTTTAGATCAAATAAATGCAGGCTTGGTGAGCAGAAGAGACTTCTTTAAAAAAAAAATCTCACTGTTCAAAAACTTTTGGCTAGTGGTGTATAGATGTAACAATCATATTTGATAATATTTAATACATTTAAGTCTATGTTCATTTTAAGGACCTTTTCTATAATAACTACGATTTAGTACTGTGTTTGATCACCAAATTATGTCCAATTTAAATTTGCATACTAAAGCAAAACCTTTTGAAATGTGCTATGCTACATTACAGTTCTAACATCACTATTAAAACTGCCTGTAATGGTCTGTATTACTTATATTAGTCCTGAATAACAAGGCCTGCTGCACATCTTTCCGTTTGCATACAGTTTAGTCAGCACAGCATTTTTATTGCAAACTGCAAAATTCTATAAAATGCATCAGACGTTTCTATCAGCAAGTAGCCATGTCAGGATAGAGAGAGATGATGGGGGTAAGGAAAACTGAGAGAGGAGGGGAAGAAGCTCTTAATCTGTGCCTCACAGCAACGCAGTGAAAGTTTGGAAGTATCTGGGACAGACAGGAAGAGAGTGACGGAACCTCCCATTCATCTCGCTACCATTCAGAAACATCCTGGGCTGTCAGCACTCCTGCACAGCACCTTGTCTGCTTTAATCATTTCAATAACACACAGCCAGAGAAGAGGAGACTCTCTTATGCAACTACTCCCACATTTCCATACTATTGTACGCAAGTCCACATTAAGATGCAGAGATATTGTAATCTCAGTCTTAGTAGAGGGAAAAAGGACACCTGAAAATGAGATACTACCCTGAGGTAGAGCAAAGCGTAGTCTGATTTTATTCAGAAGTTAAATTATGTTAGTTTATGAAATGTATGGTAATCTCGCAAAAACCTTCCAATTCACTGAAATTCATTGATTTTATCTACCTTTTCCAAACAATAAAAAGCACAAAAAGGTTTGCTTTAAGAGATTCGGAAGGATGATTTAAAGGAATAGTTCACCCAAAAAAAAAGTTTAGCTTCAAACCATGAAATATGAGTGCTTTCTACAATGAAAAAGCTGCCCACATCAAAACCCACTGACATATTTGTTTAGAACTGATTTAGATCTAGCTATCTAGCTTTTTAAATGGTGCTTTATCTGTGTATATTTCCTTCCTGATTTAGATGAGATGGCTTTTTCAATGGAGAGAACAATATTATGAATAGAGAGGTAAAAACGTTTCGATGGATGTGTCTCGACACAGCTTTTTGCTTTATAAAATGTTAACTGTTGGACTGTAGTTATGTGGAATACTTGTGGATTATTGTGTTGTTTTTATCAGCTGTTTTGACTCTAATTCTGATGGCACCCATGCACCGCAGAGGATCCATTGGTGAGCAAGTGATATGGTAAATTTCTCCAAATTTGTTCCCATGAAGAAACAAACTGAATAACTTTTCATCAAATTTTCATTTTTGGATGAACTATTCTTTTAAAACATCAACAACAAAAACTTAAATATATATTAAAGAGATAGTTTGTCCAAAAATGACAACTCTGTCATTAACTACTCACCCTCATGTCGTTCCAAACCTTTAAGACCTTTGTTCATCCTTACAAATACTAGCTAACTGTTGCCAGGTTAGTTTGTTTACAGTGCTTTGTTATGTATGGAGCAGTTTGGTAGATCAAGATCTCTTTAATTCGTTTATCAAATGAAGTGCTTCATTGACAGATATATGAAAGTACACAGGTAATTTAAACTGTAATTTAAGCATGGCAGACTTTAACGGACAGTAAAACAAAGGCAGAATACCACAACTCCAGGCTGGCACAGTAACTTCAATATTGACGCACGGCTAAACAAAGGCAGAGTACCGTAAATCAATTTAAGCATTTCAAAACAAAGTCAAACAGCAGCAACTGGTGTTATATGGCGTTCCGCTTTGGTTTCTTTTGGGATTTTGGAAGTTACTGTTAAGACAATGTGACTTATCTACATGATAAATGAGGTCTTGAAAAAAAACAAAGTTACAGTATTTTGCCTTTGCACAACAGTGCTGTTACATGGACTATTTTAATGATGTCCTTACTACATTTCTGGGCCTTAAACATGTCAGTTGTGTTGCTGTCTATACAGTGTCAGAAAGCTCTTGGAATTCAGCAAACCTATCTTAATTTGTGTTCTGAAGATGAACGAAGGTCTTGCAGGTTTATAAAGATATGATGGTGAGTAATTAATGACAGAAATTCCATTTTTGGGTGAACTATCCCTTTAATGACAAGCACTTTTTACATCCCTGGGGATATGTTCACTACAAGGTGGAAGTCATCCAGATATAATTTATCTTTTACAATCCGATTTGGCCTATTTCCAAATATAATTAGTATCAGAGATGGTGCTATGCAACACCGTCAATTAACTTTGTGAATAAATGTACATATTAAGACTACTGTCGTCATTGAGTAGCATTAGCTTCTAAAAAAAAAAAAACAGTATGTGAAGAAATCACAAGAAAGGAACATTAATTAATACTGGGGCAGATGCTTTAATTTGATGATAGGCATGCGTTACTTAGAAACAAGAATACGAACCACAGTCCGTGAAAGCAGAAATATCAGATCTGGCTTGAGGTTATGGAACCTGACGCATTAAAAGAAACTCTTGTTTTATTTCTTCATTTGTTTGGTCTGCACTGTCTGTGTACACAAAACAAGACTATTACTGAGAAAGGAACTTTTGTCTGCACCAGGAGGCCAGAATCACATCTCATAAACGTTTGGTTCAAATGAAAGAAGAGTGATAAGAATGGGCCATTCAACGGATCCTCCAGGACTGAGTTCTAGAGAAGCTGATCTAGTGCTGCCCAATAGGTGCTCATGTGCTTTGTTGTTTCAGATAATAGTACTGTAGGCATAGTACAGAACAAAAAGTACTTGATGGTAGCTTTCAATTCAAAGCTCCGTGTTGGAAGATGGAATTAAGATCATCAGCTGTAAAAATCTGGATGCCTGTGTTCTGCCCCAACTTGCTGAGCATTTTGTTGTTGATTTATACCTTACTTTTTTTTTAATTATTATCTTCACAACATGTTATGACAGAACCCCGCAGCAGATAAACAGGAAACCACTTTTCTATCAATCAAGTTCACGCAAGACTCAAGTTAAAGCCAGATGTGTCTCCATAGTAATGAAGATAACAATAAATCCAGTACATTAAATATTTTAATATGGTATGGATAATGTTCTAATCGGGGAATGTTTTTTTCACATTTGTATTTGAAGTAGCTCCAATAACAACAAAAAAGTTCTTGCCAAAGTAGAAATATGATACTGTTAAAAAAAAAAAAAAAAAAGTAAATAAAGCAGGGTTTATGAAAAAAAAATATGCAGTCTCTCTACTTAAAATTCAATGCTTAATACAATGTGTCACTTACTGTGTCTTTGTAAGGATCACATTTTGAGTGTATTTTAAATAATAATAATAATAATAATAATAATAATAATTTCTGCTTTTATGAAGGAAATGATACTTTTAGAATTCAATAATTCAAAATTCTATATTAAAATATTTGCTATTTTGCATTCTTTTTCTTGGCCTCTCTGTAGAATATAACTTATTTTTTCTGAACACATTAAAACAATAATAATTGTGTTTTATGCATGAATATAATTGCATATAATTGTATAAACACTTAGAAATTATAAAAAAAAGGCATTTATTCTAAATCTGCCGCATTAACTACACAATTCCCAATGAGGAAATGCATTTTTGCATTTCATTCTGGTTTAGATTTGACAAATGAGTTATATACATTACCAGTCAAAAGTTTTTGAACAGTAAAATGTTTGTTATTTTAAAAAAAATTCTCTTCTGCTCACCAAGCCTGCATTTATTTGATCCAAAGTACAGCATACACAGTACAATTGTGAAATATTTTTGCTTTTTAAAATAACTGTTTTCTATTTGAATATATTTTAAAATGTAATTTATTCCTGTGATTTCAATGCTGAATTTTTAGCATCATTACTCTAGTCACATGATTCTTCAGAAATCATTTTAATATTTGCTGAAAACAGTTGATTTTTCAGGTTTCTTTAATGAATAGAAAGTTCAGGAGAACAGCATTTATCAGAAATAGAAATCTTTTTGTAACATTATAAATGTCTTTATCATCACTTATAAACTTAGAAATAAATGCAGGTTTGGTGAGCAGAAAAGAGTTCTTTAAAAAATATATAAAATATCTTACTGTTCAAAAACTTTTGACTGGTAGTGTGCAGTAACTTACAGTAACCTATAAATTCCTTAAAAAAATCCTATAAAGTCTTTAAAAATCGCAACAATGACTGAAAAAATAGCACATTATTGTAGTCCTTTTAATTTCAAAATGCAATTTGATAATTTCTCTGATTAGCGTGACATCCTACCATAAAAGGTTAATGCTAATTACCCACAAGATTAACATTTACTGACTTCTCTACTAAAGCAACTACTAAAACCCCTCTGCATCAATATAACCTTCAAGCACTTAAGAAATAGAGCCGCATTTCGTTGTCTCTGCCAAAGGCGTTTAGGTGCCTGTTTACTAGGGGTCACTAGGGCCAGTCTATGTCAGGGCCTTGTTGGCCACTGTTACCTTGTAGGCTGCCTGCACTAATGGCTCTCTATGTGAGGAATTACACCACGCCATGACATGGGAACTCCTTGAAAATGTGTCGGGAACCAGCCGCATTAGCATTTTGGAAACGCATGAATGAGTGTGTTTGTTCTAGTCTGGGTGGTTTGCTGAAAGACCCCATTAACAGCAGGTCTAGAAGGACTGCAGTGTGTCAGGTCAGAACGAAAGGGAACAGAGAAACAGGAAGAGAAAAGAAAGAAAACAAAGCAAGGAACATAAATAGAAAAGGAGAAGCTGATGAAAGTGTTAAGTTAAAATAATCACTTGAAATAGAGCCATAAGAGTTAGTAGCCCATTTATTTTTTTGGGCCCAATTTGGGCATTTTAACTTAGGTGTGTACTCACTTTTGTGGCCAGCAGTTTAGACATTAATGGCTGTGTGTTGAGTTATTTTGAGAGGACAGCAAATTGGCACTGTTATACAAGCTGTACACTCACTACTTTACATTGTTGCAACGTGTCATTTCTTCAGTGTTGTCACATGAAAAGATATAATAAAATATTTACAAAAATGTGAGGGGTGTACTCACTTCTTTGAAATACTGTAAATAAATACATCTTTGCTTTCTGTTTCCTTAATTCCCCCCGTCTAATCTCAACAATGCCTAAAAACTTTGTATTACCTTTTTTTTTTTAATTGATGGGGATAATAATGTGATAATGTGAGTGGGGTGGCCAAACATAGCCCCCACCCATGCGTTAATTGTTAAATATTTTTAACACGTTAAAATTACAAAATTAATCGCCTACGTTAATGCGCTAATTTTTACACCACTAATTTACACTAAAATATCAGTAGGGCCTATTTTCTTTGCAATCAAAGTAAATAAAATGATATTTATACTACTTAGTGCAAATAGTGCCAGATATCTGCACCTCAGGATTGTAGTACATTGTATAACAGTATGCAATACTTAGATATTGACTGTAACTTATCATTTTTATTAAAATTATTAAATGGATGATGTCTTATTGGGACAATTAATCCCTATACCTGTGAGGAACTTTTCCATTTCTCTATTATTTTCTACTTTTTAACTGAAAATAAATGTCTTTCTGATATGATGAGATGTGAAAAGGAAGAGGAACGAATTCAAATAAATAAATACTTACATTGCCAAAAATCACAGACACTATGCATATTTAGTAATAATTTTTTAAGTACAAACTCAGTGAAGTGCCTCAGGGGCATGACAAAATGCTTGGTTTAATATAGATATGACATTATTTTATGCAAAAAAATAAAAATAAAAATGCTATATTTATAACAGTTCTTTCCGGTTCTCAAATCTGATCTGATGAACCGTGAGATATTCTACTGGTATTGCTACAAGAACGCCTTCTCACAATTTGCATCACTCCGTTTATTCTAGCCGGGTCTATGTTTCTTTTTAATTATTCACTGAGCTAATGGTAGAGTACGTTTACGAACCACATCTAAGAAGAAACAAACATGACAACGACTGATTTTTTAATGAATATTTCATATGATATTAATTACGAAAGCTTAACAGACAATGAATTCTCATGTCTCGCCAAAAGAGGGCGCCCGCAGCTTAATCATCCATCCATTCATTTACAACGAGCTCGTCCACGGCGTCCTACAGCCTAATACCAAAGGGACTTTGGTAATACAACACAGGTACAAATTATTAAATCGTTTAACTAGGGTTTGTACATAATTTGGACAAATGTAGGAAATAGTGAATGCGGGTATATGGGGCTATTGCGGATACAGCCATTATTTCTCACTAACCTCATTGAAGCAGCACAATGTTTAACTGTCAACTTGAGATTTGAATCCGTGGTGGAAGGAAGTAGTTCCACACAAAAGAGAGCTTTATAAGGCACTCAGTCGTTTCTTGTTTAATTACACACGTTCCATCGAACTGTTGTATAAACGCAATATCACTCTTGTACTCGAGGGATACCGGCTCTATATCAGCGGCTCTAGTCTAATCACAGCCATGCTGATATAGAGCCGGTATCGCTCTCGTACTCAAGTGATATTGCGAATTTATTCATTATAATGGGCATCCCAAAGTTTTGTGAGAAGCTTCTAACAATTCATTCTGGTGAACACCCACTTTAGAAACTCCGGGGGACTGAAACCCAGAAATGTCCCACATGTGAAATATCCACTGAGTGGCACTAAAAAGGTGTTTTATTTTTCCCTGAAACAAATGAATGTACATATGGTATGTCTTATGTGACGTTGGTTTTGAACTTGTTACTGCAGTTCTGACTTGAAATGTCTGTTGAGTGGCGCTATAACTCTAATGCTCTGTGACGTTGTAAAATAACATACCTTCTGCACTACATCTAAACTCGGTAGTATGAACAAGAGCGAATGTGACGCAAAAACGCAATCGCAAGCATGCCGTTCAACATCCTAAGTCCACTTCCATGCCAGCTAAACTACCTAGCAAGCTTGTTACATCTGGAAAGTGAAACATATGGAGCTGTAATCATAACTGTGTAAGTTCTCACTGTTTTACCGCCTCTAGTGTTCGTTTCTGTTGGAAACTGCAGTGATATGTACTAACTGGTACATATTTTGGGTCTTGCAAAAAAGTTCCCACATGTATGTTTTCATCTTCAGATCAGGTAGCTGTTGTCATATTGTCTAACCCAACTAAACGCTGGTGGGTGGAGTTACTGTCAATACCTTCTGCCAACAAGGCAGGCTGTTTGCACTTAGTGTACATAGACACTCCGTAATTGTGATTAAATATGGTTCAAAATTATAATATCGACCAAACCTGAGAAGTCTGGTGTGGAACTATGAAGAAATCCTCTTAATTAGCATGAGAATAAAGCATAGAGATTAGTTCACCACTACACCTGGAATCTTCCTTTCATTTTATCACAGAAACTTGCCTTTGAATAGCAGAGTTCAGAGACAATTCTGCTCAGACAATAGGAGAATATGTTACACACTCCAGCTCGAATGGTATTTCTTTACCTTTGTCTCAAAATATATTCTGAACCCACGTGTGTTTCAGCGTGTATCTGCACGCATTGTAAAAGCGAAGGGTGTGTGTCTGTGTGCGTGAATGAGACACTGTGGGAGAGAATGAGAGTGGTGAGTAATCAGAAATCCCTGAGGGTTCACACAGTGTTATCATTTTTGCCACATGTAACAGCTTGTCGAGGAAAACACCCAGCCCAACAACCGTATTACCAAACAACATCCACACTTCACCTACTTAATCTTTTGAGAGGCAAGGTCTGTGCAGAAACAAATCTACACTTTTTGTGTAATGCTGTTCCCATAAGAGCTGCAATATGCTATGATTCAGAAACAAATATACAGTGTTTATTAGGAAGGTTAAATGGCATGGAATAATTATTAGACTAAATGGAATGGAATAATTATAATACTAAGCAAATAAATTATAAATAGAAACAGCTGTTTACATGATTTAATGAGTGGCTAAGCTATGGCCCAATGTAGTGACTCAACTCCAGTCTTTCATCTAAATCTATACCTTTAGGACATATTTATTTTAATGACTGAACAGAGCTTTAGACAGGAAGCTGTTTTTGGTATAGGAAAAGATGTACTGGTCATTTGAAGTTGATTGAGTTTCATCTTCTGTTAAGAGTACTTACATTAATGACTCGTCCTGAACGTCATGTCGTTCTAAACCTGTAAGACCTTGGTTTATCTTAGGAACACAAATTAAGATATTTTTGATGAAATACAAGAGATTTCTGATTCTGCACAGACAGTGACGTAACTACCATGTTCAAAACCCAGAAAGGTAGTGATTTAGTGGTGACAACAGTGGTTCAACCCTGATTTTATGAAGCTACGAGAATACTTTTTGTCCACAAAGAAAACAAAAACAACAACTATAGTGAATTATTTCTTCTCTTCTGTGTCAGTCTCAATTTCAACAATGTTCTTACTACCTTTCCGATACTCAGCATCAGCTCTGTGTGATTTTTCTAGAGTATTTTTGCTGCTGAATTATCCACTAACTTAGTTTATAATAGTAATTTTGTTATAGATTATGATTATATATTTTTCATTTATTTTTCATTCAAATGAAGGTGTCTATATGTAGTAGATTGTGTTTAACACACAAAAGAGTGACAATCAGGTCAACACAGAGAAGTATAGACATTCTACAGTGATATAAAAAAAACTGTGCTGGTATTGAATTGGATCGATATCGGTAGATACTCAGAATTTTCGTTATCGAATCAGATTGGTTCTGAAAAATGGTATTGTTGCATCCTTACTGTCTACGCAGGGTCAAAAAGATCTCGGATTTCAGCAAAATATCTTAATTTGTGTTCTGAAGATGAACGAAGGTCTTACAGGTTTTGAAATAGAGCCATTAGTAATAATGAAATAATTTTTACTTTTGGGTGAACTATCCCTTTAAGCATGAATTTCATGCATATTAGCATATTGAAATATCTTTTCAAAAGGTGAAAAGGTTGAGAAAATCTGCTAGGATGAGCCATGTTTGAAGTGAAATAGGCTACATTTCCATTTATAAGGATTTAGGGCCTTTTTATGTTTTTGAAAGAAAAGCCTCTTATGTTGCATCTATTTGATGAAAATTAAAAAGTACAACCAGTCATATTATGAAATAAAATAACCATTAAAATAACCACTTAAATAAATTTGAATACATTTTAAAATGTTAACTTATTTTTGTGATGGCAAAGCTGAATTTTCAAAAACAGTTTTGCTGCTTAATAGCTGTGTGGAAACTTTAATAACCTTTTTTGATTATTTGATCAATCGAAAGCTAAAAAACAGCATATATTTGAAGAAAATAAAGTTTGTAACATTATGAATTTCATTACTGTCACTTTTCAGCATTTTAATGCATCCTTGTTGAATAAAAGTATTCATTTCTAGCTTAAAAAAGCTTACCATATCTGTGTTTGCATATTACCTGAATTCTATTTTAATGTGTTTTATTTATTTGTTTGTTTGTTTTTGACCCTGGACAAAACCAATTGTAAGTAGCATGGGTATATTTGTAGCAATAGCCAACAATACATTGTATGGGTCAAAATTATCGATTTTTCTTTTATGCCAAAAATCATTAAGATATTACTTCCAAGAAGACATTTTATAAATTTTCTACGGTAAATATATCAAAACAAAATTTTTGATTAGTAATACACATTGCTAAGCTTTCAGTGATGTATAAATCCAGGGTCCAGGGTCACCTTTATTTATTTGTGCCAAAGAATAGCACTTAACCACGGTTAACCAAGTCCTCTCCTGCTTCATTTTTTATATTAATATATTTTGCTTGTAATTTTAGGCAACAGAACACAAACAGCTAGGTGTAAATTTGCTCTAACTGACTTTTTGCATCACATAATGTGGTCTGTTATGTGACAGGAAAGTGAATACAGGTGTTAAGGGGCTGCGAGCGCCACACACTTCAGGAGGTGCTAGTGAGATTAGATTGAGAAGAGGGACCCCAAGAGAGGGACTTCATTAGCATTTGAATCTTATTCAGCTTGATAGAAAAGGAACAGATCTGGGGAATAGACCTGAAATAATAAAAAGATTCACAAAAGGAAAAAAGTTCGAAATCTAAGCAACATTTGGCTCCTTTCACACACTAAAACATCAATGCGACATGAAGCTTTCTTGATCTAATATAAACCAGGTCACGCCTAACATAACCTGCAGTGACCTGTAAAAACATCCCTTAGTAGCAGCCACATTCTTTGCTTCCCTATTCTTTGATGACTGACATATTTTGTTGCTCCCGTTGGGCAATATGTGACATAACTAGTGTCTGAACCCACAATCTTTCATTTGAACCAAAGTGTGACTATCGAATTATCGTCTATGTAGCCTCAATGGATTTGACTGAGTCATATGAATCACTCCAAAAGAGCAAAAGATGTTTTTGGGTCAAACGGAAAACTTATTTACTTCCTGTTCCAGTGTAAGAGGAACATTGTCAATATGGGTAGGTGGGCAGTCAGGGAAAGTGGTATTATTTTGAGACTGTCATGTGTGGCCTCAGAGGGTGAGTGTGAGTGAGAAAGGTTATTCTATATCGGGACACACAGTGAGAGCTTCTGGTGAGCTGTGAGAGACAGCCTGAATTGGACTGAAGGACACTAGAAGTGCCAGCAAACCATGTCCATACGCACTTAGGAGGAATGTGGGCCATTGTGCCTGTCAATGGGGAGGACGTTTTCCAAGTGGGTTGCAAAGAGTGTACAGGACGTTGGGAGTGGGTGTCTTTTGTATGTGTGTGTATTTGTATTTGCATGTGTGTTTGGAGAAAGAGCAGGCCAGATCTTGCTCAATGGGTGGCATCGTTATAGAATATTGTTTCCTCTCGTCAGAAGTGCCATGGAAAGCCGTGGAAACCATGTGAGATGGTAATTACATTAGCTACGGCCAGCGGGAGAAGTCATGACCCTATTTCCATCTATTCACTTTGACAGAAAATCAGTGTAATGCTTACTCCAAAGATATCTATAGAAAAATATGCTGTGGGTATATTATAAGTGAAATGGCATTAGAATATCTAGGACTTTATACATCAGTGGTGTGCAAAGTCCTCAAAGTGTTGTTTTTTTTTTTTTATCAAATGTAAATTCATGCCCAATCACATTTAAATAAACATTACTAACACCATCAGAAAAAAAGTAAATTAAATTATATGTTATATTTTTACATTAACAATGTGAGTTATATTTATTAAAGTGGAGTATGAATTAACTCAAGGCAATAACAATTTAAACAATATATTTTATTTGTGAACTTAAGTGTGTGAGTTGTTTACTTACTTTTTAAAATTAGTCTTCCCATTAACAGCATTATATTGTTCATTCAGACTGATTCATGAGCATGCACAAACACAATAGGCAGGATTTGTTTCGCATGAACCAATCACATCTGTGATAACCAGTCATTTTCAATCATATCTAGTGTTGGGGGTAACGCATTACAAGTAACGCAAGTTACGTAATAATATTACTTTTTTCAAGTAACTAGTAAAGTAATGCATTACTTTTTCATTTCCAAGAAAATATCTGAGTTACTTTTTGTTTCCTTTATGTATTTAATCCCATTTTATTAACCAATGACTTTGCTGCCAATGACCTGTTGATCCAGTTCAACCATACACTCAAAAATTTTCTTACTTAGAATTTTTGTCTTGTTTCCAGGCAAAATATTAAAAAAAACTCTTAAAACAAGAAGGATTTTCTAGACAAGTACAATTTTATTTATTTTTTTTTTTTTTTTCAGAAAACAAAATAGTCAAAATTAAGCGAGTTTTTGCTTAAAACAAGCACAATAATCTGCCAATGGGGTACGCAAAAAAATCTTATTTCAAACAGAAAACAAGATTATTTTGGTTACCCCACTGACAGATTATTTTGCTTGTTTCAAGCAAAAACACTTTATTTTGACTTGTTTCAGAAAAAAACAAGACAATAATCCTTCTTGATTTATGAATTTTTAGATATTTTGGCTGGAAACAAAACAAAAAATCTTCATAAGAAAAGCATTTTTTGCAGTGTACTATAAGCAAAACTTACTTTAGATTAACTAACATTTGTGCTTAATTTTTTCCTATAGTTCTACTGTACAGACATTAATTTACTTTTCCTTCACTTTCAATTCATTTTGGTGTGAAAGGGCTTTTACATTTGCTAAGAATCAAACTTTTTTGATATTAAAAACAAACAAGCAAGCCCATATTTAAAAAGTAACGCAAAAGTAACTCAAAAGTAATGCAACACATTACTTTCCATAAAAAGTAACTAAGTAACATAATTAGTTACTTTTTTAGGGAGTAACGCAATATTGTAATGCAATTACTTTTAAAAGTAACTTTCCCCAACACTGAACATTGCATTGGAGGTGTTGCCTTTGGACAATGTCACTGTTGAACAATGTTTCTTTGTGATTTATACACTTTTTAATACTATATTTTGTAATATTTGCGTTGTTTTATTTTTGTACTATGATTTTTTTTTCCCTCATCCAATATTTTGAGGAGGCACCACCTCCCTTGTATCCTCAGAGGAAATGCCCCTGATTTACATGTATATTGTTGCACCTTTGGATAGATATTGAAAACTATGATTAGGTCGACTAGTCATTGACTAGAATTTCTTACGTACTGTATTTAAACACAATTTTTTTTAGCAAAAAACATTTTTGCGGAAACAGAGGAATGTGAATCTGGCAACATTTTATTACGAATGCTGTGCATATTGTGGCAGTTTAGGAATAAAAGGTTATACAGAGTGAAAAAGCTAATCAATAGTGTTAAATAAAAAAAATAGACAAAAATGCATTTACTGAAGCAATCATGCTCTTTTAGCTCTTTCTTTTGTGACTCATTTTTCAAAGGATTCAATCCTGAACACTTTATATTGCAAATGCATTGCTATAGTGAGGTACTAAGCAAGTTTACTATCTCAGAAAAGTCACACAGAATTGGTTAAATGAAGCAAAAATCTAAATGTAGTAGTCTAAAAATCATGCATTATGGTGAAAGCGTTTTGAGGTCATAACATTTTTGTCTCTGCTTTCATATTCCTGCATTCTGTTCTTTTCCACTGTGTGCGTCTGTATGTTTTTGAATGCAAGAACACCACTTATGTGCAAAAATATGTCGATTTTGAAATAGTATCACACTGCTGCACATAATTTCAAATTTGGCAGCATCTACAATGTAAACACTTTAATTTACTTACAACTCGTTTAACATAAAATGTAAATAAGTTGTCACAGAATAAAAATATGTGAATAACAGACAGAACCATATAATTCCAAGGCGGCGATTTGTACATATCTGAAGTTGTTCATCTGTTAAAGGATGAATACTGATGTACATACTGATTATAGTGTCTACGCAATGTACAGTTCTTTACATGCAAATACATGGGTTGGTTTAAAAAGAAAACATGTTTTTATGGCCTCAGAGGTGAAGAGAGAATGCTGCAAAACCAGTCTTCAGAACAGCCAACAGTAGCCAAAAAATATAATTGACATCCGAAGCATCCAAAATTTCAAAAGCCCGAGATCGACAGTACATGCAGACCACGCCAAATCGCTAGTTCCACCAGATCTCAAAATAACAACCCCTTTTCACAAACAGACTGTTCGAGAGGCTCAATGATGATTCATATTCATCTGAAGAATGAAAAATACAGAACCTCTTTATTGTTACTCACTGTCCTGCGGGGTTGAGTTCCCTAACAGGCCCCAGCGGACACAGAGCTCTGACTGTGAACCCCACAGCAGGACACTGTCAGCACTATACACCAGACCTGTCTGAGAAAAAGCTGTATGTAAAAGCAAGCTTTTGCTGGAAAATCCTAAAAAGACTATGTCTTTTGACTAACTTTGGAAAACTAGCAAGATAGAATACTTGCTGTCTGAATATCAACAAGATAGGACTTTCCTTTGTTAATGTGTGTCATCAAAACACATATACAGCAGGGTAAAGGTAACTCTTCTGGTTTATACAAAACAAGGACATTTTGAGCTTGAATTTACACTTTAGCAAGCTAACTTTCTTAAAAATTTTACCTTTGGTAAGATTAAACCATGTACAAATTAAAGAGTTCACCCAAAAAAGAAAATGACCACTATGTACTCAACTTTAGGACATCCTAGGTATATATGACTTTCTTCTTTCAGACTAATACAATCAGAGTTATATTTAAAAATGCTCTGGAGGGTTAAAAAAAAAGGCCTTCTGAAGTGATTTGATCCATTTGTGTAAGAGAAATATTCATACACTGCAAAAAAATGCTTTTCTTAGATTTTTTGTCTTGTTTTCAGCCAAAATATCTAAAAATTCTTAAATCAAGAAGTATTTTCTGGGCAAGTAAAAATTATTGTCTTGTTTTCAGAAAAAATAAGTTAAAATTAAGGGAGTTTTTGTTCGAAACAAGCAAAATATTCTGCCAATTGGGTAAGCAAAATAATTTAGCTTTCAGCTTGAAATAAGATTATTTTCCTTACCCCATTGGCAGATTATTTTGCTTGTTTCATGCAAAAACTCTCTTAATTTTAACTTATTTTTTCTGAAAACAAGACCAAAATTTTGATTTAGGATTTTTTTTAGATATTTTGGCTGAAAACAAGACAAAAAATCTAAGTAAGAAAAGCATTTTTTGCAGTGTATGTGACGCGATCTGGGAAAACTCGTTGGATGTCGCGCTGAGACGTTTTCAGGAAATTCGAAAAATA
This sequence comes from Cirrhinus molitorella, assembly GCA_033026305.1. NCBI lineage: Eukaryota > Metazoa > Chordata > Actinopteri > Cypriniformes > Cyprinidae > Cirrhinus > Cirrhinus molitorella. Next base: position 20,837,384 of record CM065132.1, on the reverse strand, counting down.
GGTTGAATGTCAATTTTTATGTCAAAATTAGGTTTTAATTCAATTATTATTTTCTAACATCTTGTCTATCATCTCTGAAAATATCTTGGCAAAATTTACTTGTTTAGTGCAGACTAAGACTAAGATTGTGTCTTTCTCTTATGTTAAGAACGCTCTGCTGCGGAAGTGCCTTCCCTTAACACTACAAAAACAGTTAACCTATCAAAATAAACCATGTAACATATATAATAAATATGTATCAATGCACATTTCCCGCCAGTCTTGTGTAAACTACAGCACGCAAAGTTTTTTTTTTTTATATCGTGTGATGGCGGAGCGCAAGAGAACAAAGCAGTCTAGCTGCTCACTTAAACGATCTTACTCGTCTCAGTCTGCTCAATCTTGCTGATGTCAGTGCCCTAAACAGTGTTATAATGGACTATTTCACATCCAGAGATGAAGGATCGGATGATGAAGTTACTAAAGAAAAAACTGTCCCCTTCAGGGTAATGTTAGTCTGTTTGTGCAATGATGCAGTATAGCGCTTCTGACAGACAGCTCTCATTCTTAAAGAGCCCCCAGCACCATTTTCATATCGCTATGCATTACTCTCATTTAGTTGGTGGTGAAATGGTGAAAGCATGAACTAAAACTGCAAGTTTAGAACACAAAACTACAAGTTACAACCCTAAACTGTGTCTGGTAATGTATTAAGTCCAGCAATAAGTTCAGAGTAGAACAGGAGAAGAATTGGAGAGCCTGTACGCTGTAATCTGTGATGTTTTATGAACAGATATACATTTATTGTTCGAATGTTTGCAAGTGTTCTGTGCTCCTTGGGGTCATTTTGTATCTTTTACATAATGTACAGTAGGGGTGCAATGGTTCTCGGTAAAGATTCAAACCGTCCCGTTCTCCTCCCACGTTCAACACGCACGTGGGCTGCAGTTGCTCTGACCACGCACTTACAATACAGTTCGGTGAAAAAAACAACACATAAAACAGAGTTCAGCTAATGTATGATTCTGAATATGCCCCAAGTGCGTTTCACGTGAGACTGCCGTCCAATCAACTCGTAGTATGTAAATTTGTTGTTCTTCACGTGTTGGTGTTTGTGTGTGTGTGTTGCGGGTGCGTAATGTTACTGTTCAGCATGGCGAGCAGAGGAGATAAGCCGCCACCCGATTCATTTAAGTCTGCTGTCTGGGAACATTTCGGGTTTCCAATAGAATACATCCAATATGACGATTCATTTGCGCCGTCATCACCGACATTGTTTCTGCAAGAAGATCTCGACTTGCAACTGAAAATGTTAACAAACTGATTTTCTTGCAAAAAAAGGTGAAGATAGTGGAATAGATATGAAAAGAATATGAGTAGAATATGAAAAAGTGACCCAGTGTTCTTGGTCTGAGCTATTTTATGTTTGTTTTGAAATGCACTTTATGTTGGTACTCTAAAGTAGGCTTCTCTTAAGTTAAAATGTTGGTTTTAGTAGGGATCAAAAACTTCTTAGAATTTTATTTTTGTAAAGAAGCCTGCTGTGATCAAGGGTTTAAGTATTTGTAACCCAATAAATATTTGTTTCTTTGAATTTGTCAGTAGCGTTTTTTTCCCTAAACACACACATACCGAGCCGCACCGAAACCGTAACCCTAAAACATGATACGAACCATACCATGACTAATTTGAACCGTTGCACCCCTAATGTACAGTGAATAAAATAAGCATTTTACCTCAGTAAAGTGACTTTTAATTGTGATACTTGACTGTTGTGTTTCTATTTTCATTGCCTCACTTTAAACCCATTTTTCTCAAAATTCCATTCCTGAAAATCATAGCTATCAACCAACTTCAGATATCCATAACTTTTGTTACACTCAAGCTATGGACAAAATAAGTTAACAGTATAAAATAGTTTTGGAAAGGGTATTCATATGGTATTTCATATGGTTTCGAAACCTAAAAAAGTTAAAATTTCACCACATGTTGGATACATATTAAAACTATTTAGGCCGTAATCTCTAGCTTCCACAATCACAAGACATGGGTCGTAGGTGTAACTTAAGCTCCAGTAGGAATATGCTAGTCTCACGAAAACGAAGTTTTGCTTACAGCAAAAGAAAACCAGTCTCCTTTTATTTGAGACCAGTGTTTTGTTTTGCTCTCTACACTACGCTTGCTCCAGCGAGAAGTGAAGAAGTTTGGGGCTGGTTGCAAGCAGGCAGAATCCAATAAATAATCCAAGTCAGGGAACACAGAGAAGAATCAAAGAACGATAAACAGTCCAGGTAGGCCATGGGAAAACAGACAGGGAATAAACGCTTCGTATGAACAGACAGGGCTAGAACAATACTCGGCAAAGTTTAGGTGGAAGGGGTGTGGTATTTATAGTGTGTGTGATTGGATACCGCAGGTGTACGTGATTAGTGCAGAGGATGATGGGAAGTGTAGTCCAGGTGATCTGTGACAGTCTGTGTGGTGTGAGATTGAATGATTGAATGCATGGAAGTAACATCTAGTGGTGGACGGCCAGAAGGCCACAGGCCCGATTCGTGACAATAGGACAGTATTAGGCCCAAAATTCTTCAGATCAGTGAATAAATGCATTGATATGCAATAAACATTCATACTCCTAAACAGTGGTAGAATTTGCATTAGGCGTGTAGGAGGTATCCATTCACGTCTAATTTTTTTCACCTTATTAAAATTACAGATGTCCGTCAGTACTTGTATATGTGTAGTAATCGGGACACAATTTCTTCTCAACCACCATTCACTTCCATTCTAAAGCTTGGAAAAGCCAAGACATTTTTAATATAACTCTGATTGTATTCATCTGAAAGAAGTCGTCATATACATGGATTGAGGGTGAGGAAATCAATTGGGTAATTTTCATTTTTGGGTGAACTATCCCTTTAAGGTGACTAATAAATTTTAAATACATTTTGACAGCAGCAAAACGATCACACTTATATGGGTACTTGCCACATAAGTAACTAAATATTGAGTTGAGTTGAAGTATTTTATAAGCTCAAAATTTTACGTTTCCTCAAAAGAGAACAGTTCCTTTAGCAAGCGGCTTTGATGGATAATGTACATGACAAATAGTTATGTGGAAAGAAATATTGATGTGTTTTAAAATCCTACCTGTTTATTATGTTACAATCCTTCACAAAAGAATTGTCCTGCCAACAAGATAAACACCGCAACATCACAGTACTATTAATACTGAAGTCACCTAGTTTTTTGTTATATAGCAGAAAATTGAGCTGCAAGATGGTAGCAGCTGCATGTGTATGAAACAAGAGAGAGCAAAGATGAGAGAGCAGAATATCGTGACTGACCAATCAGATTCAAGCATTTCAGAGATATGTGTAATAATTACTTCAAATTACTTTTTAATTACTAACTTATCAAATGTTATTTTATGCGTGTGCTTTTGAAAACAGATTTTTACCCTCCCTGGCCTTATTATTTTGTTTTGTAAGTGTAGGTGGTATAATAAAGATGAATGAGTGGAAATTACTGCATTGTGACAGCAGAATATTCTGGAACGTTTAAAATTATGTGCAAAACAATCTTTACACACAGCTAGCATGTGACTACCTTGAAACTAAAGAGTGTTTTTTTTTTTTTTGGTAATTAATGATAATAGTGCTATCATCCAGGTTACATTCTTAATAACTAAAGTAGCCAAGTATGAGTGTACCTTCCTTGGTGAAAAAAATAAGTGGACTATTGCTCTGGTACTATGACACTAATCATCAATTTTGTGACAACAGAAACTACAATTTACTTCTCACAAAAGAATCATGTCTTAGGCAAAAAATTAGGAGATTGAAAAATGTGAAGAATTTAAACGCACCACAGCAAGAACAAAAGACTTGTCAATTGAAGAGGACATATAATTTTCATCTTTAAAATTATTTTTCTATGTAGTCGCCATTCATTTGAAACAAGAAAATCTGGGGGACTTTCAGTGTGCCTAAAAACTGAAACTTATCTAGAAAGCTAAACAGGGTACGCTATTGTAAGTATAGATTGGAAATGCTTAAAAAATGAAATGACCGATTACACAAAATGATATATTTATCAACATTCTCAAAGATAAGTCTATAATGAACAGCCCCTGCACTTAGAGACCAGCTACATGTTAAATGGCCATTAAGTGGGCTCTCAGCCCTAGTGCCTCATGGGATTAACTCTGTGTTTACTGAGAACAGCACAGTCTCCACTGCCCACTGGCTTTTAGAAAATCACCCCAAATCCATTCTCGCCACAGCAGGAATCACACAAAGGAGTTTATCCCTAAGACGATGCAAGAATCCAAACACAGACATTACCTAGGAGAAAATCTCCCCGTGGCGGCAGACGTAGAGAGATGTGCGGAGCTTAGATAGATGTTGATAAATTGGATTACAGGTTTATACGGTATTTATGTGCATCAGGCTCCAGTATAGAGCAGCTGAAAGGCTTGAGGACATAATGATAGAGATTAATCATGACTGAACCCAGTGTACCTCTTTTTAAGCATTGTCTAGATTTTGATGGCAAGTATTTTCTTCGCAATTTTGAAGGCCAAAGCACATTTTCTTTGAGAACTGTTTTTGAATGCTATGTAAGTGTGTTTATTGCTCATGTCTTTAGGGGGCTCTTCCCTTGAAGCACTGAAATGGAAATTCAGTAATCATTTTCTCACCCTTGCACTGTGCTAAACATTTCCACCTATTTCTACTTAAAAACTTAAGTTCAGTTGCTACCTTAAATTAAAGAATTAGTTCACTCCATATTGAAAACAACTACATATGTCATCCAAGTTGTTTGTGTCTTTCTTTGTCCAGTCGAAAAGAAATTGAGGTTTTTGAATGAAACATTCAAGGATTTTTTGTCATATAGTGCACTTCAGTAAAAATCAGCGGGTTGAAGGTCCAAACTGCAGTTGCAATGCAGCTTCAAAGGGCTCTACATGATCCTAGCTGAGGAATAAAGCTCTTTTCTAGCTAAACGATTGGTTATTTACTTAGAACCACAAATGCTTGTCTAGTCATTTAAAAAAGGGGAAAACAAAGTCAGATTATTTTGAAGTTGGAGAATAAAATGAGATGTAAAGATATCAAAATCTACACAATAGACAAATAAAGATTTGGGGAAAAATTTTTACATTTTAAAGTTAAATTATTCTATCTAATGCACTTTGAGAGTTCAAAATGAACCCATGTTCCTAACTAAGAAAAAGTCAGTGAATTGACGTGTACCTGAACTTTAAAGGGGACTCAACCCTCTTTTTGGTTGTGGTATACTGTCTCAGTCTCAATTACATGCACTCTAGTGTTTAGGTAGCCAAACTAACTAGAATATAATAATAATAGTAATAACAATAACAACAACAACAACAACAATTCGAAATTATTTTTTATTTCTGACAGTAATAGCAATATATTGCAAAACAACTGCACTGTAAAATAAATGAAAATGAAAAATGAAAGTGAAATTGCACTGTAAAATAAATGAGAAATGTATTCGAATTCAAAGTCACTAAAATAGCAAAAAGAAAATACTTTGGAGCAAGAGAATCTGGGGCACTTTCATTGTGCCTAAAACTGAGCCACTTTCATGCTAAACTGAAACTTACTTGCCTAGCCAGCCAGCTAAGCAGACTACATGGCATAGGCCTCAGAAGACTTGGTAGTAGGGCTGGTTCGAATACCACTTTTTGCGCTTCGAAGCTTTGGTGGTAATCAATATTGAATATTCGAAGCTTCAGTGGGAGGGGCTAAGCATATAATAAAGGCAGAAATCTCTGTGTTGTCTGTTTGCATATGTTTTATGTCGGGAATCGTTCATCCAAACGACTTCACGCGTCATGAATGTGTTGCTGCAGACCCAAGGAAATTCCGCTCCAATATGCTCACACAACGAGTCTAGGGCAGTGGTTTTAAAACCCTGGGTCACGACCATCGGGTGGGTCGAGGGACTTAAAAAAATAGGTCGCCAGGATGATTTCCGGAAGATGTATATATGTATGTAACAAAGTTGAAGACTCTGGGAAGCAAGCGGGAAACTGCAAACGTACTTTAATAACAAAATAAACATTAACAAAACGAAAGTAAACGACAGCCGCCTCACGCCAGACTCCATCTGTGTTTGAATTGATCAGTCAGAATCCACTCACTGCTCACCGCAGGCTAGACAGCTCACATTTCAATGAACAAAAATATTTCTTTATATTTCAAACTTTAAAATAAGTGACACTAGTACACTCTTTTCTCCGTGGCTTGCTGACAGCTCTCCCCCTCCCGTTCACTAATGGGCCATTCAAGCGCGAATGAGAACTGTTGTCGGGGGAAGTCACGTGTTGAAAAAAAAAAAAAAAAAAAAAGAATATTCGAATCTCAGAATTGAAAATCGAATGCCAACCCACCGAACGAATATTCGAATATTCGACTATTCTAGTACAGCCCTACTTGGTAGTAGGCTTTTTTTAACTTGGGCCATTAAGCAACCACCTAACAACCTCTAACACCCTCAAAACCTCCCTGAACCCTCTAACAATTTCATAATAAAGTGCTAAAAACACCCACAAAGCAAGTCTTAGCAACTGCATGTTTCATTGGTATATTATTTTTGCTTTACACTACAGTAGGGAAATTCTTTCATAATTTCTACACTTGAAAGAGATATTTGGAATTTGGACTGCAGTGACGTTACCCATTTAAACAGCTAACTGTCAGCAATTTATACTGCACTTTTAAGCTTTTATTTTGACGGAAAACTCCAGCTTCAGGGAAACAGGCTTGCAAAAATGCGTCTCACTACAAATCAGGTGTAATGCTGCAACAATCTGCCCATTAAAATGTTGCAAATTATGCAAATGTGAAAACGTGCGCTAAACTCACAGCAACATAAAATAAATGAGTTCACTGCATTCACTGTGAACTGAGCCATTCTGAGGTGTAGAAAACACTGGATCACAAGCTGATCACCTGAACGAAGTGCGTGCTTTGTTTTGTTTTTTCAGCGGAAACAGACTTGATGGGATTAAGCCATATTGTGCTTTCAGTTTTAGTTTGTTTGACAGATACTGTGCCAAAGCATAGTGGCCTAAAACACATCTTAAAAAAAATGTATGTTACAACAAGAATTTTAAATATATTTTTTAACTACTTTTTTGCTCTGAAGACCTATTGTCTCATATCGTCATGTAACCACAATAATATTTAGACAGTTTTGCTATCACGATACCAAGATATAGATAATACTGTTACATAGTTTTTCGCTCTATCCTGCCTTTTTAAAACGAAGTGCACAGACGAAGAACTAACCGCTTGTGACCTTTCCAACATGATTATGTAATTTAAAGTCATAGATGTGCATTGCAGAACTAGTGCAAAATGACCATTTGTGGTTAAAAAGTATCTACAATTTAATTTGTTTTAGAAAATAACCGATCGTTTCGCTAGATAAGACCCTTATTCCTTGGCTGGGATTGTGTAGAGCCCTTTGAAGCTTCAACCCGTTGATTCCCATTAAAGTCCACTATGTGGAGAAAAATCCTGAAATGTTTTCTTCAAAAACCTTAATTTCTTTTCGACTGCAGAAAGAAAGACATGAACATGTGGGTGAATAAATCTTAGAAAAAAAAACTACCTCATTCTCCAATGTTATATCAAGGTTTGGTGTAAAAAGAACTGTTACAGATACATTTGTAGTTCAGCATGTTTGTGTTGTTGATGTACAGCTTGTGTCTGATATTAGGATCTCAGCAGGGTATTTGAGCATCTCTGGATTTGCCAATTACCCATTCCCAGTCAAGTTGGGTCACAATGAAAGAGGTTCGACCTATTTCTCTGTGAAAAGCTGCAGCAGCCTGAATAGACAGACTTCAGAGAACAAACTATAGCCCCTGCCCTATGCGACCTCCTCTTTCTCATGTGCATGAGAAGAGCTCAAACCTTCACAATACACTCACTGCTTTGCTCCTCCATTCAACTTGGTTAACATGCTAAATTAAGTTAAATTAAATTATTTTGCTATAACTGCCTGGATATACAGCAAACAACTTCTATCTCTGCAGTAATAGGCAGTTATAGCGAAATAATTATAATATAATATATATAATAATAATAATAATAATAAAATAATTCAATATTATTATTTCAAGTATAACGTGCTGATATTTCTTATTCACATTAACAAAAAAAAATTATTGTACAGTTGCTACCTTAACTTTACCTTGAGAAAGAAAGAAAGAAAGAAAGAAAGAGCAGGAGCGTACGGCTAAGGTGTTTGCGTAACTTCAATGTTTCTTTATGTAAAGGTGATTAATTAGAATAAACAAATGAGGTTTCTCGAGACATGACTTAACATGTCATCAGTTAACTCTGAACTAAACTTATGCCCATGCGTGATGAATGAGAGTTCAAGCAGTGACACGCACTTTGAGATCAAGAATTGCGTAACATATGATCGATCCTTTGCATTATTCATTCTCCCACCTGTTAATTAAAAGTGCCTTACCTGATTTCAGTCGGCGTTAAGCTCCAGCAGGCTCCTGTCACAAGAGATGAGCAGGATGACACCAACACGCGAGCCTCACAAACTTTTTCCCGCACTCACTCACTGACTGAGCGCATCACCCTCCCTTAATCAAGCACTGCGTTGAGCGCGCCCCATGAACGTGCACTGGCAGGAGCGCGACACCACTAACTACAACGACCACTATAAAACCAGAAGGTTGTGAGAGGATTTTATTACTATTTAAAAGGGGAGCCCTAACATCTTTAATTAGTGTACACGTTAAAAATATGATGTGTTAAAAAATTAAAATAAGTAAGAGTAGCTGATCATAAATATTGTAATTACAGGAGGCATTTTTGCGCTGGATTTTACAGCTCAGTATTTCATAACTTATATAATATTAATATAACAACCTATTTTGTGTAAAAGTAAACATTTTATATAAACTACACTCAAAAAATGCTGGCTGAAATATGTATAAACCAATGCAGCGACTGAATTGGGTTTAATGTTTAAGCCAACATTCTGGGTAGTTTTGTTTAACTCAACTATTGTTTAAACATTACTATAGTTAAGGTCAAAAGTTTACATACACCTTGCAGAATCTGTGAAATGGTTATTATTTTACCAAAATAAGAGACAAAAACATATATATGATAAATAGGACATGTGGCTTTGCATGGTTAAACACTTTAGGGTGTACTCACTTTTGTTGCCAGCTATTTTGACAATAATGGTTGTATGTTGAGTTACGAGCTGTGCATTAACTATTCTAAAATGTATCCAAGTTTCATTTCTATAGCATTGTCCCTTGAAAAAAGGGAATAAAATTGTTACTGAAATGTGAGGGGTGTACTCACTTTTGTGAGATATTGTATTACCTTGTTGAACGTAATATCATTTTTAACCATTATGTAGTGATTTATGCTTTTTACTTTCAACCCCCTAATTTTTATATGACTTTACATTGAAATAAATTTTTTGTCCATCTAAACCTTACTTTACTAAACTTTACTGCATATGGTAACAGTTAACATTTAGTCTAGGTAGCATTTTTTCATTTTTTCCATTAACATCACAAACATTTTCACAGTGTGGTGTGTCCCTGTACATATATTTTTTGTTTATTCATGTATTTATTTCTTTATATTTTATATTGTTTCCTATTTTGTTGCACTTTGGATAAACTTAACATGCTTTCTAAATGATCTTGGCTTGGTTTGACTCAATATCCAACACTGGCAATCTAAGCAGTGGATGCTAAACTGAAGTGAGTTCCACTCTTTTCCACAGCTTTCCAAACTCATTATTACTGTAGCTGCAGCCAGTCAGGTCCCTCTGAGTGCTCACTTAAAGCTGTTTAAACCAAGTCTATTTAAACTGCAGGGTCCGCAGGACACCAGCGAATGCACGGCTGCAAAGTGCTTATCCCACTGGCTCAGAATTTAGAGGCCTTGATGTGTTTGTACGCCTATGTTAGGGATTTTATGCTCGCTTTTGCAGGCAGGGGTTGGGGGTGCTGTTCACCGTTCATGTTTTCAGATATTTTCCTCCACCACCAGGAAGGTTATGGTCGAGAGCCCCCTAAGAGATGTGTAATTTACTTTGCTTACCCAGGCTGAACACAAACTAGCAGAGGTCAACACTATGAGTCTAAGACGGTTTTCTGAGTGTCCCTCTGTATTATCGTCCCTGAATTACCTTTATAAGTGAATATGCATGTCCTTAGAGTGTCAGGAACCACTAATCAGAGTTAAAAATGAACTCTACTATTCGTAACATGCTGTAATTGCTTTTTAATCTTGGTGCAGGAGGGCAGTTAATGTCCAGCCATGCACGTAATTGGTCCTTCTGCTTTCTCTTAGTTATTACATGCAATGGCTGGACAGCCCTGTTTGAATCCTATGGCAGAAATGTTGCCATTATTCATAATGTGCAATTACAATGCTTTAAAGGATGATCTGTTTCAATATAACCCTATTGATGTGCAAAGTGTCTTCTCAAATTTGGTGAGTACTAATTGAAGGATAAAAGTCATAGATTAGACAAAAGTGTTTATCATAGTTGTGACTTTACATGCTGACTGTTGAATTAATCTATTGCTGATTATTGTGCATGTTTAATATTGTTACGGAACGTCAGAGACATGAAGCGGGCAGATCCATATGCAAGCTTTTATTAATAAACATATGCTGCGTCCCAATTCGCCTACTTATACTATGCCCTAAAAGTATGTACTCTTTTTGTGATGAAAAAGTACATACTTTTGAGTATGTAGCAGAATAGTAGACAAGCTTTGGGACATACTAATTTGTCACAGCTGCGTCTTTAACGGACGCTCTGTTGCTTAGTTACGTATATCTTGTCACTGTTTAAACTGCCCTGTCAATCATCTTGTCAAACCGTTAACATCATCCACATTTCGTTTAATTTGCTTTCCTACCGTTTTCGTGAGAAATTAAGATGCACGTTGGTGGTTCATGCGGGAACTCCCCTCATGCGTTTGCATGATGATGCATTTAAAATAATGACCAAACGTATCATTATAAAACTTCACAATGTTGCTGTAGATGACATATAACGCGGATAACATTAAATAAATATGTTTTCATTATGTTAGACTGATTATTTATCACTCAAACCCCTTTCTGAACCTGTCTGTCGGTCGCGCATATCCGCCATGTTTGTAGTTTTTTAACACATTTGATGCGTGTTTGACCGCGCAATGTGTTGTGGGCAATATTAGCCGTTAGAGTGTGGATCCAAAGCCACTGGAAGTCAAGCCTGCAAGGCTTAGCCAATAGAGCGTAACGGCTTTTGAAAGGAAATAGCTATTCATTTAAGGAATCCACTGTCTGTCCGTTAATGTTCAATACTTTTCCTGGAACGATTTGCAGAATTTTAATATGATAAAAGCGTCATTTTATAAGGGAAGGCGGAGAATGTTGCGACAAACAGGACTCATTTACGGCATTGTCGCGTAATTTCAAGTAAAGGTCATTTGACCTATTTTAATTAATAACCTTATCACCAGAATCAAAATCAGAATCCATTTTACGTGTTATACGTGTTCACAATCATAGTTTATGTTCACAATACCAATGTGAAACTGCAACGCAAACTGTTACCAACTGCCGTAATACTAAGAACGTTCGGCCACTCATGTCACTGCCATTATATGATTGGCTGAAGTGTTGCACGTAATCCAAGTTAGCCGTTACGCGTTCTCCAATAGTAAATCATAACAACCCTCCTATCTCCCCATTAAATCTCTGGTGGATCGATCTTCACTTCGAATTCCAACCGGAAGAAGTAGACCATCCGGGAATCTTTGGAATACTTTTTTAAACATACTATGATTTGGGACATACTAATTCTTTTTTCGAATACTATTTAGGACGGATAGTATGCGAATTGGGACGCAGCAATAGACAAACATAACTGTGTGTATGTAATCAGTGCAATGGATGATGGGAAGTGTAGTCCGGTGTGACATGCGACAGTCTGTGTAGAGTGAGAATCAATGTACTGAGAGGACAACATCTGGTGGCGAACGGACAGAAGGCCAAGGACCAGATTTGGACAAATATATTTAATTGTGTTCTAAAATGAGAATCTATGAAAAGCACCATTAGATTTTCTAAGGCTAAGGAAATCTTAAAACCATTCAAAAAATCATAATAAGGTTATGTGGATTCACAAAGGCTGTGATTCAATTTAATATGCACTTCTAGCATATGCTTTTGAGTCTGGACCATTCTATTAGATTCACAAGGTAAATCATTTCTAAACAACGGAGAACACATCATTAGCTTTCAAAATATGCTAACTGTTCATCGCAACTTTAAACCCTCACTCTGAATTTACATGTTTTAATCCACATGTTCAAGAAATGACAGTGGATGTAGCATTTTTATCATTAAAAAAAAGCCAAATATTAAAGATTAAGAGGACATTTGAATTAAATATTACATTAAATGACATTTGTTTCTCAATATTAGACGAAGATTAGATTTTGATGTAAAGTGTAAAAAAAAAATCATCATCATGATACAATACATAACGCAAATAAGTTATAATTATTATTTTTTTAATTACATTATGTAATTTGTTTTGTTCAATAAAACCACACAAATAATTGCTTTTAATATTTTATTTGTACCAGTTATTGTTGCCTCATTGCTATCATATATGTATTTTAAGTCATTTTAAAGTCTACTGTTAACTTAAGTGTTTTACCACAAATATATATATATATATATATATATATATATAATATAGTGACAGCTAATAATGATGTTTATTGTGTACTCTAAAATAGTGCTGATATGTAAGTGGCTTATTTGTTAATCTCATATTTATTTCAATATATTAATATTAACCCTTTAGTGAGCAATCCTGAACATTCAAAAACCAAAATAATAATAATATTAATAATCTGTATTGACAAAAGAATATGGAGCCCCTAAAATGAACATGGTGATGATAAGAAGAAGAAAAAACAAGACGTGAGAAAAATGCATATTTTCATTCCTTTGTGTTCTCGCACTAAACTTTCGTATTCCCCCAAGAAATTCATGTTCACTTGCAAAATTTTTATCTTTTTTTTCAAAAAGTTTCTTTGCATACATACATTTGCATACATTTTGTGAAAGAAAGAAAATGTTTTTTTTTTTTTTTTTTTTTTTTTTGAGTGAAAGAAAAGTTTCTCAGGGGAATGCAAAAGTTTGTGAGAGAATACAAACATTTTGTGAGAATATAAAGTATCTCAGGGCAACGCAGTAGTTTTGTGGGAAAACAAAAGCATTGAAACGCAAAATTCTACTGGCATCTCAATATTTTTCCAGTTGGTTAATTTACTCTCCAACATTAATTAGAGGAAAAAAGAAATAAGGAAATGCCTCCTTACCCACCACAAAATAAATAAATAAATAAATAAAATAAAATAAAATAAAATAAATAAAAAAAATTCCCATGTAATTATGGATAATGCAAATGTGTTTCTCTCCTCTAGGGTTTAGACCCCCACACTGTGGATTATGGTGTGTGGAAAGCAACAATTTTGCATTAGAAGGATCAGAGTGCACACAAGGGACGTTCTGAAACCTCATTCACTGCCTGGGCCACTATTGTCCTAAAAGATGCCTTTTTTGTTGTCATGGTGATGTTGACTCTGTGGAATGCACAAAGTCACTTAATGAGCTGCACCGTTTGGCTCACTCCATTGTAAATCACGCCTGATGTGTGTATTTTAAGCTGGCACTCAGACAAATATAGATAGTCATTAAGACACATCAATCACATCATTGGGAAAAAAAGGTCTCCTCTATGTTTAACAAAACCCTTTGTCTTTAGATATTTCTACATCTCTCAGATGTTGCAGTAAGACTTGCCAGGGCTGCAAAAATATGCAGTAAAGTTTTGAATGTGACATAAAAACGCAATAAAAGCACACCATTTTAGCTTGGTTTACTTTCATTGCGAGTCATGATTTTCACAAAATTTGTACCTAAGGATTCTGCATCCTAAGTCAATTTCTATGCCGGCTAAGCTAATGATCAAGCTTGTTATGACAAGAAAGCAAAACATATGGACATGTATTCGTAACTGTGCACAAAAATGATTACAATTGCTCACTGTTTTACGGCCTCTGGTGTTATTTTCTGTTGGAAACTGCAGTGAAATGTACTTTTTTTTTTTTCATGTCTTGCAAAAAAGTTCCCAGAAGTACGTTTTTTTATCATTAGACCAGGTAGATTTATACAGTATTTCTCAGGGTGGGATTCTTTTTGAAAGTCAATTTCTGTCACTCTATATGGGGTACATTGTCACAGTGAAACATGTATTTTCATGTCACATGAAATAACCTATTATAGGTGTAAATCAATTCTAAAACACAAAACAATTAATTGAATAGCAGAAATGTAAATGGTAAAGAACTAAATTGTCATTGTTTGGTTAACAAAATGTCCAAAATGGAATTGTCAGAATTGTCATGAGAACACACTTCTAATATTCAGTTAAAAGGTTCCCTTATTATATAGCTTGAATCTATTCTAGTGTGATTGTATTGTGTTGACTTAAGTTCATTTGAAAGGCTTAAACATTTATGAATCTAGCTTCATATATTGTTATTTTATGCAACAAGTGCATCTCCTATCTCTTTGAATGGGGAAACATCCAACGAATAAAATTTGACAAAAACAGCCTCATAAAGCTTGTTTCTAATGTACAAATACCATTAAAAATAGCTTGTTTTTAATGCTAGACCAGTCAATACGTGAATGCAGCCTTTTTCTATAGGAAACGGAGCTTCTAACGGCAGCTGCAGTGACGCAATAACTTTACTATTCAACGATTGGCTCTTTCATTTAGAAGGCGGGACTTATTCGCCATATTTTCCCGCTGGAACACGCCCCCTCAGCCGGACTGAGTGGCAAAAGAAGCAGCTGCATGAATGGATTTAAATGGGACGCTGCAAAAACGCAAGTAAAACAAAACGATAATCCTTTTGCTGGACTTGATAATGTTTCTTACTTACCAAATATCCAGTGGTCCATGGATATTGATATGCAGCCAGGAATCATGTTTCGTGACATTCATATGTGCCTGATTTCAATGCCAGGGAAATAAACAAAGCAGATTTGCCTGTGAACACATTTTGTAAATACAAAATAGGTTGGTATAAACCCCGGTGATCACTTATATCAGTGTTATATACATGGTTATATCGTCCAGCCCAAAATCTTATATTATTT
Source organism: Cirrhinus molitorella (assembly GCA_033026305.1). Classification (NCBI taxonomy): domain Eukaryota; kingdom Metazoa; phylum Chordata; class Actinopteri; order Cypriniformes; family Cyprinidae; genus Cirrhinus; species Cirrhinus molitorella. The sequence goes on along the minus strand of CM065132.1, from coordinate 20,822,127 downwards.
TCTATCAGTGTTTAATTAAAAACATCAAGGTGTGCATAATTTAAGATGGTAAATATTTAATTGATGGGTTGTCAATATGATATGACAATACAATATCTAGGGCATGCTTTTACCGCAAAATTTATATTAACATGAAGTGATAACTGCAAAACGTCCCATGCATACCCTCTATTCATAAGTAATAGGAGTGCAGTTCAGGAGTCCTATGTTGAAATTATAGGAATAAATAGCATTTTGAAATATATTCATATAGAAAACTGTTATTTTAAAAAGCAAAAATATTGCAAAATGTAACTGTTTTTGTTGTACTTTGGATCAAATAAATGCAGGCTTGGTGAGCAAAAGAGACTTCTTTAAAAGAAAAAATAATAATAAAATTCCTACTGTTCAAAAACTTTTGACCTACAGTGTGTGTGTGTGTATCTATCTATCTATCTATCTATCTATCTATATATATATATATATATATATATATATATATATATATATATATATATATATATATACAAACACACACAGTCATGGCCAAAAATATCGGCACCCTTGCAATTCTGTCAGAAAATGCAACACGTCTCTCAAAAAAAATGTTACATTGCAGATGTTTTGCTTATTTGCTTATTGTTTTTGTTTGCACTGGAACAACACAAGAAAAACAGAGAAGAAAAGTCGCACAGAACTCAAAACTGGACTGGACAAAATTATTGGCACCTTGGCAAAATTATGAGAAATAATTGCTTTTCAAGCATGTAATGCTCTTGTAATTTGTATTTAGACACATATGTGGCAAGTACCAGGAGTGGACAATATAGTAATCACACTTGCAACCAGTTAAAATGAAGAAAAGTTGACTCAACCTTTGTGCTGTATGTCACACTGATCATGGAGAAAAGAAAGAAGTGTAAAGAGTTGTCTGTGGATTTGAGAGAAATTACTGGAAAATGGACGATCTCAAGGCTACAAGTCCATTTCTAGAGATCTTAATGTTCCTGTGTCCACTGTGCGCAATATGATCAAGAGGTTTACAGCCCATGGCACTGTAGCTAACCTCCCTGGACGTGGACGGAAGAGCAAAATTACTGAAAAATTACAACAAAGGATTGTTCGATTGGTGGATAACGAACCCTGATTAACTTCCAAACAAATTCAAGCTGATCTGCAGATACAGGGTACAACAGTGTCAGCTCGCACTATCTGTCGCCCGAAACTAATGTGAAAAACACAATCCTTCTGGGAGAATGTACTGTGGACAGATGAGACAAAAGTAGAGCTTTTAGGTAAAGGACATCATGGCACTGTTTACAGAAAAAGAAATGACGCATTCAAAGGAAAGAACACAGACCATACAGGCAAACATGGTGGAGGTTCAAAGATGTTTTGGGGTTGCTTTGCTGCTTCTGGCACTGGATGCCTTGACTGTGTGAACAGTATCATGAAATCTGATGATTACCAAAGAATTTTGGGGCGCAACAAAGTGGCCAGTGTCAGAAAGTTGCATCTCCACCTCCACCTCCACCTCCATCAGAGGTCTTCCAGCAGCACAATGACCCGAAATACACTTCAAAAAGCACCCAGAAATGGTTAAAAACAAAGCGCTGGAGAGTTCTGAAATGGCCAGCAATGAGTCCAGATCTAAATCCCATAGAACACCAGTGGAGAGATCTCAAAACAGAAGTTGGGAGAAGACATCCTTCAAATCTGAATGACCTGGAGCAGTTTGCAAAAGAAGAGTGGTCCAAAATTCCAGTAGAGAGGTGTAAGACACTTATTCATGCTTACAGGAAGCGACTGATTTCAGTAATTTTTTCCAAAGGGTGACAACAATTTTGTCCAGTGTATTTTTTGGGTTCTGTGTGGAATTGTATCAGATTTTACATTTCTTCTGTGTTTTTTTTTTTTCGTTGCAGTTATCAAAAAGTGATAAAATGTAATCAGTTACATTACTTTAATATAGTAATTGAAATAGTTACACTACTTATTACATTTCAAATAGGGTAACTTGTAATCTGTAACCTGTTAGATTTCCAAAGTAACCTTCCCAACACTGCATTTTGAACTTAAGTTGAACAGTTTTGAAAAAAATCATGTTAGCATGCAAATTGGCCTGTAGGTACAACGAGTTTTTGGCAGTGGTTGTGTCTGACTGAGACAAGAATTCATGTTATTTGAAAGATGTAGTCTTTGAATATATTTTGCTCCAAAGGAAAAACCCACATAAACTGTTGTGCTCACTGTGTGAAGAAGAGTTTGATTGGTCCTAGCCATTGTAAAAAGTGTAAATGAATGCCTTGCCTCCAGTAATATAGTACTGCCCTCTAGTGTAAGTGTAAGAAACAAACCAGACGAGCGGCATGGGAGCACTTGAGCATGTACAGCACATCCCAGACGCAGCACTTACATTCAGTATCAACAATCACACACGCCTCCAACATACTAGAACTGCTCAAGGCTTTAGTAAGAGCAGGCTGCTGTTAGAGATAACGCAGTCAGGAGACTCACGACGCCTGCAGAGTCTCTGATGGCGCTTGGCACGTCTCACTCACTCATGTAGAGAAGGACAGAAAGCTGAATGTGGGTTTAGACAAGGCTGTTGAAGCTTTTGAAACCTCTGGCACCATGAGCACTGGAAAACAGTATAAACAAGGTAATATTAAAAGTGTAAGCCATTTTTCTCATTAAAAAGTTGCACACATAATAAATAGTAGGCCTTTCTGAAAAAAATATTTTTAATAACGTGCACTCGCATGAGATGAAGAGTCTAGTCATATCAGTAGCCTAATATAAAAAAAAAACATTGCAGCTGTTTTGATGTTTATATATTTTCTGATAATTATGTTCATGCCCACAAATGATATCTTAAAATGATCTTGATATAAAGAATTACGAGTTCGATCACCAACCGAACACTTTTCCCTATAGTAAATTAACGGAGCAAATCATACATAAATGGACAGCCTTATTCCATTTTATGTACTATCTACTCACACAGGCATAAAGAAACTCCAGCGTCTGCTTCATTATTACACATTTATATCTGGCTATGTCATTCAGTGTTTCGAAATCCTTTCATTTCGGCTTCCTTAATAGAGTGTTTTCACGACGTGTCATCAATCGGCCATATTAGCGGCACTGGGCATAAACAAAGTCACTGAACCAAAAGAAACGTGCATATTTTGCTGATTATTGCTGTTGAAAATGGTCAATTATTGGCCTGTTTTGGGCTGTACTAATCGGTCAGACCGGGAAAAACATTTGGAGTAATATAGACTGCGAAAAGTTATAACAATTTGTTATAACAAATCAAGAGAAGAGTGCAAAAAACTGAGGAATAAAAGGCGTTTGTGGTTGGCCAAACTGAACCAGTCTTTTCGACCCGGGTTCGATTCCACCTTATGACGAGCTTTTTTCATCCTTTTTAAATCTCATATAATATCGGAAAAAGCGTTGATTTTCAATAAGAAATTAAGGAAATAATCGAAAATTGTAAAATAAAGTATCGGTTAGGGTTAGAGTAGGTGTGTAGGGAGGGCTTATTGTGTATATCTGAATGCTGTTTTAATATAATACAATAGTAATAATTGCATCTATTTGCAATAAGTATTATAAATAGCAGAAAATCCTTAAGTGTAAATAGCATCTAACGTTATTTGCACTTAGTGTAAATAGCATCTCTCGCTAAGAAGGTATGCTATTTTCACTTAGTGTAAATAGCATCCAATTACACTTACACTTAGCCGCTGCCTAACAGTTATTCTCTCTATGCTATTTTAAAGGTGCAGTATGTAAGAATCATTTCTACCGCTTTCTCTTACTCTTACTCAGACTCGATGCTCTAGTTTTTGGCTAAAAAAGAGTCAAAAACTTACATACAGCACTTTAAGTTTCAAGTGTTGCCCGTGTGTTTCCCCTGTAGATTTTTTTATTATTAAAAAAGCATTCATTTTTCGTAATGTTTAGTAAAATTATTTGTTAGTCTTGGATGTGATTGGGATTTGGGATGGGAGGGTGCCAGATTTTTTTTTAGGTTTAAACTGCTGTATTCCATTTTATGTAAAATCTTCTCACACAGGCCTAAAGAAACTCCGGCATATACTGCTGCACCGAGATAATTTTATATCTGACTATGTAGTGTTTCGAAATACTTCATTAAATAGTATTTCATTGACATTTCGGCTACCTTAATTGCTATTAACCATAAGTAGGAATGATAACACATGGCCAGGCTGGTTGGCTGGTTTTAGCTGGTCAGCAGGCTGGTTTTTAGAGGGGTTTTGGCCACTTTCCCAGCTAAAACCAGCTACTTCCAGCTTAAACCAGTTTTTTTTGTTGTTGTTTTTTTTTTCAGCAGGGTGGCTTGAATGTTTACCGCACTGTTGATTGGTTATAGGCCTATGTGCATAATGAGGCTTTATTTATTTATGTATTTATTTAGGATGTTTTTAGCGCAAAAAACTTTGCAGACTTTAGCAACTTAACTTGACAAACATAATATAAACCTCTGAAACTGCATTTCATGACCCCTGTAAGCAATCTAATTCAAGTAACCAGTATAGCTTTACTTAGAGCTGTCTTTAACTGTCATTTACCTCCGTCTCTGACGCTCTTGGATCTTGCTGCAGAAGCTTCACAGCTAAATTTAATTCCAGGCAATCTGTTGGATTCTGAGTTGTCAATAACACAGAACTCCACACACAGACAACATAACCAAATATACTGCACACTAGAGGGCACTCACTTGCTTTGAGTTGGTTTTTACCAGTCCTGTCCCTATAGTTAAAAGAAGTATATTGAAAGATATACCGATGCAAATCCAGAACTTACCTAAGAGAAGAGAAAAAGTGACCCAAGGTGAAGGTTTAATGAATGAATACTTCAGAGTTAATAATATTAAATATAAATGTCCAGCTCAAAACCTATCCAACCTTACAGTTTTGACTTAATTTGTTGTCTTGTCAAATCTGATATAAGAAGTTACATTATTTGTTATTGTTACACTTACTACAACAAGGTGGGAAATTTACAAGTAAAATAGGTCAAAAGTTTACATACACTTTGTCTGCAAAATGTTGATTATTTTACCAAAATAAGAGGGATCATACAAAATGCATGTTATTTTTTTATTTAGTACTGACCCGAATAAGATATTTCACATAAAAGACTTTACATATAGTCCACAAAAGAAAATAATAGTTGAATTTATAAAAACCCTGTTCAGAAGTTTACATATACTTGATTCTTAATACTGTGGTGTTACCTGAAAGATCCACAGTTGTGTTTTTTTGTTTTGTTTTGTTTTGTTTAGTGATAATTGTTCATGAATCCCTTGTTTATTCTGAACAGTTAAACTGCCCAATGTTCTTCAGAAAAATCCTTCAGGTCCCACAAATTTTTTTTTTTTTTTTTTTTTTGTGTATTTGGATTTTGAGATCCATCTTTTCATACTGAGAAAACTGAAGGACTCATATGCAACTTTTACAGAAGGTTCAAAAGTTTTCACCCCCCAGTTCTTATTGCATCTTGTTTTCTTCTGAAGCATCAGCGAGCATCGTATTTTGGTAAAATAATTATCATTTTGTAGATCTGGTGTATGTAAACTTTGGATTTCAACTATATATATATAATAACACCCAACCATTCACTCAATGTTTTGCTCCCAAATGTTTTTGAAATTATTTTTGTTTATTTTAGAAATCGTTTAATTTATTTGTAATATTTATTTAATTTTATGCTACAAAAGTATATATATATATATATATATATTTTTTTTTTGTTATTAAACATTTTAAAGTATTTTTGGACTGGCCCAACATTTTGTTGCAGGGCTCCTTAATGATTTTCAGGCCCTATTATGTTCTCCTGTTCATGGAATGTATCTGCTATTGTGTTTACCTCAATTTGTTTTTACACTGTCAAGGAGTTAAATCAATGAAAAAAGGATGTCTCATTATGAAACACTGTTGTCAAAATAAAAGAAAGAAGTCTATTTGTTGTCTTATCTGAATCCCATACTCACATTTCTATAGACCATGCAAGTCTTTAAGAAAAAAAGAGGAGTTATTTTCCTCTTTCTTAAGTATTATATTATTTGTGACTGTGATGCATCTCAATTTTTTTGTATAGCACTACTGACAATTAAACCTCATGTTTATATAAAATGTTCAAGCGTGTATACGAAGAAAACTGCTTAAATATTATTCACCACAGAATAGCAGAACACAAACATACATTCAAGTGTCCGTCAGGTTTAATACTTTATTTAATGTTAATAATTCATGTGCAATTAAAGAGCAGCAAATGAATATTCGAGCCGGCCAGTGTGCAGACCTCAACCAGCTCCTTCTGAAAGGAACTAAAGCATTTAAGATTGGCTGCAGAGCATTCTTATTAGCTGCATGCTGATGAAACAAAAGCACTCCCGAAGAATAGTCTCTGATCTGCCTTTCCGCTATTGTGTTTTTGCCGAACACGACCACCAATGCCGCTTGTAATTATTTTAAGAACTGCTTAATTAATTTGTTCAATTGTTCTAATTTTAACCATTCAGAGGCCCGGAAATCATCAGTAATGACTGAGTGCGCTCAACTCCACATCCCCTCCAATCTTCACCTGAAACATATTTAACCCTCTCTAAAACAGAAGAGAGTATGAAGAGAATGATTGTTTTACTGATGAAAATTGATTCTATTAGTGCCACAAATTTCACTGGCACTGGTTCCGTCATTGTGTATCTGCCATGAATTATTTGTAACCTTCGTGGCGATAAAATGTTTGATCCAGGCCATCTGTTCTTTGAAAGACTTACAATTCGGTATTTGTTTAATTCACTGCAGGAAGAAACCATGGTAACAAGTATTTAGGTGGCAATTATGATTATCTCTTCTGTTCTGCATTAAAAAAAGAAACAGTTGAACCAAAAATTACATTTGCTGAAAATCTACTCACCCTTCAAAGATGTAGACGAGTTTGTTTTTTCATCAGAATAGATTCGGAGAAATCACTTGGTCTCCTCTGCAGTGAATGGGTGCCATCATGAGAGTCAAACAGCTCATAAAAACATCACAAAAATCCACAAGTAATCTATATGACTTTAGTCCATCAGTTAACGTCTTGTGAAGTTAAATGATGCATGTTTGTAAGAAAGAAATCCAAGTCCTCAATCTATAATATTGCTTTCTCCACTGAAAATGCCATTTGATCTAAATCTGGAGTGAAATATGCAGTTTCTTACAAACACACATCTTTTCACTTCACAAGATTTTATTACTGGTGGGCTATTGTGATGTTTTCATCAGCTGTTTGACACGGGAAAAAATACTGAAATACAGTGAGTGAGTCTGGTAAATCGTGAATTAGCTGTCATCATCAAAGCTCGTGCAGCCAGCCGCACTCCAATAAATGATCTATTAACGGTTTAAAGGGTACATAACAGTTTCACCTAAGCTTTCCGATTTTCTCTGGAAAATTTTCTCCGCCGAGCTTCTGGAGGCGCGCTGTGGGTTCAAGGAGCACTCGCGCTCTGATTGCCAATAAAACACAGACATTTGATGCAGTTTCACTTACCATCTGCAGTTCTAAATCATGACCGGGATCTTTTGTAGCTAGGACCACTCCATCTTTCAGTATGAAACAATGTGCAAATCCAGCGTCAAACAGAGCCTTGTATATGAAACGTTTGTCAACAAACACAATTGCAAAACTCCATTATTGCTGCCCCGGAAAAAGGAACTGCATCCACTGTTCATGTAACGCTTTCTTTGGGAAGCTGAACAAAGTTATCTTTGCCTTACAACCAAAACCACACTTCTTTAGAGACATTCCTGAGTGAATCCCTTGCAGCAGTGCAGCCAAATGAAGCAGGTTGATGGGCGCGCTCAGTCGACCTGTGCACAGGCGCACTTTTCTGGGAGAAATGCTCATATAAGGAGTTCCACCATCATCTACGTCTAATCCATCTACTAATCCAACTCTTTAACACTGTAAACAACTCTGAATACACAAAACACCATTGTACCCCCCTAGCGTCAGACTTGTATACAACCCCTCCCCCTCCTGCGTGTGCACTTTAAAGGACGGTATACTGTTTTCGAACATTCGGACACGCTCTGCTGCTGGAGGCGGGTTTTTTAAACGTGTCACGATGCTCGCGTCTTTAAAATCTCTCCACGAGCGATCGTACAGGTGTGGATATATCTGTACCAGCTCTGCTACTCAACTCTCCAGTGTATTCATGTTGCTACCTTGGAGTTATTGTTTTGGATGTTGTTCTCCTGTCTGCCTGCCGTTGAATGAGGAACAAACCGGGGGAAAAAATTCACGCGTCAAAGCAGGCGGAGTTCCAGAACACGCCCATCGACTGCGTAATTGCCGCCGACCAATGGACGCTCAAAGGTGTTTAGGAGACAAAACGAACTCCCCCAAAAAGTTCGCTTTGGTGAGCTGTTTCGAACGAACTTCGTTTTGGCCTGATTTTGGTTAAAATGACGTCATTTCAGTTCGTTCTTCGATTTCGTTTGAAGTATATCGGGGCCTTAAGCCAGCTTTTGGGTTACATATTTGAAGCGTGGGCTTTTCTCCTTAAGAGAGAGCAAGTACTCAGTGCCGCCGATGTAGTAGACTTCTTCAGTGAAATTAAGGTTTGTATATGTTTTATTCCATCTATAAAGTCTTTAATGTGCTGTAATTTATTTATTTCTATATATATTTTACAGATGAGATGTCGGTCAGCTGCGTCAGCAGCGGTCGTTTCGCGTTATGGAAACATCTTGCCTTGCATAAAATAAACTGATTTTTATTCGCTACTGTATAATACTGCTTCTAATCAATTCGGATGTTGAAATATGTTCTCAAAACTCTGTACTGTTTGTTTATTGACAAGTTATGAAGTCACGGCATCTTCTTTAGTTACGAGTGAAACGCGAGGCAGCGGTATGAAGTTAGTTCCCCGGGGAATAGCAGCCCATCGGCGGCTCAGATTTCAGTGACACACCGGTGTTATGCTGAATTCTGACCCCCGCCAGATTACTAACCCCAGGAGGTGAACGTGATAGGCCTATTTCACAATATGGCGATCGAGACCGGAAGTAGGGAAGCGATACTTCCGGTCGCGCCACCGCTGCGATCGCCATTCATTAAAATAATGATTTGCGAACAGCTTGTTTTCACCCAATCGGCGAATTATCTGCCAAAAGTCAGAATTGCAGATGTTGCCTGTTTTGTTGAGAATTTTCAGGCAGATGAAGAGATCCAAATTGGACAAAGGCTTCAATTTCTTTTTTTTTTTAGCAATTTATTTTTGAAGGTATGTAGCCTATAATGAGCCAGCTGCCTTGATAGTGATTTGCCAATTCACATGGATGATTTATGGATGAAAGCGGTTTAATAAAAACTAATTTCTTGATAATATGTGTGCGCATGTGTTTGGACACATTCTCAAATATTATTGCAGGGAAAATGGTAACGTTAATTAGGGCCAGATGTTACAGGTCGTAAAGAAAGCATGAAAAAACACATCAGCTTGAGGAAATACATACAGGATTTGCTTGAATACCTTTTCTGATAGCAAAATGGATTTGAATGTATGGCTTTTGAATGCAACAAGGAGCTATATGCAGTTTTGGTTCGTTTTTGTGCTGCGCGAAAGAAAGACAAGATTTAGTGCATCCTATTTTTCTTTATTTTAAAAAGCATGTTTTTATTGTGAATGTACGCAAATTGAATGTACGCAATCCATTTCGTTTCGATTATCTGCATGACTATGAGTCGTTTCCACTGTTAGAAGGAAAAATAATCAAGTGATTGCGCCGGCGCCGCACAAGCAATGCAGCCTTTCCATTATCATAATAAAATACAGTCAGCCAAACATTGCTTAATGGTCCTCACCATAGGCCTACTGCTGTGATATTATGACAAACTGTTTGTTTTAGTGGATATTGGAACGAGTGAAGTACAAAAGGTTTACATAAATAATATATACATGTCGAATACGGAAACTTTTGGATTGGTGTCGTATGAGAGACCCAACGTTAGTTTCAGTTTCTCTTTATCTTAAATATATTCATTTTGGCTTGTCGTTTATATAGCCTAGCTTCTTATATTTTTCATTCTTGCTATTTTCTGAATACTGTTAAATTGAAAGGATATTTTTTGTGGAGTGAGGTGAAATAGGCATTTCGCGTCGCATCAGGTTCATTTCTGAATGTAGCCTAATAGTAAAACGCGACTTAACATTATAGGCCTGCGCGATTTATCTTTTTTCTCTCAAAAATAAAATTTTAGTCTTTATGCTAACCATCCAGCAAACGTTTTAAAATATTTTGATAAATTACTGGGGGGGGGGGATAAATGACCGTTTAACTGATTGTATTAATCAGTCAAAATTATTTCTGTCGGTCAATAGTTAACCGGTTAAAATGTGCATCCCTCGATCGGACTCTTCCTCACAGTACATTTCACCCACTCTTCTCTCCGTATGGCCCAAATCCAACGCTTTTTAAAAATTTCGTCTGTGGAAAAATTATGAATGACAAGTAAGGTTGCTTTTTTGTTTTAATTAGAACACAAAGACACAATACGCCACTGATTACTTTCGGTCTCCGTCATTGTTCGGTAAGAGAATGAAGCTAGCGCTTTCACCGGAAAATAATTTTCCCTACTTCCGGTTTGCCTACGTCACGCTGTGAAATAGGACTATTTTACCAAGTACAAAATGTTCCTGGAGCAACATCCTTGTTGATCCTGGAACAACATTCCATTCAACCAATCAGAATTGAGTTAAAAAGAATAACCATTTAATACACTCAAAATAAAATATTACATTTAAAAGTTAGATTTTTATATCCAAAATGTTTGTTGAAACTATGTTGCATCATTTATAATTGTCTTATATTTTTGTCCATGGGTGTTGTTTTCACTTAATAAATGTTCACATTTTGTTTAGTACTGTTGCCTCTAGTAATTCTGTGTCTGCTTTTTAATTTCCAACCTATTTTTGGTTCATTTAAAGACAGCAGTAGCAATTTTCATTCAATATTTGAGTTAATTAAAACAACCCAGCATGTCGGGTAAAAGATTTAACCCAAATGGCTGGGTTAAAATTACCCAACACTGGGTTTGTCTATATTTGACCCAGTGTTGGGTTACCAAAATAACCCAAATTGGGTTGTTTTAACCCAGTGTGTGATTTGAACTGATTTACATGAGGATTTGAGAACTGGTGATGCTTGTTTGCCACACAGGAGTATTCTGACTTAACAACCAGTGCGAGAAAGCAAACAACTGCATTGGGGCCATTCATGATCTTATGTGGCCGTTCATTGCTGCTGTCAAAAAGCTTTTAGTGTCAACCCTTTGGTAAATACGGTGAATGAAGCCGCTCTGTACTGAACATATGTAGGCTATGAGTGTGACTGACAGCTTTCTGGCTGCCTTGTAACCTCAATTTGATGATCAGTGACTCCAGAATGTAGGAAATAGATCTTGTTTACCCTTTATGATATTGAAGTCTTTTCAGATGAAAACTGCTTTCATGTTGGTTGGGTGAGGCTTTAATAAATATGAACAAAAGAAACAGGGTTGTTACATAAAATATAATATAGATAGTTCACTAAAGTCTGGGTTTGTATACGCAATTCTTCTAAACCTGTATGAAAAACAAAGGAGTTTTATGTGAAGTGTGACTTCTGTGTTTAAATCCTGTGTTTGTTCCTCTCCTTTCCCTTATCACATTCAAACCGAAAACAAACAAAACTAAAGACCATATCATCCTCTGCTTATACGAGTAAACATTTCATTTGACTCGAACGCACAGAAGTGAAGTGGACCAGAGAAATTCAAGAGCATACAGGACTTTAAAGAGAAATCAAACTAACAGCCAAATAAAATATATTTTTACATCCTGAGAAGAAAATGATGTGCAAAAGTTGCCCCAGTGGGCGGTTTCTATAATATTAGGCATTGCCTGAGTGTGGTTACATTACTAAAATGTTTTCATTTTCTACTGTCAATAGTGTAGTATTCAAACCAAGCTGTTGTCTACTAGTTATCACAGAAAATGTAGGCTACTTGATGCGGAAACTTTCTGTGATGTCAAAAAAAAAGTACTATTTATATCACATGTATTTCCAGGATGTTTCACACAAGGTTAAAATGCAGCAGGAACTTGCATTGTGACAGCAGAGTTATTGTTTTTTTGCAAGCTTTCCAGAGTAGTCCACTCACCATATAATGTACAAGAAAATGACAAAACTCTTTTAGAGAAAGAGTTGCAATACAGTCTGTTCTTTTTTTACACAAGCCTCAAGCTCCTCCATTCTTGCACCAATATCACAACCTTGCACCTCTCCCTGAGCCCTGGGGTCATTTAATATGGAGATTATTCACGTAATTAAGCTTAACTAGAATTTAATCTTGCGTGTATCGGGTTACTCAAAGTTGCATCACACAAAAATTGCGGGCGATAGACTTTTGCACTAGACAATATACAATTTCCAGCTTTAAATGCTTTTATGAAACAAGAACTCCAAAGCGAGATTCAGCTCCAGTGAATGCAGTCTGTGAGGCCTGTTATTGTTGCGGCACATTAGCATATTGATCCTACGGTCTCAACACTTTGCGCTCCACAGCCTCATTGTTTCGTTGTTTAGAAATGCAACCACAAACATCCTGCCTCAGCACCAAAGCAGAGAAAAGAGCAGTCTGGTGAAATAAAGTGCTGAAATATTTATCCGGGATGCATATTCAGCTTTTTTTACCACAATTTGACTGTGATCCATCTCCATGAGCAGGCGGATTAATAATTGAGCCCTAGTTAAATAACTGACAAATGAGATGGCCATGTGAACAAGAAAAGAAATGATGGAGGATGAGGTGAGACAATAGAAAGAGAAAGGCTGGTTTGAAAACATGAGTAGGAATATGACTGCCAACATTGGTTGCGTCCAAACCGAACCAGCATTTCTACCACCAAAATGTGTTTTTCACACTTTTTTAATGCGACACAGAAGCAGGGGAAACAATGAATCAGCAAATGACTTCTGTTGGTCTAATCGCCCACATTGACTTAATGCTATTCAGCCAGTGACTCAATTTAAAAACTCATGTTACAATTTAAGGCTGAATATGTTTGTTTTCCAGCATCTTTTGAAGACATTAACCCTTTCCAGCAGTATGTGTGATTTTTAAGATCCATCTTTTCACACTCATGACAGCTTAGGGACTTAACTAATACAAACGTTATTAGCTACACAATTACTGTAGGTTCAAACATTCACTGATGCGCAAGAAGGGAAAACAATGTTTTAAAGATTATGCCCCTTTATGCAAGATGTAAAATAAGTCTCTGATGTCCCAGAGTGTCTATTTGAGGTTTTAGCTCAAAATACCTGACAGATATTTTATTTATAGCTTGTTATAATTTTAGGGTATGAGCCAAACGTTTCCGTGTTTGTCCCTTTAAATGCAAATGAGCTGGTGCTCCCAGCCCCTTTTTCAGAAGAGGACAGAGCTTTAAAGGAACACTCCACTTTTTTTTTTTTAAATAGGCTAATTTTCCAACTCCCCTAGAGTTAAACAGGTGAGTTTTACCATTTTTGAATCCATTCAGCCGATCTCCGGGTCTGCCGTTAGCACTTACATAGCTTAGCATAAGTCACTGAATCAGATTAGACCATTAGCATGTCATTCAAAAATTACCAAAGATTTTCTATATTTTTCCTATTTAAAAGTTGCGATCTTCCAAGCTGATATGGATAGGAACTCTCATTCTGGCGTAATAATCAAGGAACTTTGCTGCCGTACCATGAGTGCAGTATGCGCAATGATATAAAACAGTGCCTGAATATAGTGCCCAGCTATTTTACTATTACCTTAGTGGCTTAGTGCTGGTCATGATGGAAGTTACCTAGCTGGGGACTATTTTCAGGCGCTGTGTAATATCATTGCGCCCGCTGCACCCATGGTACAGCAGCAAAGTTCCCTGTTTATTACGCCAGAATAAGAGTATAGTTCCTATCCATATCAGCCTGGAAAATCGCAACTTTTCATTTGCTGTCGGTCTTAGTACACAATGTAACTACAGAAGAGTCAAGTTTTAAATAGGAAAATTATTGAAAATATTTGGTTATTTTTCAACAAGATGCTAATGGTCTAATCAGATTCAATGATGTATACTAAGCTATGCTAAAAGTGCTACTGGCAGATGCGGAGATCGACTGAATGGATTCAAAAATGGTAAAACTCATCTGTTTTACTCTAGGGGTGTTGGAAAATAAGCCTATTTTCAAAAAAGTGGAGTGATCCTTAATAGCTGGCAGTAACATAACAGGAGAATCTCATGCATTGAAAATGTCTCCGTTTTAGCCTTATATGTTTGAACTGGAATCGGTTTAAAATTAAAAATAACAACATCGCCGTTTTCTTGTGATTGCTTTCATATGCAATATTTTACTACCACATTCCTATTTACGATCATTCTCGTAGCATGTGAAGACAGCATCATTGAAAACAGTCAACATTAGCCTTACAAAGTGCCAAGAAGGTCTTTCAGAAAGGCAATTTGGAAAACAAACAAGTGATAGTTACTTTAACTGGAGCTGACATTCGTGCACAAAGTTTGGTTATTGATCCCTAAACATATAGGGGACTTTACTGATTTTTATTCCAGGACATTTCCTTAAATCAAATTTAACCACAGTGTCCTCAGTGGCTCAGATGGAGGGAGTCTATGGAGACTCCTATGTTTGTTAGTGTATCCCAAAACACAATGCTTGTAATGTCTCTTTGGTGCTGACATTTCTTATCTCCAGCAGCTACAGCAAGTAAACAGTAATGGTGGACTGCTGCTTCTCACTCAGGGCTGTGTCTATTCTAATAGGACAGATATTGTCACAAATGGGCGGGACTTTTTCCCTACGATGACGTGTACATAGGAAGAAATCTGGAATCGCTTGTTTAGAGAGACTGCTGGGTAGATTTTTACCATTATAGGCTGGTTGTTTTCACAAACTGCAGCCACACAACAGTGTTCAAACATTTTATAAAAGTGAATTTTGCATAATAGGTCCACTATAAGAGATGGGGGTGAAAACACTTGAACAGTATGAAGATGCCTACATTTAATTTCATTTAGTATTTTTTCATTTAGTATTGTCCTTCAGAAGCTACAACATTTACATGTTTCCCAGAAGACAAAGTACAATTTACCAAAAAGGCTCCTAATGCATTATTAATTAATAATTGATCGCACAGCTGAATTTTCAGCACCATTATTGTAGTATCGAGTGTCATATCTTTCACATCTTTCAGAAGTCGTTCTAATATGCTGATATTACTCAAAAAATAATAATAATTTGAAAACAGTGGTGCTGCTTAATTTTTTGTGGAGTCTGTGATACATTTTTTGGTAAACAGAAAGTTCAAAAGAACAGCATTATAGCATATTAACTATTTAGGCTTGACTAATTTACAATAATGTGTATTTCTGCCTTTCCTTGTTTTACCATTGTTTTACTTTGTAAAGAAACTGCAGCACTTCGAGCAAACAATGGTAGAAAGCAATTCTGGTGTCTGTGTTTTGTCACAAAACCACGACACCAGGTCCGACTTAAACAGTGTTTGGAGAAAAGATTTCAATTAAGAGCGGTTTGATTAAATCTCAATTTACTGGAGTCAACGAAGCTTTGCCTGACTCCCACTCATGTTGTGCCGTGAATCTCAAGGCCAGATTGACATTTGGAAGTGTTTAGACCCGCCACCTGCTCCCGTCTCATTTCCCTCCCCATAACGGGAACGCAGGCACAGACGGAGCTGCGGTCTGTCTGGGATAAGTTATCGCTGTCATGTGCCTCTGAGGGCCACGTGGTCCGACTGTCATCCCGCATCCCACCAACTCCACGGTCCGACCGAATAAGGATTTATGTCTAGGATGCTGTCCTCTCATTAAAGTCCACCATGGACTCTCTTGGAGAAGGTAAATTCAGCCTGCTCAAGCGTAATAGACCCCTCTACCATTGCACGGCAGTGCGCAATGAGAGGCAGAGAGGGCCATTAGTCTTACGCGGCCCGACTAGCAGCAGGCAGGATAATGAACTAAGGAGAGGGTTAGGGCACCCAGAGGAAATAAGGCTCACACTGCAGAGGTAAATTCACCATAAGAGACAAATACTGTGAAGAGCATGGGCTCAAACTGACAAGGAGGGATATAAAAAGTTTTTAGTGCTTATTGAGTGGATATATATTTTCACATATTTATTTATTTGTTTGCTTATTCCTTCATTTACGAGAATTTTAGATGCTATACCAGGGAAAAAGCCTCGTCTTGAGAGCATATTTTCATTTAAGAGTGTAGCCTCAAGGCAAGGCAAAGCAAAACGCTGTAACGGGAGTTTTAAATTGCAACACGTCTATGCTGTGTAAAGTGTCTTGCTCCGTTTGTTTACGAATGTGCATTATATCGGCACTTAAAGCCAAAAGTTGTACCTATGAGTTTTTTACGCATTTGGGAATGTTATTAAATTGCTGTCATTTTTAATAGGGTAGGAAGTGATATGGGGCGCTCATTCGGCTTCATCAGAATGAACGCATATTACGGCCTGAGAAAATGAGCTATATCTTTTACTGTGAGAATAAAGAACAGTGATAAAGCAAGACGCTGGAATTTAGGAATATATTCACACTGTGCTAAATATGATGCATGACGCATTTCCATTAGATAAACCCGTCTTTGGATGGAATATGACTACAGTCAAACAGCAATCCAAAACGCAAATGACCATTTTCAGAATACATATCTGCCTTCGGCGAATACAAATGGATGGTTGTGGGCTCTGCGAGTAATTGTCCTCCTATGGTCATCACCTCAGAGAAGAATAACAGAAATTAGATGTATGGTCAGTGTTGCGCAGTGATGGCCTTGCGTGCATTTCCTTTAGTGATGCTGAGTAAGCTTTGCCTGGAGCTTGGAGGTTTCTGTCTATGCCTTCCAAACTGGATGAAGACCAAGTCCCTGTCTGCGTTTGTTTTTGTCACCCTGTTCTCTACGCCAGATGGTTTGACAGTCTTGCCAGGAGCTGTTATTGCCTTCATAGATATGCTTCTCTTGACAGCACGTAAGTAAACTTAAGCTAAAGGCAAGAGAGGGTAATTACACATAGACTAAGCTGAGCTCCATTCCAGTGATTATGGCACTTGGCACGCACTGCTGCGAACTGGATTTGATTGGATTGAACTACAGAATGTTGCGGTTGTTGCTGTATTTTGTAGCGATGTCATTGGTTACGGTTTGCGGAAATCATTAATCTTTAAAGAAAATAATCCCACTCTGCAGTTCAAGTCATGTTGCGCATGCATGTGATGAATGTACTGTTTACAGTGGTGTGAAGTATTCAGTATCTTTTTTGGGGGGAGGAGTTTTGTCATTTGAATGAGTATCAAAGACAGTAGGAAATTTTCCTTTTTATTTGACTACATTTTTTGTATACAGGTACTCTTTACTCCACTACATTTGTAAAAACCAATGGTCTTGGTTTTTGCCATACTGGGGGAAATTGCATAATTTGGAGCCAGAGTCTGCTCAGTAGTGTCGTGAGGTGGAGCCGCGGTATCAAAGTCCCACCCAAATTCCCACAGACCCAATCGCAAGATCACAATCATGACACCACACCTCTTTTTATAGAATCCTAACTAACTAAAAGCAAACTTATTAGAAAAACGAACACTTGAACATAAATCAGCATTATAAGAACCACTTCAAATGCTGAACCCATCTCTGGAAAAAAATTATTCGAAGTGTCATTTAATTATTTAGTTTGCCTCACGTCCCATTTGATTACATGGAGAGGGCGGGGTTTATGGCCTATACTGCAATCAAAAAAAGGCGATCAAAAAGCCTGCAGCTTCACTTTTCAGGAGGTGTGAGGCACACCCGCTCATAACGGGCGAATTCCAAAGGGCTTTTTGCACCCTTTCAAGGGCACTTCGAGAAGGGGACGCCATTTGTAGGGACGTTCCAAACGAAAGTGAGCAACTTAATCCCTTACAGAAGTCGGTTAGCGAAGGGAACATGCGATGGTCACTTCACTGAAGTGATTTCCATATGTGATCATGTGATCTTCAGTTAGGAGCTCTTGTGATGCATTTTAAAGCAAAGTTGGGGTTGATTTCGAATTCACATAGCTACAAACATAAGTAAAGGCTGATTAAATTCGTCTTTATTTTAATATAATACAAAATATTTTTTTCAGTGATAGAAATATGGTTTAAAACGATAGTGTAGGCAGGTTTAAGCACGTTTAGTTTGAAAAAGTTTAATAGTAAATAAGACACAATAACTGTCTAACTGTGCGCAGTGTTGTCAAGGTAACATCTGGTCAGTCATTCCCTTCGCCAAGGGAGTTCCAATTTAACGCTTATACGAGACAGAAATGCCCTACTCCCTTAAAAGAACACACTTCAAAGGGCTCTGCCCTTCGAAGGGAGTGGGGTATAGGGATGCTCACTTCTGTTTGGAATTCGCCCAACATTTTACGTGACACCTAACTCTTTCTGCAGAAGTTTATTTCTGCTACAAAAAGTGATATTGCCATCTACAGGTTATTAAAGGTACTAGATTTTTGCGATTTGGCCTTATGCACCCAAAATTGTCAGTGAGGCTATACTTTGCTGAATCGCAGGTGTTTCAGGGGACGTCTACACTTTTTGCCTAAAAACTGAAAATGTGTTGATGTGTTTTGGGGTATGTGCGCAGACACATAGTGTTTCTTTACAAAGTCACCAGTGCTGCCAAGGCCGCATTTTTTCTGCTGAATTAGGCTACTTTTATACTACTTGAAGCAAAAAAAAAAAAAAAAAAAAAAAAGCCCCGGGAATGTAATTTTAACCTAGGGGATCCCCTGAAAGGTGGTTTTATGCTACGTCGACATCTTACATCATTCGTTGCAACGCCACTTTCTTCTAAACGCACATACTACAGTTAGCGGAAGCTAGAGATTATGCTTTATAAAGTTTTAAATATTGATATTTTTCTTACGCAAATGCATCAGTTTGCTTTCAGAAGGCGTTTATTAACACCGCTATTCACTGTCATAATTAGGCCAAACACCAATGACTTGTGCATATGGGTAAAGTCTTTTTATACACTTCCAAAACTGAAGCAACAGAGATGGAAATACAATTTTTATATGATTTATGCTTCAATCTTTGTTGCTACAGTTTTGGAAGTGCCTTTTTCTGTTCTAAATACTTTTGCCCATATAGTGTATTTGTGAGTTTTTGGCTTAAGATCTGCATTTAAAGCTGGGATTAGGACTTGGCTTTATGCAGACCAGTCAAATTTTTCCGCACTGACTGAATCATCTTATATATATATCTTGCTTTATACACAGAGGCATTGTCATGTTAGAATAAAAAAGGGTCCAAACTTTTGCTATAAAATTAGAAGGACGCAATTTCTTAGAATATCATTATATGCTTAAACATTTGTACTCATGGAACTCAAGATTTGTACTCATGGAAATTACTAAAGTAGTCAAACCTGTTTATTAGAACTTTTGGCAATATAGTGTATATTCTGTAAAACGCTTTTTAAAAAGAGTGCTATATAATAAATTATGTTATGTTATTAATTATGTTTGTAATGAATTAATAATCGAACAATGAAACCTGCTTCAGCACACTGTGGCTGCAGAGGATAAAGCAGTTTGGATGGATTGAAAATATGTGACCCTGGATCACAAAACCAGTCAAATGGGTGAAATTTTTGAATATGAGATTTATGCTACTTTGAAATTGAGATTTAAGAATAAATATGCTTTCCACTGATGTATGGTTTGTTTGGATAGGACAATATTTGGCTGAGATACAACTATCTGTCATCTAACTGTCTATCATTTTCACTTTTATCTCTACTTTTACTTAAGTTTTTAGGTACTTTTTTACACCTGTCACTATTTTGCATTTCATATTGAATAAGTTTTGAATGAATAAGTTTTCGTAATTTTGTATTTGTTCGTTCTTTTCCACATTCTTCTCTCCTTATTTCAGGTCCCATAATTCTGCACTTTTTTGTTCCACCCAAAGAAGCCGTTACACACAAAATCAATGCGCACTGGTGGCCCTTGGTTGCTGATCCATCTGAGCGAATGATTCAGTGATTCACTTATAAAAGCAGTAACTTAATGCCACCTACTGGACTGGAGAAATTATGTAATTTAAAAAAGTGTGACTGAGTGAAACTGAAAATACCAGCCACTGTATTTGAAATGAAATCAAATTCAAGGATTAGAATTAACTGTTGTAAAAGCCTATGAATGCAGCACACAAATATTCTGTAAAACACTTTTTTAAAAGAGTGCTATAAAATAAGTTATATTTGTTTTTAATTAAAATCAGAAAATAAAAGCTGCTTCAGCAGTTTGGATGGATTGAAAATATGTGACCCTGGACCACAAAACCAAGTCATAAGGGTATTTTTTTCTTTATGAAAGCTGAATAAATATTCTTTCCAATGATGTATGGTTTGTTAGGGTAGGACAATATTTGGCCGAGATACAACTATTTAAAAATCTGAGGGTGCAAAAAAAGCCTTTAAAGTTGTCCAAATTAAGTTCCTAGCAGTGCAAAACTCAAAGCCTTGAAAGTGGCTCAAGTGTTTACTTAACAAACTAAAAATTACCTCCCAGCCACACAAATATAATGCTCAAAATATTTCTGACACAGTAACAAACTCAAACCTGTTTCAATTGGCACATGTGTATTGGGGGCCTAATGGCTTCCCGGCTTAACATGCACAAATAGCAGTCATGCCTCCCAGCTTCCTCATTAGCATAGTTAATCCTGTGTCTTGAAGAGGCTTGAGTAAAATATTCCTCGCAGGCAGCTTCGCACAACAAGCGCCACTGATACAGTACATGAATAAATTACGGAGATAATTAAAGGAAATGTCAACGCGGGACTGGATGGAGCGTTATTAATGATGGCTGGGCTGTGTTAAAGTATCCTGGGCTGAAGTAAGCATGATTAATGTGTGTTTAATGGCAGTGGGGAAGAACATGGCTTCGGCTTTAATAAAGAGAGCTTATTTTACTGGGGTTTGTCTGTGGAATTGACCTGTTCTCAACACCCGGAGGAGCGCCGTTCGACCTTTCCAAAGATCATCTAATCTTCCGGTCTTGTTCAGAGATTTATTTCCAACAACAATTATAATGGGGTGATATGGATGGATATGTCTGGGAAGTGCTAATAAAACGCAGTGTTTTTCTTTTTTTTGTGCGTGTTGGTGAACGTGGGTGATGGTTTTATCATAGTTCTTGACTGACGCACAAACAAAGCGCAGAAAGGCTCAGAAGTTGCTCTCGTCTTTGAATTATAGGTTTGTGCGTGTGCTGAGGTGAAGGGGCTTGTTTATTGCAAAGACCTGAATAACGTCTGCTAGTAAAGCTTGTTAACCCTTCTACAGTCGTGTAACCTTAGGGAGCTCAATCGCAGAGACCTATCACGCTCCTGACACCGGTCCAACTGTATTTGAGGACCGGTGGCACCCACAGAGTCATGCCATTTGTTCCTAAATGGGATTGTGTAGTCTTGTTTCAAGGTCAATTTGAGCACACTCAGATATGTAATCTTTCTCAAGGCATTGAGCATAACTGCAAACCTGTCATGTTTCACATAGCAAGTTCAGCACATTCTGTGCTGTAGGTGTCAGAGATAAAGCATGTCAGTTAGTTTTTTATATTAAATGAAAGTTCAGTGCTGTAAAAATGTCTAGTGAGGCATCCTAAAAACAGGCTTCATGCTAAAACAGACTAATTATGCAGCCCAAATAAAAAATCACTTTTCCAATATAATTTTTTAAACATCCTTAAAACAAAATACATTTTCGTATTTACTTCAGAAGCAAAAGGACATGCAATATTAAATTGTTTTTGCAGGGAAATAATTATTCACCAATGGTGTAAGAAAAAGAGAAAACATGTTTATTTTTCCTACCCCATTGGCAAAGCATGATACACCTTGCAGAATCTGTAAAATGTTAATTATTTTACCAAACTAAGAGGGATCATACAAAATGCATGTTATTTTTTTATTTAGTACTGACCTGAATAAGATATTTCACATAAAAGACATTAACATATAGTCCACAAAAGAAAATAACAGTTACATTTATAAAAAATTACCCCTCTCAAAAGTTTGCATATGCTTGATTTTTAATATTGTGTTGTTACCTAAATGATCTACAAGCTTTTTTTTTCATGAGAGCTGTTTATTAGTCCCTTGTTTGTCCTGAACAGTTAAACTGCCTGCTGTTCTTCAAAAAATCTTTCAGGTCCCACAAATTTACTGTATTTTGTCTTCTGGGATACATTTAAGTATCTTTGTAGCTTCTGAAGGGCAGTACTAAATGAAAAACAATATGATATTTAGGCAAAATAAGAAAAATGTATACATCTTCATGCTCTTAATGCATAGTTTTTCCTTCTGGAGCATCAGTGAGCATTTGAACCTTCTGTAATAGTTCCATATGAGTCCCTCAGTTGTCCTTAGTGTTAAAAAAATGGATCTCGAAATCTTAGTCATTGTTGGAAAGGGTTCAAATACACAAAAATGCTGAAACCCCAAAGAATTTGTGGGACCTAAAGGATTTTTCTGAAGAACAGCAGGGAGTTTAACTGTTCAGGACAAACAAGGCACTCATGAACAACTATCACTAAACAAATAGCATAGATGTGGGTCATTCAGGTAACAACACAGTATTAAGAATCAAGTGTATGTAAACTTTCGAACAGGGTCATTTTTATAAATTCAACTATTATTTTCTTTTGTCGACTATATGTAAACATCTTTTATGTGAAATACCTTATTCAGGTCAGTACTAAATAAAAAATAACATCCCTCTTATTGTATAAAATAACATTTTGCAAGGATTCTGCAAGGTGTATGTAATCTTTTGACCTCAACTGTATTTTATCAAAAATACAGTAAGAAAAGTAATATTGTAAAATATTATTACAATAATAGAAAAAAAAAAAAACAATTTATAATATAATGTAATTTATCCTTGGGATGCAAAGCTGATTTCAGCAGCCATTAACCTGGACTTCATTATCACATGATCCTTCAGAAATTATTCTAATATGTTGATTTGATTTATCACTGTTGAAAACTGCTTAATATTTTTTTTGTCAAAATCATGACACACTACCATTTGAAAGTGAGATTTAGAAATAAAATATTTAATAAATAAATACTTTTATTCGGCAAAAACTTAATCAATATCACCAATATTCATTCATTCTTTACTCAGAAGTAAAAAGAAATCGTTAATGGAACCACTGAGGAGCCAGAATCGTTAAGAGAGATCGACACTGGAGCCAAAAACATAAAATTCCTCGTTATTCCCTTTTGGTATTCATAGCATCCAGATGTGCGCTTTGGTCAGAAGGTGGCGCTGTTGTTCATAAAGTGTGTCGCTTCAGTCTTTCGCTATCATTCTGCTGATTTGCTGGACCCAGCGCTGGCTGGACACGCTGAATGTAAATCTGGCCGCAAACAACGTCTCTCTCTCTCTTTCTCTGTATGGCTGTGAATCCAGCGAGGTGAGCTTGGCACAGGAGGAGGACTGTCTGGCTTTGCGCGCAGTTTGCAGACACATTTGCGAGGGAGCCGTGCTGGAATATATTCAGGGGTGAAGAACCGAAGGAGAAAGGGCGAAACCCTCCTACAGCCTGCGCTTTTTTTTTTCTCTCTCTCTCTCTCTCTCTCTCTCTCTCTCTGTGTCTCTATCTCTGGACGCAAAGACTTGGGCAAAATGGTTTTTCCGAAATCTCAGTGACTGCGATGTCAGCACCTCTCATCTACCGCTTGTGGAGCACAGACTGAAGAAATAAACGTACTGAGAGAAGAAAAACGCGTTAGTCGGGTAAAGTATGAGTTTTCATATTAGAATTGAGCGTTTTGGTCATTACAGTTAGTCTGTCTGCTCATTGTTTCACCTTGCGTGGCTTTCAGGTTCACCCGTGTGATTTCGTGTCATTTATTGCTGCATTAGAATTCACACTGAATTGAAGCAGCAGATGCTTTAATCAGCAGGTCAAATATTTGTTCACCCACCAGCTCGTGTTGGTTTGCTGTTAAACAGCGTGTGCTGAATGATGCTGATTGACAGGGTTGGATTTGACAGATACGGATATAAGGAGCTCTGCAGCAGTGAAGTTCAGGTAGAGCTTCAACTGCGCATCTCCTGCAGAAATGCACAGGTGCTCTGCTGGTGTGTCAGGAAAGCCCCTGGAGAGAGCCTGACATTCAGAACAAAAGTGCCTAATACTTTACATTACAATGCCCTTGTTACACCAACTGCATTTTATATTAGCCATAATGTTATGTTATTAGATCATATATAATAATACATATACACTGTATAACCTAATAACCTGCATACCTTAACACATCAAAATAGTTTTGTTAGTATAAATGAATGTGTTTTGTTTAAATAATATTAGTGACTGAAAACCAGTCAGTTCATTTATATGTTACAATTATTTTCGGTGCATTTGTATGACAGAGCTGCTAAATGCACTTTTATTATGTAAATCCATTACACATATATGTGTATATATGGCGAAAATGTGTTTTGTATTGCAAAGATGCATGCTTCCCTTGTTTGTCAGTAAAACCACTTCAGTATTCCTTTTAAGTTCCGGAAATTAGGTAAATAGGCATTGTAGCTTTGTGAAGTTCTTGAAAAGTAACTGAATGAGTACTTAAGAAAGAGAGAAAGAAAATGGCATTTTTATCTAAATCATGTACTTTCTGCTTTCGTCTGATGTAGTGTAGTGTATTTACACGTAACTTCGTAGTACGGTAACTAAATCCATGAAGTAGATGCTGGTTTCTTTTTATAATTGTGTAACTTGAATACTGTAATGTAAAAAATAGCATAAATGTGTCCAAAATGCCTGTTTGTGTTTCCTGAAAGCATGATGATATTGTATCAGCGAGGCATTTTATGTTTTTTCTCATACTTCTCATATGATGTAACACTTCACCATGCTCTGTGGTTGAACCGATATCATGCTCTCTTCGAGAGCAGCCACTTCCTCTAGAAATGATACTTGTAATATGGCTTTGCATTTTTAATGTGAACTTTTGGTTTTTAATTTCACTTGAATTATTCATCTGAAGTGTGCATGCAATATGAGAATCACATGGAGTCAAGAGAAGTCAAGAAATGTCGCTCACTTTTCACACTGCTTAGAAGCGCCAAGTGTCCTTTCATCTCACAGCCACAGATTTAATATGAATCTGCGATAAAACTCTGCTCATGCACATGAAACATGCATTCTCCATTGCATGTGAGGAGAGTCTGAGATTTAATGCAGAATTTTACTCATTTCATTCCACACGTGTGGTGTTAAAAAAAAAAATCTGTGGACCTTTAATAATATTGAAGCTGTGAAATGAAGTCATTCATCGCCACAGACAACTTGTGTAAAATTCACACCATGGAGAATCTTCAAATGACCTGCTTTATATATGTGCGCTTCCCTCAATTTATTCACGCCAAGAACTAAATTGCATTTCAAATAATCTCTCGCCGAGTCTATATGGCACAAAAACAAGTAATTCTAGGTATCTGTTAGCATAAGTGCCCTTGTGGGTTGACGTTTTTAAAAAACGGTGTTGTTGTTAAAACTCCTCGTGCACAGGGAGCAGCCATGATGAGACTTATTAGTCGTCTAGTCATGTAGGAGTGGGAAGAATTCTGTGTCCTGAGACCTCTTTCCAAAGCTGCCATTCGTTATCCTAATGAGTGGCTCCGACTTTGGGCTTAAGGGAGCAAATAAATTAAGGACAAACGCATGCCTACTCTAATTACAACAGATCAGCACTTAGCAACACAATGTGACAGAAAAATCCTGAAAGACACCTTTTTTTTAATGGAAGGTTTTAACAAACTTGACATTTTTTATCATGTACAAAATATGGGTTGTTATAAATACCTCCATTTTCAACTAAAATTATTTTGTTTGTCAGTAAAAAAAACACTTTGATAGCTCTTTTAATTTCCAGAAATGAGGCTGAAATGGACTTGTGTTTGTGAAGTTCTCGGGAAGAAACTAAATAAAGTCTACTTAAGAAAGAAAGAGACGAAGGACAAAAACATAATAGTTCTTAAAATAATGCTTTTTGATTTTGCTGAAAATAAGTTTTGGATTCAATTTGTCTGATGTATTCTAGTGTATTTTAAATCGATGAAAAGGATGAAAAGTAGGTTAAAAGCCTAATATGACAGTTTACTGAACCTTTAGACAAAATATTCATTAAAAAACTGCATATGTGTATCAAATATGATGCATAAGGCTTTTGTACAGTATTATATTGAACTAAATATGCATTTATGGCCAAAAGTAAGATTAAATTCTTATATAAAATGCATATATAAATATCATGTGTCACTCTGCATTTCCCAATTATGTTTTGTAGTTTGTATTGTGGGGGTCAAAGTTTATAGTGCAATGCAATACAATGACTGAGAGATGAACAAATAAACGTTCTTCAAAAGCCTGATATATCATATTTAATGCTTACAATTTAACAAGATTTTTTTCCTAATGGTTAATCAAGTTAACCTTAAAGTAAGCTTCAGTCCAGTGAATGTTCATCTTGAGGTATTACTTACAATTCAAAAGCTATCCTTGTAATTACCTGAAGCATTGAAGATTTTAACAGCAAGACCGTGAACTGAGTGTTTATAGAGTTATGCTAAAAGGCCTTTTATCTTGCTGAAAAGTATGAACTATCAATCCGACGACAGAAGGTTTATAATAGTCCTTAGAAATTCACATATCAAATCAGTTTTTTAATGTTGCACTGACTGAAGTCCACAAAAAAATGAAATCTCTTGCATCTCTGTTTTTGCATCTTCTTGTTTTGCAATTTTGTATAGTTTTGTGTCCCTAGAAAGGGTTTGCGTTCGCCAACCTTCTCTCAATTGCTAGATTGGTCATCTCACCTGTTGCTAAATACAACCCAGCTGTTCACCAAGCTGTTCATCAAACATTTATTCATAAGTTAAAAAGGGAAAAACAGACATCACGTAGAAAAACAGACTTCACCCGTTACAGTAATGCAATAATGTGCTCATTTATCCCAAATCTCGCTGGTATCAGCGTCGGCACACGGCTGTTTTTCTGTCGGGAATGGTTTTGATAAGCTGTCTTCTATGCATTTGCTTAAACTAACATGTCACTATGAGATGCAGTTGTCATTTGTTTTGATGTAAAGTGCCTACAGGCCAAAGAACAGAGTGAATGATGATTATCACAAATCTGGCGCCTCTGTGTATCGCTTCCCTCGCCGCTGCCGCCAGCCTCATTTGCTATTTTGATGATGTGCTCCGGTACCCGTAGAGGCCACTCTCTGGTTCTAGAGAAAGAGAAAGCAATTGATAGGCTGTTATTAATGGCTTTGTGTTTCAGAGTGAAAGCTTCACTCGTCACCACCTGAGATTAATATTGCAACGGCCACTACAACTGTGTCTCGAAGTCGGGCTTTGCTCATCGCTGTATCTCTCCATTTGCTGGGTTTCAGTTTGACAGTTGGTGTTAGTAGGTCAGTAGGGCTGACCGATATATTTTTATATCCTATCCTGTGTGATATAGATATATATGCATACTGCAACATTCTGAGCAAAAACCTGAGAATAACATGGTTTTGTCAAAGAAAATCTCCAGATTAGATTCAGAATGGTGAACATAAATGGAGTAGTTTGCTGCCATCAACACATTCAAAATTTGCACAGTCCTAAACCAGTTCCTGGGTCATCATTTAATTAGGTAACATTAGGCATATCTGTAACATCTTCAGTAAAAATTCACCTTGAAAAGTACAGTAGCAACATTTTAGGTTTAACTTTACATTTATATACCGTAATTTCATTAACTGATATATCAACCTATATAGACCCTTTTTCTGTTAGTCAACATTGTGATGGTTTTCTGTGGGCGGAGCTTAGCTGGAGGCAAAAAGGCTCCTCTGGCCGCTTTACTAACGCTAGCTATTATGTTTTGTTAGCTTGTTTTAGCATTAACTGGATAAATGGTCCAGGACTGTGATAGCTATTTGAATAAGTTAACTTTAACAAGACCAGACTGATAGCAACCAGATTGGTGACCCAATCACACTTATTCAAAGAATGGACAATCTGACAGGATTACCTTGATTGAGTAATTTACATTTATAGACCAATTATCAGTTTGTAAACATTTGGGATGCGCACGCATTACATAGATACAGTACAAAATACTTTGATTTAAAAATCTAAAATTATAGATTACATTGATTAGATGTAATTTTCAAAATATTCTCTGCATATTATAAGAGCTTGTCAGCCAGTGATAAGCACCGTTATTTGTTAGATAGTGACTTACAGATATGAAACAGGGATGACATTTTTTTGTGGGTGGGTTAAGTGGTAGCCTATGGAGCCATGGAATAAATTAATTAAAAAAAGGTACATTTGAATTCATATTAAAAATTTCTGACTTTATGTACGCAATTACGAGTTTATATCCCACACTTCTGGCTTTTACTCCCTCAGAAATAATTCACTAGTTCTGTCAAATCAAGTTATAAAGTCCAAATTAGGAGATATAAACTTGCATTTGCGTTTTATCGCGTTTAACCATAGCTGGCGTCGTTTTTTTTTTGTTTGTTTGTTTGTTTTTTTGTCTGGCTGAGGCAGCAGGTATGTGATAAAATTTCAGATTGAAGCCTGTACAACATCGATTCTGGAATCCAAGATCACAACAAGATGATATTTAAAGCGGAATCTGTGCTGGTTTGAATTGACCACCTCCAGCTTTCCTTTTGTTTTGCCTCCAGTTAGCGCTGTGGCGTAATCATGACGTCTGCACTAAAAGGGTCTTTTGAAGTACTGAAATCTGTTTTGTACCTTTGTAATACACTGATAACCACAAAAAGCAGGCGGTGATGAGAAGTCACATAAAGGACCAAAGCCCAAAGCAAGCAGTTTTTAAATGCTAACATGAAGGTGCACAGTGTCATTCACACAAACACTAAACACCATCATGCTGACACACATGAAACTGAAATAATGCAATACACATTCATTTAACAACATTAGATGTAACATACAACCCTAATGTACAAAACTGAAAAGAAAAATCTAAGAAACATTTGAAATGAAACGCAGGGAATTCTGGGAATGTCAATTTACGGTTGTTCATTTTACGTTCTTTTTCACTTCTGAAAACGGTACCATGAAAACTACCATGAAATTACATGCAATATCCAATACTGTTTTCCACCGTACATAGTACGGGAACTTACCGTTAATGTTTTTACTGTAGCATTTTTACAGTCTTTTACTGTTAAATTCACTGTCATTTTCATCCAGACATTCGTTACTCTTTCAGAAGATGTCTAATATCGCCTCTTGGCCCTTAACATATAACACTGTAAACACAGAAAGCCGGAAAATTCCCTCACTGGTGGGGAAGCGTTGTCTGATAAATGACGAGAAATTCTGTCAAATGATGGGTACAGAGTTAATAAAAAATTCTGTTAGAACAATGTTTAAGAACACTTCATATTTCAGAATGCATTAAATGTGTTAAAGGGATAGTTCACCCAAAAATGAAAATGCCATTGTTGTATGCAACTTTCTTATTTTAGACGAATGCATTGGGGGTTAATATTAAAATCTCTTGGCTCTTCTAAGCTTTAGAATGACAGCGAATGGGGGTCGTGATTTTAAAGCCCAAAAAAGTGCATCCTTCCATCATAAAAAGTACTCCACATGGATCTAAGGGGGTTAATAAAGATCTTCTGAAGCAAATAAATGTGTTTGTATAAGAAAAATATCCACATTTCAAACTTTATAAACCGCAATCTCTAGCTTCTGCTAACTGTCGTACATGTGTTCACAAGAGAGTGGCGTTCCCACAGATGACATAGGACGTAGGTGTAGCTAAGCTCAAGTGAAAATATGCTGGTCTTGCGAGAACTAAGTTTTGTTTACAGCAAAGGAAAACCATGTGAAGAAGTGAATTGTTTTAATTTGACAGTAAGAGAAAGGTAGAGGTTACAACTTATTAAATTGTAAATATGGATATTTTTCTTGCACAAATGCATCGATTCGCTTCAGAAGGCCTTTATTAACCTTTCAGAGCCATGTAGAGTACTTTTTATGATGGATGGATGGCCTTTTTGGGCTTCAAAATCTCGACCACCATTCACTGCCATTACAAAGAGAGCCAGGACATTTTTTAATATAACTCAGACTTTAATACAATTCAGTATTCGTCTGAAAGAAGAAAGTCATACACACCTAAGATGGCTTGAGGGTGAGTAAATGAACCCTCAAGCTTATTACGTTGGAAATATTGCTATTTTTCTTGCACAAATGCTTCGATTCGCTCCAGAAGGCCTTTATTAACATTTAGAACCAAGTGGAGTACTTTTTATGATCGATGAGTGGCCTTTTTGGGCTTCAAAATCTTAAGCACCATTCACTGCCATTACAAAGCTTGGAAGAGCCAGGACATTTTTTAATATAACTCAGACTGTAATACGACTTTAATACAATTCAGTATTCATCTGAAAGATGCATACATATACACCTAGGATGGCTTGAGGGTGAGTAAATGATAAGGTAATCCATTTAAAAAGCTTTGAAATGCAATTCATTAAATGTCTCATTCTGTCAATTCGATTCAGCTTTCAGCATTTTATGACCAATTTAATTTAAATTGAACTGAAAGGGAGCCCATTCTTTAACTGTGCATTTTGCCCAACCCTGATTTTTAGTAAAACATTTTACTACATAAAAACAACATATTGCTGAGTTACATTTTAATTGAATCTTACAAATGGACGGTTTGAATTGATTCAGAGAAACTGAATCAGTTCAAAAATGCTGTTTGTGCCACTTAAGTTTTAAGTTCCAGTAAATGATCTTGTAACTAGTCTCTTGACATGTAATTAGCAAATTAAAAGTTCATTAAAATGATTGCAATATTCACAGTGTTCACATCTTTTAATAACATTATTGCAAATATTACTAATTACTTTGAATATTCATTACATCGCCCAGCCCTAAAAACCAGCTTGCAAGAAAATCTATCAGGTTATTCTTCAGTTTTGACATCAAAGCCATAAACAAAATTGTGCGTAAGACACCATAACATACAAATGTTTACATGCGGATTAAAATCAGAGCAATAATTCATGCGTGCCAATTCCTTTAAACAGTAATGAACAAGAACTGTCACACATGATTTTATATGCTGTCAGATTATTAAGCATAACCAGTGGTTGACTGTGCATGTCAACACACTTGACTTGAACATTAATATTAGCCAATATAGATTGATTTATTGTTCTGTTCAATTTCTGAATAAAGGTATATTGCTGCTTGGTATCATTTTGTGCCTGATTTCAGCACTACAGCAGCTTTTTTTAATCGTCTCACACCTGATGCCATTTATATCTGTGTCCTTATGTAAGGGACATAATAGATATTCATCTCTTGTTTCAGGCTCATTTCACGTGTCATCCACCCTGTAAAATAATGAAATAAATGAATACAAATATAACATCTGTCCCGCTAAACTGCGCTCAACAGCTTCGTAATTGAGAAAATCAGTCAGGCCGGCCAGCGACACAATAATCCCTCTTATACCCCGCAGAGGATCATCAAAACATAAACCAGCAAGATCTCACCCGCGTATTATACAGAATGAAGTGTTGTGCCATGAAGACGTCAGCTAACTAAACTATAAATGCAATGTTACGAGACAGTAACAGATTTATTTGTCACAAATGGACTGTGTGTCTGAGTGTGTTGCTTATTAGAATGCTTCTTTTTGTCTTAATGTCTCTTATATTTCAGTTTTCTGAAGCACTTCAGGGCATCGTAATGCATTTTGTTACACTTGCTATTGACAGAATATTATCCTCACTAGGGAGGAATACTAAAAGTCAATTTATTGCTGCAGTTGAACATTTTTTCATTACATTCAATATCTCAGCAACATCAGCTGGGTTTGACTGTTGCATTTGGGTAAAGATCTGGACTTTTTTTTTTTTTTAATTCAGCCACAGTCCTATATCAAATGTCTTAATAGTTTATCATCCTTTGTCAAACTTTCCTTTTTTTAGTCAAGTTTTAGCCAAAGATCTGGGAATTTAGTCTAGTTTTAGTCATGCCGTATAGTTGTTAAACCAATAATTACAATAATTTTGGCCAAAATTGTAATTGTGATTACTGATCATGAGTGTTATAATGCATGGTTCACCTAGATACACACTAGCAGTCAAAAGTTTGGACACACCCTCTCATTTAATGATTTTTTAAGAAGATTCTTATGCTTATCAAGGCTGTTTTCACTTGATCAATATATATTATTACAATGTAAATCAATTTTTTTCTATATTAATATACATTAAAATTGAATTTATATCTGTAATTAAAGTTGAATTTCCAGAATCATTACTCCAGTCTTCAGTGTCACATGATCCTTCAAAAATCATTCTAATATGCTGATTTATTATCAGTGCTGGTAACAGTTGTGCCGCTTAATTTTTTTTTTTTGGAACCTGTGATACTTTTTTCAGGATTTTTTGATCAATAAAAGGTTAAAAAAGAACAGCATTTATTTAAAATAGAAAGGTTTTCTAACAATATACACTACTGTTCAAATGTTTGGGGTCAGTCAATTTTTCTTTCTTTTTTGAAAGAAATTAATACTTTTATTCACCAAGGATGTGTTAAATTAATAAAAAGTGATAGCATAGATTTACATTGTTAGAAAAGATTTATATTTTGAATAAATGCTGTTCTTTTTAACTTGTTATTCATCTAAGAATCCTGAAAAAAAAAATTGTCAGCCCAACTTTGATAATTCTAATAATAAATCAGCATATTAGAATGTTTTCTGAAGGATCATGTGAGACTTAAGACTGGAGTAACCGCTGATGAAAATTCAGCTTTGCATTACAGGAATAAATTATATTGTAAAGTATATTAAAATAAAAAACATTATTTTATATTGTAATAACATTTTGCAATATTACAGTTTTTTTCTGTATTTTTGATCAAATAAATGCAGCCTTGATGAGCATAAGAGACTTCTTTAAAAAATATTAAATGAGAGGGTGTGTCCAAACTTTTGACTGGTAATGTATATTTATAACATTTAAATGAGCACACATTCTACATTATGAAGTTTGATAAAACATTTCTATGTTACTTCCAATAATTCCAAATAGTGTTAATGTTTTTATATTAAATCATCAACAAAAACGTTGTATTGTTCATTTCTTAGAAAGGTTGCATACGTATGGAAGCTTGTTTCCGCCACTGGATAAAATAAAATGAAAATGACTTTTTGTCTCACAAAAAGTATATATCTTGCGGTTCTGACTTTTTCTTCAGAATTCTGAGTTTATACTTTGCAAGCCTAAGGATACCTGACAATAAACTCAGAATTGCAAGATGTTAACTCAGAATTTGGAGAAAATAGTCAAAATTGCAAGATGTACACTCAAATCACTTAATTCTGAGTTTATATCTAACAATTTTTTTTTCTTATGCAAAATTGTGAGAAAAAAACATCTGAATTGTAAGATAAAATGTCACAATCACCTTTTAATTTTTTACTTAGCAGTGGAAACAGACTTCCATATGTAAGTGCATTTATGCAGCAACCAATATTGCAAACAATGTAGTCAAGATCCATGTGATTTATTACAATTTATCACTGAGAAGGATTGATTGCAGATTTAGACACGGCAAACACAAGCAGCCACGTGAAGGAACACAATGTTCTCATGGTTGCCAGGTTGTGGAGATTAAGTAAATCACAGGGCAGATAATTATGTAAGCTTGTGTCTGCCACAGGATAAAAAATAATTCCATAGCAAATGTATTCTTTTTAAGAGAAAAGCTGTGATTTGGGGGATTTAAACTCTTGACATCTGGCAACCCTAAACATGAAAACTCAAGGAGGCTTGTTAAAAACTATAATATAGTATAATAAAGTATCTATAATATAGATAGTGTTCCTATTTCTGTTGAAGAAAATAAAAGGTTTTAGGGAAAGTTTTAATTTATTGACTACATTTTGTTGTCTTTTTTGTAACAACTGTGTATAGTCACAGTTAAGGAGAAAATTCTGTAATTGATTACTCACCCTCATGTCGTTTAAAGGGATACTCCACCCCAAAATGAACATTTTGTCATTATTCACTTATCCCCATGTCGTTCCAAACCCGTAAGAGGTTCGATCATCTTCGGAACACAATTTAAGATATTTTGGATGAAATCCAGTAGCTTTTTGACTGTCCCATTGACTGCCAAGTAAATAAAACTTTCAAGGCCCAGAAACGTATGAAAGACATTGTCAAAATAGACCATCTGCCATCAGTGGTTCAACCATAATTTTACGAAGCTACGAGAATACTTTTTGTACGCAAAGAAAACAAAAATAACGACTTTAGTCAACAATTCGTCTCCTCTATGTCACCGTAGCGCCATTTTGGAAAGTATCCACTGGACGTAAACAGTGTACGCTGTTCTCTATCAGCCACAACACATGGATACGTTTTCTACGTGGAGTAACCCTTTAAAACCTGTAACACAAATGAAGATATTTTCAAGGCCGGAAAAAAGAAATTGTTGTTTTTGCTTTATTTGCTCTCAAAGAGTATTCTCATAGCTTCATAAAATTATGGTTGAACCACTAATGTCCCATGGACTATTTTAAAGATTTTACTTTACTGCCTTTCTGGGTCTTGAACATGGTTGTTGCATTGTTGTTTATGCAGAGTCAGAAAGCTCATCAAAAATATCTTAATTTGTGTCTTGAAGATGCACGGGTTGAGTCTTACAGCTTTGGAACGACATGATGGTGAGTAATTAATGACAGAATTCTCATTTTAACCTTTAAATGATTTAAAGATGACGGTGTCATCTCATTATTGTCTCATCATAGTCATTAAAAAAAGGCTGTCAACAAACATCTTTCCACAGTTTTTGTTGTTTGCAACTCGCACTAATCTGGACGTACATACTTTACATTCAAATGGGTGTTTTTGTATTGACCCGTGATTATGTTAGTCAAAGAACAAGCAAACATAATCAAGAAATCAGTGAGTTGTTTGTAATGTAGTGGAGATGTCTCTTTGAAACAATCTTCGCTTCAGAGAGTTCAAACAGTAAGCATTATTGATGCTGCTTTACATCTTCAGGGTGTTTTATTTGGGAGGGATGTTGAATTGTTTGTATTAAAAGGCATTAAATTAGGCTGCAAATAACAGAGCCCCTAATTACACAGCGCACACTTTCATTAATGGGAATGAACTAGACGGTTCAGTGTGATGAGAAGGTCTCACAGGCTCACTGCCGTTGAGGATTTCGCTTCAAGACTGCTTAGCAGGAAGGAACATGACATGCAGTGTTCTTCACACAAAATCCAGAGTATTTAAATCCCATTTTACACACTTACTCCTGCTAAAACCAGCCTAAAACTTGAAAGACGAGGGGAATCCTTCCTGAGGCCCCACGCTCCGGCAGCTACACGAGATGGCAATAATTATCATTCTTGGAGTGCCCTTATAAGTCTTCAGTGGCCTGGATATTACTCGGCTTTGTGCACGCGTGTGTGTTTTGTGCGTCAGTGAATTGTGTGAAGCGCTTCTCTGAAGTGTATTATGAGAAATTGACGTTGAGCGTCTTACAGCAGAGGTTCTTAACTGGTGGGCCGCAACTCGAAAATGGGTCACAGGTCTATTCTGATCAAACTCTGCGGTATGTGGGCGCAAATTAATCTGCCGTTTGGTAGATTAGGCAGATGCCAGCATGGACAGATTGTATGACATGCTCTTATCCTTGAAAAGCATGGACAAAACTGCACAAGGTTAAAAAAATATGGTCCGCACAACATTAAATATGCAGTGCGGTTAGGATAAACATGTCTTGGTGCTGTCCAGAAATGTTTTGTACAGTGAAATATTTGCTTCTACAATTTTGGATATATTAGTAACCAAATACAAACCATAGTGTATTTTCCTGATTAGCTTAAAAATGTACAAAATGTGCTAAATGTAAAAATGATAATTAACATTTAATATTACTTCTATATAGACCACAAAAAGTGTCTTTTTTTTTTTTTGTTTTTTGTTTTTTGAGATTTATACATTATCTGAAAGCTACAACAGTTTGAAAATCTGGAATCTGAGGGTGCAAAAAATTTAAAGTTGTCCAAATTAAATCTTAGCAATTCATATTACTAATCAAAAATTATATTTTTATATATTTATGGCAGGAAATTTACAAAATATCTTCATGGAACATGATCTTTACTTAATATCCTAATTTATAATTAAATTGTAATAATATTTCACAATATTAACTTTTTTTTTTTACAGTTTAAAAACATTTTAAAATTGTACCAACTCTAAACTAAACTTTTAACTGCTAGTATTGTTCTTATTACTTATGATAATAATAAATATCCAACTTATTTTTCCCGTAAGAGTGGACACAGCCATTTGTAAATGTTATGGGTTGGGCTGTCGCGATAACCGCAAAGGAATGCAACAACCGCAGCAACCGCGATATTTGCATGTTTTCTTTTTTCGTAAGTTATGCCCTTCTCGTTTTACACTTCATGCATGTGAACTGAATATTAAGTAAGTTAGTAATGATGACATAATGTGTACCATGCTGATTTGTACAGAGGCTCAGTAGATTTTAGACCTGCGTCTGTCCTTCAGGCAGAGTCATGTTTATTTGTAAAAATAGGTTATGTCCAAGGAAAACGAAATCTGCCTTACCATCGACGCTCTGCTGGTCAGCTGAGCTTTTAAAAGTGGCGCTCAAAGTTACAATGATTTTAACAACGTGTTTCGTTACGTCTCTCTTTGAATGAATCACCATTTGAACGTGTAACGTTAGTAGTTGAATGAGCGGTTTAAAGACTTACTCAAAGACAGTCGTTGGTCACCATCTTGTGGCGTAACAATGAAACTGCACTGACTGACATCTCGTCTAGAATGCTCACGTGAAATATTAACAAAGTATCTACAGCATTAACTGTTTATAGGCTAACAATAGCCTAACGATTTTATTGTCAGGTTTATGTTCAGTTATGTGGACCGTTATATTAACATTCTCTTCTGTTTACTTCACTTCCTGTTTCAACTGGATTTAGTTTTGGTTTCATTGGTATATAAAATATGGCGATAATACTGCGTATCTCGCTATTGAGCCACTCACAACACAAATTACTGCAAGGGAAATTCCTTCACCGCGACAGCCCTATTTATGGGTCTGGCTTCCGGTCGCATCCACGTCCAGCTATTATTAGCTGTAGAAAACAGCTAGTTTTGCTACTTGATATTGCCGATTTGTGTGTCTTACTGTATTATTTTAATGTATTATCTTAATTATGAACACACTGGTTTGTAGTGCAAACAGTTTTACCATTTACTGCATGTTGTTATTCTTCTCGTTATTTCCCTATAGCAGTTAATGAACCAAAAGTCTTGCCCATAGGCTTACTTCCACGTTAAAGAATAAGGTGGATATGTTTTTTGGTTCTATGTTGTATTGCAACTTGAAGCTCAATTTAAAATTCATAAGCAAAACCAGTTGAGATCCAGTGATTTGCAGTCTTTCTGTTCTCACATCAACTGCTACATTGCTACATCCTTCTCTCTATCCATTTTCTCTGTCTTTGGCTCCATAAATTGATTTAAAACGTTGCTTGGCAGATTGGCATTGTAGAAAATAATCGACTGAACACCATCCAAACCCCATAACTCACAGGCTGTTGTGGATAGTGTGTCATTTTTAAAAAACAAGCACACCCTGCAGACCATCACATTTGTAATGTGTACATCCTGACTCATCCAAAAGGTGATGGCCAACTGGCTTAGGTTAGGCCATAACTTTCCCTTTAATCAAACTGAATCTCCACACTTTGTAACGTTTTCTGCAGAGCTCTTATACGGACACTTCTATATTTGTAAGGCTATTTGCCAATACAAATACTTGTATTTTCATTACATTTGTCATTTTTAACATTATTGGGTGCAGAAACCAAACCAATATGAATCATGTTAGCTGGCTTCATTTAGCAAATAGCTATTACCTTCAGTTATTTTCAAACTTAAAGGGATTTTTCACACAAAAATGAGAATTCTGTCATTAATTAGTCACCCTTATGTTGATCCAAACCTGCAAGACCTTCGTTCATCTTCAAAGCACAAATTAAGATATTTTGGATGAAATCTGAGAGCTTTCTGACTCTGCGTAGACAGGAACCCAACTGACATGTTTTCCCTTGATCCAGTTTGTATACAGATGGTGGGTCAGTACATATAGACCACCTCTACTTGTTTATTGGTCAGAGGAGAACTGACCCCCGACTGAGCCTGGTTTCTCCCAAGGTTTTTTTTTCTTCATCAGTGTCACAGATGGAGTTTTGGTTCCTTGCCACTGTCGCCTATGGGTTGCTCAGTTGGGGACAACAACTAAATTGGGGAAAACTAAATTGGGGACAAACAATTTATTAATTTGGAACTATTGATTAATTTCCTCAAACTAAAATTGTTTAAAGTTTCTTTTTGAATTATTGATATATTACTTTCCCATTTGATACTGTAAAGTTGCTTTGACACAATTTGTATTGTAAAAAGCGCTATATAAATAAAGCTAACTTGACTGACACGTTCAAGGCCCAGAAAGGTAGTAAGGACATTAAAATAGTCCATGTGACATCAGTGGTTCAACCGTAATGTTAAGAAGCTATGATAATGACTGGATTAATGATTGGTTTATTAAGTGAATTATAAACCAACAGAAAGCAAAAGCCCTTTTCACACGTACAGTCTTTACTGGTAAATTACCATTAAGAGATCATGTGTGAACAGGACCTTTTCAAAAATACAGTTAAATTCGTTCTGGCAATTTACCGGTATGAGAAGTAGTAACATTACCAGTACATTAACAGTAATCTCCTCTTTGTGAACACATAATACGATTACCAGTATGAGTATGTACAAGTTCAGAATGTGCTGAAGTAAGACGTCTATTCTGGGCCAATCCAGATCTGTTGAAATTCAAAATTCAGCATCTCTGGGCCAATCATAACATTCTAACGCAGATGACGCATTTACTCTGCATTGTCAGTTTGAACTTGTATAATATGATGTTTCTAGGCCAAAAGCAGCTTCATCTATGTGAATGTTTGATATAAAAATGAATACATCAACAAAAACACTGTTAATGGTTAATGATGTCACAGAATTTACTGGTATTTTGAAAGTCATGTGTGAATGACACTTTACCGGTAAAAAGACAGAACGTCATTGTCTGTGTGAACAGTGCATTTTTGTATTTACCGGTAAAGCTGTTACTGTAATTTTACGGCAATTTACTGCTACTGCTGTGTGAAAGGGTCTATAGTCTATAAAGATACCAGAAGTGTTTGAATGGCCGTATTAGCTATTATTCCTGTAGGTGTGAGTTTGTGTGTTTATGTGTGTTATAAATTGATTTAAATATAAAATAAACATTACAATATATACCTCTGTTATTATATTGCACTGCATACAACATAATCCATTTACATTTAGTTATTCAACATTTACCATGCAACATCTTGCTTAGAGAGACAGTATATGCTCTGAAATAAAGCTTCA
This sequence comes from Cirrhinus molitorella, assembly GCA_033026305.1. Lineage (NCBI taxonomy): Eukaryota > Metazoa > Chordata > Actinopteri > Cypriniformes > Cyprinidae > Cirrhinus > Cirrhinus molitorella. Next base: position 20,782,410 of record CM065132.1, on the reverse strand, counting down.
CGTCTGTACACAGTCAGTGTTATTACTCTGAATAAGCAGTGATGTCTTTTTATTAACCAACAACCACTTCAGTCTCTTGAAGATCTTGGAAACAATGACAGTTTGCAAAGGAATTAAGTGTGTTTGTATGTATGTTGTTGAATCAAATGTCAACGTAATCAACATTAAAGTCATTATCATAACAGCTTCAAAATGCATGCTGTTAACAAAGTTATTGTTGAATCATTTGCAGGGAGACTTCAGATGTAAAATGGTGACTTAGTAGGTAATATTTCTTATAAACATCAGATGATTTACAATTGATTTAATAGGTTCAAGATGTGGGAATAACAATATGGTGGCTTCAGGTATTATGACATCATAAGCAATTAAGTTTTTTGGTTAAAAAAGAGTGACTTCTGCCTACTGTGACGTCATTTTTCTGAATGTTTCTGTTGCATTGTTAAGTGTGAGAACAGGTTGTCTTAAAGGCTACATTTACACTGCAGACAACTGTGGCCTGAATTTTTTTTTTTGCTCACATGTGACTCAGATCTGTTTTTCTCATGACAGTGTGAACAGCATAAACCACATGGAATCTGATCTTTCAATTCTGATTTGTGCCACTTCCATATGCGGTACTAAATGTGATACAGGTCTTTTACCTCACTCTAGACCGACATTTGTCACAATTCTGCACTCGTGGGAGTCACTTTAAAGATTTTACATACTCAATTATAAAGACAGTTGCAAAAGGTAGTTAAGTGCGAAGTGGAAGTGCACAGTTCACACTGGAAATCTTATATAGGCCACATTTAAAATAACAATGTAAACAGCTATACAAAAACATCGGATCTGAGCAAAAATTGAAATTGAACACTAAGGCTTGCAATGTGACTCAACGTAGCCTAAGAGTCATTCAATCAAAATTTTGGCAACTGGGCATTAGAATCATCATTTGAATCTCGTACAGACCACAAAAACAGTGCTTGACATGTTTTAATGTACTAAAACAGCAATATTAAAATATCTAATTAAATATACACCATATGTTTATGCATACTAAATAAAGGCAAGCAGATGAGGCCTAAGCTAAATTGCACTTTAAGCTTTTTCTTTATAATAGTGAGAATATGAGAAACACTTACATGTATTGTGTTCATATTGTGAGTTCATCTGCTTGCCTATAAATAGTATCTTTTATTAATAAGGTGTATACTGAGTTTAATATTCCAGTATCATAGTATTAGGCCTGGTTTCACAGACGGAATTTAGATTAATCCAGGATTAGGCCCCCTTAGTTAAATAAAGACATTTAAGTAAAAAAGCCACATTAAGCTAAAATGCATATTTGTGTTCATATTATTTCTATGGGTGTTTACTCATTGTTTATATACCCTGGACCACAAAACCAGTCTGAAGTAGTTTTCATGCAAAAAATATTAAGTAAAGATCATGTTTCATGAAGATATTTTGTAAATTTTCTATTATGATTGGTAATATGCATGGCTAAGAATTTGATTTGGAAATGTTTTCTCAATATTTGGATTTTTTGCACCCTCAGATTCCAGATATTCAAGTAGTTGTATCCTATCCTAACAAACCATACACCAATGGAAAGCTTATTTATTCAGCTTTTAGATGTAAAATATATATAAAATATAGCTGCAACCAGCAATTAAAATGCCAAGCACTAGGCAAGGGAAGCACAAGACCAACTGCAGCAATGAGTAATTAAAGCCATTTTAAGGTAATTTTAGTCAAAATGTGTGAAAAATCATGAAAACAGCCACTTGTAATATGATTTAATCAGTTATCAAAAAAAGTTTTAAGCACTTTCAGGTCATGGTTTTCGATGGTAAATACAAACTTTTGTAATGGTACACAATGCATTGGTAAAAATGTAGCATTTTATATTATAATACTCTATTTAGTCAATGGCAATTTCATGTTTTGTCCAATTATAGCACCACCAAGAGACACAATCCCACCAAATTCGTCATGTGTCCTCAGAGTGTGCCCACACATATGTGTGTCAAAAATCTTATTTTATTTTGGAGTTATAGACATTTGTATATATGAGAAGATAAAAAAATGTATTTGCATTTTTTAGCCGACACACTATGTTTTCAAATTTCCTATGGTGGTTTTGTGTCGATAGCAGTGGCGTTCCATCCATATATGCTGCTAATGTTCCGCATACCCAGGCCATCTGAGAGAATGAATCCCTTGTCATTTGAGATGCAGCTTAATAACGAGTTGTGAATAAGTACATTAAAATGTAAAACTCGACTAAATCAAATGAAAAAGCATCGTAACTGTATATTTTCATGCTTTCTCAAGCAAAGCAAATTTTAAAAGTCCACTGAAAACATATCATAGACAGTGTTGAAGATATACGTTATTGTCAACATGCCTAAGTGGTAAATTAAAATAAAAAAGTATATAAAATTTGTTAAATAATAGCAAAAATCAGGGGGGAAAAAAAGGAAATAATAAAATCTGATTTCCTCTGTGATTTTATTGTTGTTTGTAACGTTACTTGGCAATATTTTAAAGATATTATTTTTGGCATTTTGCATGGTCATAGTATCACCCAGTTGGGAGTTTTAACTCCTATTCACTGGGAATTAATAATAAAAAAAAAATATTCAGTCTAAGTAGAGACATATATATCGGGGAAATCCCCTACCTCCCCACACTTTGAATATTACATACGTAATACACTAGATATGTGTAAATGTTGTTTGGCGGTTTTTACTTTGAAAAAGCAGCTATATGATTTTCTAGAATTAAAAAATATGGATAAACCTGAAACAATAGAAGAAGGATTGGAGATGAATTTAATTTACAAATAAATTAGGAAATATGCATACTTTTAAATCAACACCTGCCACAGTGTTTCCCTCGTTGAGTTTGTCTTAAAAGCCCAAAATGTGGGTGGCCTTGGGTCTTAGCACTCAGCATACCCAGTAAAAAAAGTCACTGCACGCCACTGGTTGATAGGAGTAACTGTTTCTAAGATATTGGCAAATGTTTTTTAAGCGCTAAAATGCAACGTTGCACAAACCATAAGGCAAAACCCGCCATGTTTGGTATCACTGGCAAAGATTCAGGAGTCTAAAAAGTTGACTCCCGTGAAAATAAGTCGACCATAACCAGAGTTATTATAAGCATGTGATTATTTGATTTTACCACTATGTAGCGCTGACTCGAAACTTCTCAGGTTCCTTCAGGGCATCGTGCTGATGACCCATACTGATTTTCGTAACGATGCGACAATGCCTTTATAAAATATTATTTTACAACAAGTTTCAAAGACTTAATTGTTTTTCAAACAATTAAAAATAGAAAAAAAACTAAACCTTACGAATTTTGGTGTTTATTTGAAGGATTCAGAGGAAAAAAGAATTTTGCTTCTGTGCCTTACGATTCAAAAATTATTAGCATAAACAAAGTGAAGTTTGGACAAGTGGTGGTGCTAGAGAGTTTGAGTTAGAGACTCCAAATTTGCTATAGTTTATTTTGAGACTGTCCTCTATCAGTGTGCCAAATTTCACAACTTTCCCGCAAGCGGTTCTAAGGGCGGCCATAGACTCAAGAGCGGAAGATAATAATAATAATAGGAATTCTAACAGATACAATTAGAACGCCAACGGATAAGATAGGTGCCATCGCACTTTCAGTGCTTATTCCCTAAAAATGTACCTTTATGTCTGATTATGTGGTTTTGACACAAATGACACTTATGGTTTTGTGGTCCAGGGTCACCTATAGGTGATTAAATTACATTTCAAGTGAAAAACCTTTACATTTTGCATAAAGCAGACCTGTTAGCAGATTTTTGCCGCTGTTGATTATAGCCTTTTTTTTAATTGTGAAAATCTACTACAGTTTCTCCAACCAATCAATATTAATTTGCATCATTTAAAAGAGCATTGTTCTGAATGCATGTGATCTCACTTGTGATCTTTTAAGCCACATTAGTTGCATTAGCACCCCATAATGTGTATTATAAGCAAACAGCAGCTACCGCTCATTACCTCCTGTTTTTTTGTTTTTTTTTGCATAAAACAAATTTTTTAGAGTTAATTGAGAAAAATAGACTGGACTACCTATAATGAAGTATTTCTAATTTCTCATAATGTGGTCCTCAACAGGGTCAGGTGGTTTTCTCTCTGGAGAGCAGCCGTTCATTCACGGCGCACTGGATTCAAGTAACACTCGCCCCTGGCAGCTGAAGATGATGTTACTATGGAAACAGTTTTTGCTGCTATCAATCATGGAGTATCTTGCAGGTAAAATGAATTGGTAATTCCTTCCCTCTGTGCCACTTGTGGTGTATTCACAACTATGTCTCTATCAACTTTAACTTAATCTTTGCTTAGGTAGAATATAACAGTGTTCTGAAGCTCAGAGTTAAAAGAGAGAGAGAGAGAGAGAGAGAGAGAGAAATCATACTGTATATATATGAAAAGTGCCTCCCAAAAAAGCATCCTAGTTCAATGAAGCATTATGTATGTGGTCAACCTGTCTGGTCATTTATTGTGTATCGACGGCAGATGGGAACAAATGTGTTGTTGCAGTATTTGTTGCTATCAGCCCATATCTTGATTATGAGCGGAAGACAGTAATAGACCCTGACGCACAGAATCAGGGCTTACAGGAACAGGACGTGTTTTGGATGTGGTGGAGGGGGTTTCAATTAAGCTGTGCAGTCATTTTGAAAATGAATTGTGTTGTGTCATAGAAGGTTTTTGGAGGCTTCGATACAATGTGTCCTCCAAGGAAATTGAACTAGTATGTCACAGTTTATGGCTCCACTTCCTACAGATGTGGGAGGGAAAATTATTTCTCCGAATATGAATTCACTGGAAATATACTGATTGTATATACCAAATCACCCGCAGAGCTTGAGGTCTTAAAGGGGTAGTTCACCTAAGAGTGATGCTTCTGTCATCATTTACTCACCCTCGTGTCAAACCGAATCTGTGACTTTCTTTCACAAAAGCACAAAAGATGATATTTTGAATATTTTTACTGCTCACTCTTTTCCTTGAGTCCCCGCTGAGGCTTTCAAGCTTCAATAGGATGCACCATAAAAGTGGTCTGTACAACATGTGTGCTGTATTTCAGGTCTTCTGAAGGCATACGATAGCTTTGAGTGAGGAACAGATTGAAATTTGAGTCATTCTTCACCTCCTGTGAGCTGTTAACGGCTGTGACGGTAGCACTGTGAGTTGAAGTCGAGGACCAGTTGGATTTGTGAATGAATCATTCAGATTGGTTTGGTGAACTGAATGAACTGATTCATTAATAAATCCAACTCAAAAATATATATATATATTTGTTTAATTTGGGATGTAAAAATTTATGTTTCATCACTATACAATCTCAAATAGATTCTGCGGTAAAAAACAAACAAACTGCAATACCATTGTGATTTGCTTCAATTTAGTGACCTGCGATTGATATATTGACATTATGATATTATAGGATAGTAAGACGTTTGTTCATCTTTGGAACACAAATTAAGATGGCTTAGATGAAATCTTTCTTTTGAGCTTTCTGACCGTGCATAGACAGCAGATTTCATCAAAAATATCCTCATTTGTGTTGTGAAGATGAACAAAGGTCTTATGGGTTTGGAACAACATGAGGGTGAGTATTTAATGAAAGAATTTAAATTTTTTTAGGTGAACTATCCCTAACTTAGAAATGCCAAAATATTGCATGAACACTTAATTGACCTCTCTAAAAATTGCAAATCTTAAATCCTAAACAAAAATACTCTGTTCTTGTCCGTTGTGGAATTCTTCAGGTCCCACAAATTCTTTGGTTTTTCAGCATTTTTGTGTATTTGAACCCTTTCCAACAATGACTGTATGATTTTGAGACCCATCTTTTTGCACTGAGGACAACTAAGGGACTCATATACAACTATTACAGGAGGTACAAATGCTCACTGATGCTCCAGAAGGAAAAACTTCTGGGGGAGCTGGGGGTGAAAACTTTTGAACAGAATGAAGGTACATTTTTCTTATTTTGCCTAAATATCATATTTTTTCATTTAGTATTGCCCTTCAGAGGCTACACAAGATACTTACATGTTAACCAAAAGACAAAATAAGGTACATTTAGTTTTTACACCCTTAATGTATCGTGTCCTTCTGGAGCATCAGTGAGTGTTTAAACCTTCTTTAATAGTTCATGAGTGCCTCAGTTGTCCTCAGTGGATGTCAAAATCATACATTCATTTTTGAAAAGGATTTGTGGGACTTGATAGATTCTTTCTGATGAACAGCAAGCAGTTTAACTGTTCAGGACAAACAGGGTACTCATGAACAACTATCACTAAATAACAAAACACAGCTGTGGATCATTCAGATAACAACACAGTATTAAGAATCAAGCATATGTAAACACTTAAACAGGGTAATTTTTATAAATTCAACTATTAATTTCTCTAAACATCTTAAATGTGAAATATCTTATTCAAGTCAGTACTAAATAAAAAATAACCTAAATTCTGTATGATCCCTGCTATTTTGATAAAATAATTAACATTTTGCAGATTCTGCAAGGTATATTTAAAATGTTTGACCTCAGCTGTATATGTACAGTATGTTTATAAAGTCATATATTATGATATTCAGTTCCTCACACTCAAGTTACTACTCCATCTCCTTTTGTGCCCCTTTTGACGCTCTAAAGCTTCAGTCTGTGTTCATTGTGTCAACATATCCTTCACAATTTCTTCTTTCGTCTTCCTTGGAAATTAAAGAAAGTCATAAGACAGAATTTTCATTTTGAGGTGAACTAATCCTTTAAAAGCAACATCTGACTGAATAGAGACATTCCATTTATCTGAGTATTTTAGTACAGTTGAGAAGAGGATAGGAAATAGAAAGACAGTGTATTGTAAAGCATAACTTCAATGTGCACAATGTAAATGTCATATGAGAGCGTTCCCATTTTCTAAACAAATGTCACACTTAAATGTGAAGATTTCTGTGAATTTGCCGCTTTGATAACATCTTAAGCAGAAATTGAGTGATGCGAGCATAGCACTTGATTAGAACCCACACACCTGGTGTGATCTCACCACATATGGTCCGCGTTTCTACACTTTTTATGCATGCGTGTTACTGCACAGCTTCTGTCATCTGCAGAATATTTACCCACAAATTTCTTTTTAAAAAGCCTTAAAGGGATAGTTCATCCCAAAATGGAAATTCTGTCTCCAATTACTCACCCCCATGTTGTTCCAAAACAATTTGACTTTCTTCTTCGGAAAACAAAAGAAGATCATTTGAAGGATGTTGGTAAACACCAGCTTTTGGAGGACAAAATAGCCACAGTGAAATATCTTCTTTCATGCTCCATAATAAATAATGATAGAATTTTCACGTTCAAATGCCTTTAACACTATGCCAAATAGAATTTTCCTTAGAGCTGAATTTTCTTCACTAGTGTAACATAAAAGGAATCACAAAAATTATTATTGGCAAACAGGTTTCTTAAAATCTGCATGAAACTGAAATTGCAATCATCTTTTCTTCTCTATTGTGGTGTATGTCTGATGAAACAGCTTTTTGAATGAGATAAAAATGGGGCTTGATTTTATCCATTGGGAATTGATTGGATCGTTGTAGTCCTTCTAATGGTGCACATATCATCAGAGAAGAGAAATTAAAAATTAAAAAAATAATGCTGAATACAAAGATAAGTCATTTATAACAGACCCTGTAATTTTCCATAACAAAAAGAATTGTCACTCTTGAATTTGAGGTGGCTTTAAACCCATCAGCTTTTGGTCAGACAAATTAGTCACGCATTATTCCCGCCACCAAACTCACACCATTAGTTGAGATAGTGTCACTATCTCTCTTTCTCTCTCGGCTGCTTATGATACTCAAACAAACAGATTAATGATTTAATAGGGTTACAAAGCTGTAGTGTTTGCATTTTTTGAAGGAATAAACCTACAGTATGGCTTTCATATACAGTTGAGGTCGAAAGTTTACACTTCCCTTTCAGAATCTGCAAAATGTTAATAATTCTACCAAAATAAGAGGCATCATACAAAATGCATGTTATTGTTTATTTAGTACTGACCTGCAAACATAATAGATGTTTACATATAGTTCACAAGAGAAAATAATAGATGAATTTATAAAAATGACCCCGTTCAAAAGTTTACCTACCCTTGATTCTTAATAGTGTGTTGTTGCCTGAATGATTCACAGCTGTGTTTTTTTGTTTAGTGATCGTTGGTTCAAATACACAAAAATGCTGGAAAGCCAAAGAATTTGTGAGACTTAAAGGATTTTTCTGAAGAACAGCAAGCAGTTTAACTCTTCAGGACAAACAAGGGACTCATGAACAACTATCACTAAGCAAAAAAACACAGCTGTGGGTCATTCAGGTCACAACACAGTATTAAGAATCAAGAGGATGTAAACTTTTGAACAGGGTCATTTGTATAAATTCAATTATTATATCTTGTGGACTATATGTAAACATCTTTTATGTGAAATGTCTTATTCAGGTCAGTACTAAATAACAATAACATGCATTTTGTATGATCCCTCTATTTTGGTAAAATATTTTGCACATTCTGAAAGGGGGATGTAAACTTTTGACCTCAACTGTAATTGTTTCTTCTTATTAAAACAACAAATGACACACTTCAGCTTAAACTGTGCATTAAGATACAAACATGTAATTGTATTCTGTTGTTTGCTCTCAGAGTGTATGGATTATAAGTCTTTTAATGGGCCGAAATGGCGAATGGAGCCCAGTGATCTGACAGTGGGCTCGCTGGAGGAAGAGGCTACACTGACCTGTGACGCAAAGGGCATTCCTTCCCCTCAGTACAGGTATGTTTGCACTTTCTGCTTCTGTTTTCTTGCTCTTTAATATAATGAGCGTTATAATGTTTTTATAGAAACTTACCAATAGTGCTTGTTTGTTTTTTCAATATTGCTGACAATTCCATGCTGTAATAAATATAAAACTACACAAATGTTCATATATTGTGGAAAATATTCCATTTTGTTAGTTTATTAGTTTTGCGTCAATACTCAAAGGGATAGTTCACCCAAAAAAAAAAAAATTCTGTCATTAATTATTCATGTCGTTCCAAACCCATAAAACCTTTGTTCATCCTCAGAACAAAAATTAAGATATTTTTGATAAAACACAAGAGCTTTTTGACCCTGCATAGACACAAGGCCTAGAAAGGTAGTAAGGACACTTTTAGTATACTTGCAGTACTATGTGACATCAGTGGTTCAACCATGATGTTATGAAGCTATGAGAAGAGAACATTTTTTAATTAATTTTTGTCTTCACATAGCTTTATAACATTACGGTTGAACCTGATGTCACATGGACTATTTTAACGATGTCCTTGCTACCTTTCTGGACCTTGAATGTGGTAGTTGCATTGCAGGGTTAAAAAGCTCTCGGATTTTATTAAAAAATATCTTAATTTGTGTTCGGAAAATGAACAAAGGTATATTCTATAAGCTGCTTTGTGAAGAAATGACAAGGATGTTTCTTTAGAATTTGGCCAAATGAAGGTATCTGGAAGAAAAAGTAAGTGCTGGAACAGTCTTAGCATCTAAAGTATGCCTTACGAAAAAGAAGTTTATTTAAGTGTGCTATTAGGATACTTATTTTAAACAAAAAACATGAAAGTATACTTTCAATATACTTTTATGTATTCCTCAGAAATGTGCTTCAAATTCTTCTCAGAAATATACTTAAAGTCACATTTAAGCATACTTGATTTATACTTAGAAAAAGTCTAAGATATATACACAAATATGTATAAATAATACTTAAATAGGGACATAGTAGTATACATAAAGTGTAATGTAAAGTTACTTAAAGAAAACTTACGAGTATACTTGCCGTATAAATCTACTAAACTAATATTTTGCTGAGACTATACTTCAAAGTGTAGTAAAAATGCATAAAGCAAAAAGTATTTAATAAGTGAACTATCAATATACCTATAAGTTCACTTTTAGTATACTTGCAGTACAAACTGAAAACAGATGTAAACTAGTTGTGTACTCAAAGTTCACTACTGTTATACTTAAAGTAAACTTAAAAGTATACATTTATATACTAGAAAGTGGGCCAATTTAGTCCCTAGGAGTATTGAAATAGTACACTTAAAAGTACTACTAGTACACTGATATTTGTATACTTACTACATGAAGTATACTTAAAACTATACTTGAACTTTACTTAAATATACTTAATAAAATAAACTTGAAGTATACTTCTTTTTGGAAAGGGATGCTTGTAACGCCTTAACGCTGCCTACAATTTTTCTTCCTCTCAGTAATTTAGCATTCTGCAACACCAATCATGCAAGCGGTTATGTTTAGTACTGTATGATATTATTAGAATTTAATGACCAAGATGTACAGAATTCACAACTTTCACTCCCTCGCAATGGTGAGAGTTGCCCGTGACAACAAAATGATCTTTCTGTCTCAACAGTCCATTAATTTTTGCTGTATGTTCAGATTAGATATATGCCAGGGTGCAGTGTGTCACATTTTGACATCTGCATTATCTGATGGCACTGGATAGTAAGGAAAGCTCCTGAAATTTAATGGATTATGGATTTCACATCTCAAGGCTGTACCTCATAGTGCCTTCCGGGGCTCCATCTCAACAGAAGAGCCATAAAACTGCAATATTTACACCGGCTTCACGCTGACAGGGCTCAATGAATGCATTGACACATGCACATCAATTAAACATGTGGCACATGTTACGTGCCATGCATCTTTCAATTTAAACCAAGCCAGATCTCTCAAATGCAATGTATGCATCTTTTATTCAAAAGCGTATTTTAAATACTGGCTTGCTTAGAAACATGCTTACTGTTTCTCAAAAGTCTGAAAATAGCTGATCAGAAATGCTGTTTTGCTTAGAGAATTTCTTATGCCCTTCTCAACACTGACAGTGTTTTTGAGGTCACCAGGTTGCTGTGCTGTTCTTCGCTAGTAGGCATTACTGTCTTTTCAAAACCAGGCACGATGCAATAAGATTCCAGCGACAAGCAATTTTTCTGTCCATTCCAGACACGACACAGCTACAAGATGCAACGAAATCAATCACTAATCACAGCCAGTCAGAAGAGCATGTGGGTGGGCTCTCTCTGCAAGCGCACTGCAACACTTGCAGCTGAATAGAAAAGTGCATAATTAAATTAATAAAATTCAAATTACATACGCAGTGACTGATACAATTTTTCCTAATTTATTTTTCTTTGTAGCTTTCATTATGGTTGTTAAAGTCATGCACAATGATATTCATACTAAAATTTTATTATTTTAATATTATATAAAGCACAATCACCTATCATCTATAGCGAACTTGGCTCATTGGGATTGTTATGATCTTGCTGCGTCACGTGTCTGGGCTTGGTGTTAATAATGTTGGTGGTCTAAGTAAAATCTCACAAATTAAATGTATTGTCAGTAAAGTATTTTTTGTGCAATGAATCAGTTTCTTTTACAGCTAAAATGATTATTTAAAACGTTTTCTTTTTCTTTATGTCTCTGAAGTACTAAAAGACTTGTTGATGAAACTTAAGGAAATGGAATCATTAAGAGAATTTAAAATCGTTAATTACTTCACGATTCACATGCCAAATCTCACAATAGACGGATCACATGATCTCCACTCTCTTTGCTCTTATTGTTCACAGCTCATTTGCATAAAGTGAAACGTCTCAGCATTGTTGAATTGCAGCCAAGTGGTTTCAATCACTCGTGTCACCAGAAAACAGCAATTGAAAATCATTGACATCATCTCTTTTTCTCACTGCAGATTGCTGTCTATGACATATACAGTGCTTTATTTTGACTTAGACACTGTTTACACCTTGTATTAAGATGTGTTTTTTATTAGTGTAAATTCAATTTTTTAAGCTTGTCCACTTTCGAACAGTTCTGAAGATAGTCGAAAATCCATGAATGAATACATTTGACCAAGCACAAAAGAGTGCCACCTCTCCGCCTACACTGTAAATAAAAAAAAGTAAAAAAAAAAAGTGTTCTTGCTGCCTTAAAGGGACAGTTTGAATAAAAAGGAAAGTTCTGTCATTAATTACTCACCTTCATGCCGTTCCAAAACCGTAAGACCTTCATTCATCTTTGGAACATAAATTAAAATATTTTAGATGAAATCTGAGAGCTTTCTGACCCTGCATAGACAGCAACACAACTGAAACGTTCAAGGCTCAGAAAGGTAGTAAGGACATTGTTAATATAGTCCATGTGACATCAGTGGTTCAACTTACGAGAATATTTTTTGTGTGCAAAGAAAACTAAAATAATGACTTTATTTCAGGAGATTCTTCTCTTCTTTGTCAGTCTTTGGCATGCTTAAAATGCTTTAAAAAGTTAGGAGCACAGTCAAAAATTTAGGAGCACCATCTAATGTAAAAGTAAAAAAAAATCTGTTCAAAAATTAGTCTTCCCATTATAATTTGGACAACAATTCCCATGTCGCTTTGGACAAAAGCGTCTGCCAAATGCCTAAATGTAATGTAAATGTAATTATAAGATTTACAGGGGAATTTAGTTTTTTCCTTTATAATGGCATTTTTTATTTAAAGTATGTAATCTTTTATGTCAAAATTAAAAATATATATATATTTATGAGATTTTTAAAATTTCTAATTAAAACACTAAAAAAGAACAAGTAGAATATGAAGAATTAGTTACCAATCAAATGAAATCAGTATTAGCAAAATAATTTTTTATTTTCATGTTTAATGAGGCTAAGAGGTGGCATGAGTGTTTGAATGAAGATGCGCAGTTGCTTTGTGACTTGTTTTAGATCATTTTTGACAAAGAAATAGAATATACTGCACAATGAATCTCTTATTCACACTCTCTCTACCCTTTGTTTATGAAAGGGTTCATGAGATATGTCTGTGATACATTACTCAACGCTGCAAAAACACGTAGAAACCTTCAAAGTTCCCTGCGCAAATGCAAATATGCTGATCAGGTCACTCATATATGGTGCTCCTAAATATTTTTTCTTAGTCACACAAAGTAGTTTTCAGTCGCAAATGCAAGTGAAATGATCCCACTGTAGAGCCGTGACAAAGTGTGAGTTATAGTGTCAGAGTTTCAATTAAAAAAGCCTCATTTTCAAAACAATTTGAACATGCTGCGAGATTACAAAACTGTACAATACAATACTACAATACTTTTGAATGTTAGCTTACAACTTCATTTGTATGGGTTTTCTAGCTCAGTAGGTTTGCTCTGTGTACGGCATTGCAATTGTGAGGTAAAGCACTTCGGTACGTATCTTGTGAAACTACAGTTTGACCAAACAGCTCAAACCCGCATATAAGGAAGTTAAAATAGCACAGTTGCATCAGTAATGTTTTTATTGATGCTGAAACATACAGTTTGGATGAATTTCAATGTTTAAAACTAACATTCATACATATTTTTAGCTAAAAAACAAACATATTTTAGTGTTTTGTTGATTTTTCGAATCAAGCCATGGTGTGGCGTAACACCGACAGAGGCCACTTCTACGATAGATTGATTGACAGGCATCTTACCTCAGACCAGAACAGAACAGTCCGATCGCCATTGTTTCGATGCCGGAGCAGGGACGTAGACAAGAATTGATTCTAAGCCACTGATGGCTCCTATGCGATTGAGGTGTTCTGTTGTTGGATGTAATAATGAACATAGTAGTACTCACTTACCCCCGACATCTGAGCCGCCAAAGACGCAGTGGATGAGTTTTGTTTGTGAATGGTATACGCCGCCCAATCTACATAAATGCGTCTGTGATCATGCTTCACTTACAGCAGAAGTGAGTATATGCTTCTTTTATTATTCTTTGCAGTCGCCTTCCCTAATAACATGCTAGTTAGCAAGTTTCGCGGCTAAACACGCTAAAGTAAACAAAGGCTCATCAGGCGGGGTGAGCAGAGCTCATTTGCATTTAAAATTTTTAACCAAAGTATATTATACTTTTAATTAAGACCCTAATCATCAACTTGTGAAAAATAGGCATCCAATGACCCCTTTAACCCTTTGAGGTCTGAGGGTGTTTTGGGGCCCTTTTAGAACATTTGACATGCCCTAACATTTGTGCTTTTTTCAGTATCTTATAAACATATTACTGGCTAAAGTCTGATAACACTGTATTCTGCACAAACTGGGCTACAATAATGTGAGCAGCATGTATGTACATGATTGTGTTTTTGAGAAAGCACCGTTTATGCGTGGTTAGTGAAAAACTAAAATCTTGAAGTCACTGAAATGAGGCCATAAAACACATAGAGAACATTTGTTCACAACTTTTGAGAACTGGATCTTGTAGCTTAGAGTTTTTGCTTCAGAATGATCTACCTACCTCCAAGCCTAAACATACCCATTTTAAAACAAATATAAAAATATATAAAATGTAATTCACTGAAATATGCAGGAACGTTACCGTTTTAGCAACAATATACAGCATTAAAAGGATGTTTTTTATAATCACTAATCCCACTACTACCTCTAAAACTAACTGTAACTATTTCTGTAAAGTACAAAGAAAAACGTGGCAAACAGATCATAGTAATTATTCATTGCAAAAATGTCAGAAGCAGTGGCAAAAGTAATCCAAATAATGATGTGTTGCAGCCGCAGTCCTCTCTGAGGTGCAGAGCAGAATTTAAATTGTTAATCACTGAAAATATTATCCATATTATTATCCACTCCTTGAAGGCACGTATTTCTCATTCAGACACACTTAACCAGAAGCAGGTGAGAACCAGTGAGCATTCAGTTATCCTGCCATAAAACCTGTCGTGAAGTTTCTTAAAAACTGCAACTTCTAAATTTATAACAAGCATGTCAGTGCGGGTATTGCTGCTTACGGTCGCTGCTCAGGATGAAGATGAAGAACGTTAAATATAGGCTTAAGTTTGGGACTGTTCCTCACAGTCGTATGGATTCTGAAGATTTGGATTACAGTGCACAAATGAAATACCTTTTGTAGTTATGTTGTGTTTTTGGTGTATTTTATGGCTCTATTGTCAGTCACAGCATGTTGGAGAAAACACTTCTTGTGTCCCATAGCAAACAAAGTAAGTATTACATAAAAAACGACATAAAAATGATGTAAAAACGCAAGTAAATGTATGATTTGTAGAACCACATTTTATGTAAAATACATATGAATTATCATGAGATTACATTGCAGAGTTGCATTTCCAAAGAGCCTGGATTGCAAAAATCACAATGTTCTTTTTCCATTCCTGATTCTAACACAAATCCACTGCATCCGACGTAGTCCGAACAGAATCATTTTTCGTTGTCTCCATTTGCATTCATCATTCAGTTACGCAAACTTACTTTACAATATTAGATTGAGAGATCAGAAAAGGCCTATATGCCCCTCAAAGGAATTTTGCAAAGTGGTCAAAGCCAGAGGTACACCAGATGTAAATGTCTCCCACATCTACCTGTGATCAAATCAACCACAACGCATCTTTATACTAGGTGTAAACAGAAAGTTAGACACAGATATTCTGAAGACACAGATCTTTAATCACTGTTCTCATCTCAGTTAAGGAACAGATTTCCTCCCCCGATTGAAAGCACATGGGTGATGTTTCACCTTACTGTACTCTTTATAGGCCCGTGCGTTCCTCATTTTCTTCTAATCATCTTTTTGCTCTTTCTCTTGCTGTGCCACACGTCACACAGAGCGGTGCCTGAGCCTTAACCTGCACACCTCTCTTGATGTGCAAATAGGGCTGAAGCGCTTCTTCTCTGGCTCCTTCCTGCTATTGAGCAGGGAAGCTGAGTTGTCAGCTCTCTAGAATAAATTGCCCGGCTACAACTGTGAGGTTCATAAAAACTGAAGGTAGATGCACTTTTAAATTACTCTTGCTGGCCGATTCTTGAACAGTGCAGCACTTGCTGCCCTTACTGTCAAAATGTCATTTTTACCACCAAAGTTTCCTGACACCCAGGCAAAAAAAACATTGACGAAGCAACTCCAAAGAATGAAGATTTGACAAACTTTATCAAATCCCAGTGCTTACTGGCAGCATGAGATATCAACGTTGAATTGCCAGAAAGATTTGATTTAATCCGTATAAATTCTTCAATGAAGTGTGATTGCAGGCAAAAATATCTTTTTGAAGCGAGTCAGTCTGTAGAGTTTAAATGAAGCGTGTGTAAAATGATTTGTGTAAACGACAAGGTAATTGCTTGAAAGAATACATCAAACCCTGAGTTGAAAAAAGTCTTTCAAAGTTATTTTAGAAATCTGAAACTCCTGTCCTTGCATGAGAAATGGGTTTCCTTAATAGATGCATCCTTCCTCAGTGAATACAAAAACAGCTAAATGCTGCAGTAAAGACCAAGTGGTGTTTTTGACTTCAAGCATAAAGAACAAAAGTCCTTGTGAACCATTTTGGCAGACTTATTACATTTTGTGAATACTAGGGCTAGGTAATATAGCTTACTAAAATATATTGCATAGTTTAGACAGTGTTCATGACGTATTTGGATTAGAGGAGCCGTAATTTCAGCCAAACAGCATAGGTGTCATTTACTGTCGAAACGTTTTGCACTTTTCACTCCATTTTATGAATGGCTTGTGGCAATAATGTTTCAGATAAAGAGGAAGCACTTTCAGTTGTTGAGCAGAATTGTTCTGTTTTTGTTAGCACTTGTTAACTTTAAAGGTGACATATCATGGAAATCTGACTTTTTCCTGTGTAATAATTGGGTCCCCAGTGCATCTACCAACCCAGAAAACGTGAAAAAGGACAACCCAATAACTTTGTTTTGGTAAGCCTTTTTCTACAAGCTTGTGAAAAAATGAGCCGCTCAGATGTAGGAAAGATTGTATTATAATTTTACAGCTCATTTGCATTTAAAGAAACATGCACAAAAACTGCTTCCACTCAAAATGAGCGTTCCAAAATTATAATAAATGATCTGTGGGGTATTTTGAGCTGAAACTTCACAGGCACATTCTGGGGACACCTGACACTTATATTACATATTGTAAAAAGGGACAAAATAGGTCTTCTTTAAAGATTAATGATCAGTCTAATTTCTAATAGGGAAGACCACATCTGTCAGGTTTATCTTCTGTTTTGTGTTTTTGTATGTTTCCTTTATTCTACTATTCCCGCTCTTGGTTTGTCTCCTTGGTTACTGATTAGTAGCTTATACCTGATGTTTATTTCTTTGATTAGTTTGTGCTGTATTTAAACCCAGTGTTTTGTTCAGTTCTTGGTCCATTCCTGTTGTTACGTTGCTGTTAAGTTTTTGGAGGAAATGATAATTCCTTTTGAGTTCAGACTTTGAGATTTAGATTTTTATTTAATCTGCTGCAGTGGTACATCGATAACGTTTTTGAAAAATCTTTCAGAATAAAAAAAAAAAAAAAAAATTGACAGCCAATCAGAATTGACCTGACTTTAAAGATTTCAAGCATTTAATGCTGCAGGCGACATAACCGTAACACATTTTTTTTTTTCATAATAAATAAAACTATCATCTATTGGTGTGGACACTAATATTGTTAGGGCTTGGTGGTAAGAAAATATACATTATGGCCGTAATATAAAGTTTCTATCTTTATCTAGTGTCTAGCAAAGTGTTGAGATGCTTAAAGTGACAGCACCCTAATATACCTGTTGCTGTCTATGTCATTAATGTAAATCAAACAAAGTCAAACAGAGAAAATTGCTCACTACTCTTGACTGAACAACTTTTTTTATCTTTAAGAATCTTTAAGTATATCATTCATACACTGAAGAGTATTTTTACCTCTGATTATTCAATTTCTGTAATAAACCTGTTTGCAAAATATATGCAGATTTTACAGATACATATATATATATATATATATATATATATATATATAATTTGTATCGGTGTCCTATTGCACTATTAGTTTCTTGGTTCTCATTTTATTTATCTTTTTAAAAACATATAATTATTTTGTGATAAATCCTTATTGTGAAATAAATATAGTTAAATGTGAATGGGTCTTTAGTCTGAATTGTTGGAATGAAATCAAATGAAAGAGTATGTAGAAAGTGACATTTAATTTTTTAAAAACCGATTTGTGATATATGCAATTATATGACACTACATAATATACAGGAGTGTGTATAACTACATACATTCTACTAAAACTAGTTAATATCTGTCTTAACATTGTCCTACTCACAAGTGACGAGGATTTCCGAAAAAGCACAATAACAACAATAACATGTATTTGAAATACATTTATTTTGTACTACAAATACATTTACATATTTATGTGCTTAATAAAAATACCCTGCAGTTTTACTAAACTGTATACTAAACTGGTATACTTAAAGTGAAAGTAGAAATGTTAAAGTAGAATGTATGTGCTAAACTATTGCAAGTATACTTCAGGTACACTTTAAATATTGTGCATTATATACATTCCTTAATAGTGATATTAAAACTAGGCATAATATCAATAAACATGCATTGCAGCGAATGCAGTTCATTTTTATGTTCTCTTGTTTTGGTTTTTCTTAGAAATCGTTTTGAAGCACTGAGAGTGCCTGGCCCGCATTGTTGGCCTGTAAGTGTGTGTGTGGAAGTAGAGATTGCTCCCCTGGAACATACGCTGGCCGTCACAGCCAGAGACTGGTCTCCAGGGCAGTCCACAGGTGTTGAAGGTCTGAGCACCATGGGGAGAGCAGAGAGATGAGCAGATGAGCCTGGTGCTTTGGATCCCACACCAGCAGTCATATCAATGATGCTGGCCCCCCTCATACAAAATTGATATGAACAGCACAGGGTCGACTCAAGTTCAGCCTTAGCCACACCGGAGACTCTGTGCTTTCCAGAAAAGCCCTGAGGCGAACGTAACCCCACTTCACACCTCCCTTCACTCGATCTCCGTTTTCTCCTGCTATCACAGCCTGTGCGGATATGTCACCTATTTGCCGCTGTGTGTCAAGTGCCCTTGATCGGTACTCACATGCCTCGCTACTATTTTTACCCAACTGAAAACCGCTTATTGACGTCGAACGACTCTTATTTGCATTGCTTGCGAAAGATCTCACATTAGAAGCAACTGATGATTTGAGCGGAGCGAGAAAGCTATTACGTTCTGAGATGTCAAGAGCGTTTTGTTCTTGGCCCTTACCCTGATCCCTGCTATGTTCATGACATATACAGCTGCTCTTAGAGATAAACATGTTGAAAAGAAAAGATAATAAATATACATGGGTGAAAACGGGAAGAAGCTGTGACTGGAACCAATGCATTGAGTCAAGTGATGTTCCATCATATTTGCTCATTTATGGATGTATGGTTAACCTGTTGTGCCATCCGCTAAAGCCACACTTGACAGCAAATGTGCATTCTTAGGAATAAATCTGTGAATTTCACAGCGTGGGTGGTAAAAACCAGATCATGGCCTTCCTTGTCAGTAAACTGCTCTTTTTGTTCCCATGTAAAGAAAAAAAAACAGTTCGGAAGACAAAAAAAGCTTGATTTTACTACATGAACAGTTAACATTTTAGCATCATTTTTTGGAAATATGCAACACTGTGTCATGCATGTGCAATACGAATTATCAAATTAAAACATTTATTTTTATATATATTTTTTTTTATTTATTATTATTTTAATGTAAAGTATATTTTATTGGACTTTATAATATTTACTAATATCATTATTATTATTAAAAATACAATTAAAATGATAATTGATAAAAAATAATTAAAATGCTAATAATTATACATATATTTATTTAAAAGGTAGAATAAATAAAAGGTTGAATCTGTTAAAAAAAGGGTTTGCTTTGCAAGAATTAATATGGGTCATTTTTTTATTACAAATATGAATAACTTCAACCTCAATATGACTTTACATTATAGTAAACAAACATTAAAACACATTAAAATAAGCCAAAGCAATGAAAAATCAAGACATTTTTTTATTTCATTTCAAACTGCTTTCATATAAAATAATTAAATCTTAAAACTGACCTATTATGCCCCTTTTTACAAGGTGTAAAATGAGTCTCTGATGTCCCCAGAGTGTGTATGTGAAGTTTTAGCTCAAAATACACCACAGATAATTATAGCTTCTTAAAATTACCACTTTTAGGGTAAGAGGCAGAACGTCTCGTTTTTATATTTGTTCCTTTAAATGCAAATGAGCTGGTGATCACGGCCCCTTTTTCAGAAGAGGACATAGCTTCAAGAGCTGGCAAAAACAAAACAAGACACTCTCATGCACTGAAAATGTCAGAAACTCTCAGTAGCGGTGTTCAGCCTTATATCAGTTTATAAGTCAGTCATTTAATTGTACTGTGCATAATAAATACGTGTTTCTGAATTACACAGATGGGGAGCATATCTCGTGGTGCCATCACGTTATCACAAACTTTTATAAGTCCCACTTGTGATTATAAGCTTGACAAATTCAAGCTGTCGACTTCACATTGCTTTCATATGCAATTTTTAACTACCACATTCGTATTTACAAACATTCTGGTAGCACATAAAGGCAGCATCAATGAATAAAGGCAGAGAAAATGGTAGCTTTAGTAACATTATCCTTACAGAGTGCCAATAAGGTCTTTCAGAAAGGCAATTTGGAAATCAAGGACATTTTTTTCAAAAATTAAATTTAACCACAGTGGTTCACATGAGGGAGTCTATGGAGACTCCTGTGTTCGTTAGTGCGTCCCAAAACACAACACATGTAATGCCTCTTTGGTGCTGACATTGTATATCTCTAGCAGCTACAGCAAAAAAAACAGTAATGGTGGACTTCTGCTTCTCATTCAGGGCTGTGTCTGTGCTAATAGGGCAGAGATCGTCACAAATGGGTGGGATTTCTCTCTACAATGTCGTACATTGGAGAAATCTGGAATTGTGTGTTCAGAGACTGTTTATGACGTATTGGGATTCTAAAAAAAAGAGTGGGTGGATTTTTACCATTATAGGCTGGTTGTTTTCACACACTGTGGCTACAACTGTGTTCAAACACCTTATAAAAGGGATTTTGCATAATAGGTCTCGTTTTCAAACGCCATGGACATTTTTAATGAATATACATTTTACTTGTTATGCCAAATATAAAACATGTTATCAGGTAGAAATTGAATAAAACACTTTTTTTTTTTATGGCCACACTTTAAGGTCAAATTCTCAAATTAACAACCCTTCATTACAACTTTTGCCTCAATAAAGTAATACTTTGCTGCTTAGTAATAGTAAGTAAGGTAGTTGTTAAGTTTAGGTATTAGGTAGGGTTAGGGATGTAGAATATGGTCATGCAGAATATGTGTTTTATACAGTTGAGGTCAAAAGTTTACATCCCCTTTCAGAATCTGCAAAATGTTAAATATTTTAGCAAAATAAGAGGGATCATACAAAATGCATGTTATTGTTTATTTAATACTGACCTGAATAAGATATTTCACATAAAAGATGTTTACATATAAGCCACAGAAGAAAATAATAATTGAATTTATAAAAATGACCCTGTTCAAAAGTTTACATCCCCTTGATTCTTAGTACTGTGTTCTTACATGAATGATCCACAGCTGTGTTTTTTGTTTAGTGATATTTGTTCATGAGTCCCTTGTTTGTCCTGAACAGTTAAACTGCCTGCTGTTTTTGAGAAAAATCTTTCAGGTCCCACAAATTCTTTGGTTTTCCAGCATTTTTGTGTATTTGAACCCTTTCTAACAAAGACTGTATGATTTTCACACTGAAGACAACTGATGGGCTCATATGCAACTATTACAGAAGGTTCTTCTCTCGCTGATGCTCCAGAAGGAAAAAAACATGCATTAAGGTTAACTTTTTGTCTTTGAAGATAGGGGTAAATTTAACTTATTTTGTCTTTTGTGAAACATGTATGTATCTTCTGTAGCCTCTGAAGGGCACAAGGCTACTAAAAGGAAAAATATGATATCTACGCAAAATAAGAAAAATGAAAATCTCCATTCTGTTCAAAAGTTTTCACCCCCCAAAGGAAAAACCAAAGAATTTGTGGGATCTGAAGGATTTTTCTGAAGAACAGCAGGCAGTTTAACTATTCAGGACAAACAAGAGACTCACAAACAACTATCACTAAACAAAAAAACACAGCTGTGGATCATTCAGGTAACAACACAGTATTAAGAATCAAATGTATGTAACAGGGTTATTTTTTATAAATTCAACTATTATTTTTTTCTTGTGGACTATATGTAAACATCTTTTATGTGAAATATCAGTGCTAAAAAAAATACCTACATTTTGTATGAACCCTCTTATTTTGGTGAAATATTTAACATTTTACAAATTTGTAAAAAAACTACTACGACTGTAACTACTAATACACAGCCAATATGTTAATAATAGGCATACTAATTAATAGTGAGAATTGGTCCTTAAAATAAAGTGTTACCAAAACGTCTTATGCTTAATCCTTTTCCAGTAAATTGTGAATAAGTCAGAGTCTTTGAATATTGTTGTGGACAATGGGAGGCCTTGATCACGGCTCTATAAGATTGTTTTTGCATTTACACGTCCATTAGGTTATTTGCATCCGCTGCTCATGCTAGTAAATTAGCACTCAGCATCTGTTCCTGGGGTGTGCAGACTCACAGTTGAACTATGGGAGTTCAACCCAGCTGACGCCCTGTCAGAATGAATGACTAGTGAGGCCTCAGGATCCTTAAATGATCTTGCGCCCTTTGAAAATCTGTCCACATTAGCGGGTTGGCCTCTGAATTGCATGCTAGTGGTTAGGGCCTCAGGTGGGCTTGGGTCTTGGGTCTTAATGATAGGCGTAGATGAGGTGTGAGAAAGTGAAATTGATGATACTCTCCGGCGCTAATCATTGCACAATGAAAAGGACAGCAAAAGAGCTGCGGGAAATCGTTCAACATAAAAAGTCGACGTGAATTGCCGTTTGCAAATGATTTTACCTGTATAACACGATGCATTTCCAAGTGAAACAGGATGTTTAGTGAGAAAAATGTAGCTTTTCTTCACAGCATTTTCATTGGCCATCAAACCGTTCAGGTTTCTTTTCTTATTGAAATGAATTAGGGATGAAGTGTAATACAAATCTGAATCGCTTTGTAATGATTCATTGATATTCCACATGGCATTTGTACATCCAAAACAAAATCAATTCCAAAGGTTATCACAAAAAATCACTCAAAATCAGCAGTTATCACAATGCATTGAGCTGTGTGCACTATCATCTGTCTGCTTGTGTGTCTCTAGGTGGTCTCTGAACGGCACATTGATTAATCTCAGTACCGATTCCCGTCGGCGGCTATCTGGGGGAAATTTGGTCATTAGGAGTCTGGACCGGGCGCAGGACGGAGGAATATACCAGTGCACTGCCTTCAACCCACAGGGAGCAATTCTTAGCAGAAGAGCGAGCCTCCAGTTTGCATGTGAGTCATCGACTGTGCGTTAGCATGCTGTATTAGCACTTCAACCGCTCGATGCAGGGTGACAGGTGTTAGAGTGGATGCTGCCAATATTGGACTAGCTTAAAAAGAGAGAAAATGAGTTATCAACACCTTAATGCAACTAATGCAAATATAGCTCCTACAAGAAAATACATGAGAGTGAAGATAAATGCTTGTGTTGTTATATCTGTTACACCTATGGCTCTAGCACACATATGTTTTTTATTCAGTCTTTGCTTTGAAATGTAGAAAATAGATTGATTCGATTGATTTATGGTATATCAGCCCACAGCCCTAAAGGGATAGTTCACCCAAAAATGTAAATTCTGTCATTAATTATTCACCCTCATGTCGTTCCAAACCCGTAAGACCTTTGTTCATCTTCACAACACAAATTAAGATATTTTTTAAGAAATCCAAGAGCTTTCTGACCCTGCATAGACAGCACTAGAGCATAGCATAGACACATTAAGAACATCATTAAAATAATTAGTAATGTCAGTAATAATCAGTAATGTTATGAAATAAAATTAGATGAAAGAGCTAATAATCATTAATGAAAATAATAATTAACAATGAATTTCATTAATTAATCTGGTCTGTGTTCTGTGCATGGACAACCTCTGATAGTCACGTCATTTTACAGCAGTGAATAATTCATTTAATGGATAAAACACTTCTGAAAAATAGCAGAGGTCAAAGTGTGAGAAGTGCAGGAAAATTGCACAATCCAAAATGCCCAAAAATGAGGATGTGTCATGTTAAGTGCTTTAAACAAACTCTTTAAGTATATAATTTAACATGGATTGCCCTGTCAAGTGCTTTGACGGATGCAAGTGCATTTTCAGACCAGCAAATAATTTGCAGTCGCCCGTGTTTTCTAAACCCAAAAAGGCTGTAAACAATATCCTTGGTAGTAGTAGTTGTGACAAAAAATGTTTGAACTACACTTAAAACTGATAGAGAAAGTGCACATTTGCATAATTAAACCTTATACCTCACCTTTTACCTCACTTTTCTGTGGATGGCACCATTATAACAAGAGATTTCCTGAAGGATGCTCATTACTTAGGATCAGTTTATGGGGGTAGAATTGTTGCCTAATTCCAAATAAATAGATTATGATCCACAAATCATTGTGAAGAGATGAACAAATATTCAACATATTGACAAATAAATAGAATGAGATCCACAAATAAATATCAGAGTTTCACAAACATAAATGAGATTCACAAAAAAAAAAAAAAAGATTTGCAAATAAATAACACTTATTCCACTTCAGCTCCATTTAAACTCAGTGTCCATAGAATGCAGTTCCTTACAGGGGTGCAAAATTAAGCTGCTCCTGCCCTGATTGTAAAGCGAAATGTGATTGGTTATACTGAGAACGTGCTATGGTTGGTTAACGAAGTGTGGCTGTTATCTGATTGAGTAGACGGTGGGTGGAGTCTATGCATTTGAGGATCAGCGTCTTGAAGCAAGAATTGTTCAAAATGCACAACTGCTTGCAGCAATCCACAAATGCTCTGTGAGCAAATCTCATTTTATTATATATATATATATATAGTGATTTATTTGTGGATCTCATTCTATTTATTTGATTCTAATTTGATTCTCATTCTAATTTTTGTTAATCTCTTTACATTTATTTGTGGATCATAATCTATTTATTTGGAATTATGCAACAATTCTACCCCCATATTAGTTGCTGTAATAAGCTCATTTTTATTTTTTTTACTGATGATGGTAAGATTCGAGAAGAATTTGTGCTATTATATGGAAAATTAAATTCTGTCTTTTCCTCACTCTCAAGTTGTTCAAAACCTGTATGAATTATTTTCTTTACAAAAGAAGATTACAATACTTCTTTCCTAATTTCTACAACTGAAAGAGATATTTAGAATTTGGACTGCAGTAACTTTACTCATTTAAACCGCTAGCTGTCAGCAGTTCATACTGCACTTTTTCCACAGTTTTTATTTTGACAGAAACAGCAGTAGAGCTTTTATTTTGAAGGAAAACTCCAGTTTCAGTGAAAACAGGCTTACATAAACCTGTCTCACTACAAATCTAGTGAAATGCTGTAATCATCTGTTGTGAAAATAAAGCAGAACTGGTGGCCGTAGAAATATCACGATTCACGATTTTATCATGATTCTTTGGCATGTTGGTTTTACTCTTTTGCAAGTTGTCTGAGCTACAGCCAAACTAATTTCCCTTTTTTTAAAAAAAAATAAAGTCTTTCAAGGCAACAAAGTATAAAATAAAAAAAGAATGACAGATATTTAGGCCAAAGTGAGTGAAGATAAAAATCTTTAGCATTATTTTATCTTTGTTAATACAAAATAAGAACAAAGAAATGAAATTAAATATAAACAGTAAAACGCTATATACTTATACACTATAGACATCAGTTGTACATTGATTTTTATTAAAGCAACTGTATGAAAGTTCTTCAGTCAAAAGGACTGATTTTTCTCTTTGTGGTTTGATGTTTTATTAACATTAAAAGAATACTTTGCCCCAAAATGAAAATTCTGTCCTTGTGTTTTATTTTTATACAATCATACTCACTCTCAGGTTGTTTTAAACCTGAATGAGTTTCTTTTTTTCTGTTAAATGTTATCTATTTGATCATTTCCATTTTTAAATTCAATGGGGACCAGATACTGTTTGGTTACCCAAATTTTTCAAAATTATTTTGTGGTTAGCACAGGAAATTAATTAACACAAGTTTGGGACAACATGTGAGTATATAATGACAGAATTATAATTTTGGGTGAACTATTAATGAAAAGCGGCAGCATGTTTAGTACTGTCGCTTTAAGAGCTGCACGCATCTGTCTAATATACAGGCACGTGCCCGTTTTTCTCTCAATCCTTTACTTTCACTTTAGACATGAGCAGCTGTGTTTATATGTAAACCTTTTGTGTTTTGACAACATTAGCGCAATCAGACGCAATACATAACTTAAGTATAACTTTCAGTAATTAGGCGCTATTTAGCAGGCTTGTAGTGTGCGCGCGCTTCAGGTGTTACGCGCTCTGGAAAAGCGCATGCGTGTCAGAACAGCACGCATGTTACGTTCAAATCTTGTCGGATAGATCATAGACATTATATAAATACCTAGACGCCCTATTGGCCGCTTCGGTCCGTTGCTGCGATACGTCAACGAGTCCGCCATATTTGTTGGGGCAAGACTTCGCTGTAAACTAATGCAACTAAAAGTCAGAGCAGCGTTTTTTTCATAAAATTGTGAACGATTGTATATATCAACTGGTATCAGTGGTTTATTATCTACGTGGTAATTAATAAGCAGATGGAAAAGCTCACGGTTGTTTTGTCGTAAGTTAAATAAAATCTTCTCACTAAGAAAAATGTTTTTTAATCCCACAATTTTATCTTTCTTGTCAGAACATAACTCGTTCTCTTTGAAATGCTGTGAAAACAAAATGTGAATATTAAGCAATATATATATATATATATATATATATAGGCTATATTATTAATTATTTTGAAAAAAATATAAAATTATGGAATACATTTATAAATAAATGGAACACACTGACAAGTACAAATCACACTGGCAAGCTCCTTTTTGTATTTTATGATACTAAAATTATGCAGTTATACAAAGTACATATTGCAAAAACAACAAAAGATTCTTTATGATTATATTAAACATGTACAAGTAAATAATATATGAACAGTAGTATAACTATAAATAGTGATAACATTAATTTTAATAAATAAAATGCATTCAACAAAAAAGTACAATAATGTATGATAACAATAATAGATTATTTGTAAGGTATAGTGTAGTATGATATAGTACCTATATAATAATATAGTACTACTTACTATGATATAGTATATAGTATATAGATATATGCATTTATAATATTGTAATATAGTATGTAAAGTATTGTAATAATAATAATAATAATAATAATACATTATAATATAATATCACAATAACAACATCATTAAAAGCTATGTTATACCTATATTTTATAATAATCTATAATTGTGAATCCTCTGTAGGATTGCAGAAGACGAGCTAAAACCCTTTAAACAAAATTGCTTTGCTTAGCTCCCTCCCTGATCCTCACAATTTGACCTGTCCTGTCAAAGTCCTCCGGCTTGAAGTGTTCACTGCATAGCACGGAGGACTCACTTGCAGAGCTACTTCCCACTGCCTCCGCAACTGTATGTTTTTGGGAAACCTTTAATGTGTGAGAAGAGTCAGGTAATAACGTCAACTAGCCAGCTAAGTTACCAACGGTTAGATTCATAATGTACCGTTATTGCCGCTCAGCCGAAACGAGTAACATTCAGTTAAACTGAAGTAAAATTCAGATTTTGATTATAGGCAGTTTAGTTCATGATATCAAACATACAAAAGGCTAAAACTACAAAATAAATTGTGTAAACTTTCTGATGTTATATAAAAAGTTTCGAATTTAACATATCGCTAGCTATTAAGTATTGACTCCGACAGCTAATAACTGTCAACAAAATGTTTTAATGACCAAATACAACCAGAAACAAGTCTTAACACTTACAACCTTTTGAGTTATAATTTACATGTGAAAGGTAATTCCCCGAGACCTATTTTCAACTGTTCGGCGGTTTGTACGGTCCCAAGCAGCACAAGACGCAGGCATTTTCTCGCGTTCAGTTATGAGAACGAATGAGCCGTTGCCCCTACCAAGATGGCGGCGACGTTAACGTACGATCCAGCGGCCAATAGGGCGTCTAGGTATTTATATAATGTCTATGGGATAGATCGTATTTACGAGTTGAACGCACATGAACGCCACCACTAAAAAGCCGTTATTATGAGTGGGAAACTCAAAATTTTCTATAAGCCCCGAGTTTCTGAGGGATGCAATGGACGCAGCCAAAAACAGTAGATATGCAGTGTCTGTATTGACGGTACATTTGTTGAAATGAACAAAATGATAATTTTTTGTAATGTACTGCGTGAGTTAAAAATACAAAATATTATATTATTGTATAATTATCATAGAAATATTGATGCAGAAGCACAATGATGCACATTGTTCGTCATTTTGTAGATGCAGAGTTTAAAAAATATTTTAATTTTCTGTAGAAAAGATAAATCGTCATCTTGTTCCGACCAAAGTGACTTGAACGCACCTGACATCGTAATGACGACTTGTCAGCTCGTAAGTACGAACATCCAAGGAGGACTTGAACGCAGCATTAGTCCGCAAACCAACAACAGCAGACCCTACAGATGTATTTCCAAATATACAATTAACGTAGAATAACAGCTTCTCTTTTCTTGTGCTCCGTTTTCCTTCTCCGTTTCCCTCAAATAAGCAAGGAGTAAGCACCTTTGGCGATAGTAAGGATCTGTAAATGAGCATAAGCCTGGAACGCTATAAAGTTGTGAGTCGTGGTTTTAAGCCGTGACTTACTACCTCAAAAACATAGCTCACTGTTTTAAAGTACATTAGAACAGTGTACTGTGAGTGTAACCAAAGACTAAAGGGACTTTGGTGTAACTCTACCGCTAAATTAACTCTGTTGTGAAAGTATGTCGCGTTGTACAGTATATTGAGACAGAGGCGCCAAAACTGCAGCTGAATAGCATGATGATACAACGATCAAAAATCGCCATATCGCACACCCATATCCAAAACACAACTTTAAAGACCTTTTATTTTAGAATAAGAAGTTTAAATATATTCTAAAAATTACACTTTTTGCCCGGAAGACCTATCGTTTTATATCATCATGTAACCTCTATAATATTGAGATTGCTAACGCAATATCACAATATTGCTACATAATAACACTAAAATGTCAAGAACATGTTACTATGATCAGAGGAGAGAGTTCTTTTGACTTACTTTATTATAATTGCCATACATTTTTGATGTACAGTGCAACAATGTATAGTATAGCCTACATGCAATCACTAGATTAATTAATTATTTGAAATAAAATACAGACAAAAATGACTTTTTATCTGAATAATCAAAGAAACAATCATTTGATGAATCAGTTATCAAAATTATTTTTATTTGTAGCCATAGTCCAACAACAAATTAATTCTGTTGTTTGAGCAAAGCTGGCCTGGTTGGGATGCTCACACAAACTACAGAGCTACAGTCTTTAGACTTTGGGGTGAATTAACTTAAAAAAATGTTTACTTAGCGTAGTCTCTACATGTTAAACTGGGATAAAAGAAACCATCTCTAAGGTATTTTCATTTCATGCTCATGCCTAGAACTGCTGTATCTTCTGACTGTTTTTTTATGCTTTCAGACTTGAATTTAAAAACTCAAACGAGAAGTGCTGTCTCTGTGCGAGAAGGCCAAGGGGTAGTTTTACTTTGTGGTACACCATCATATGCAGGAGGTAAGGCTTTTATAGTGTTACTTTTTTGGTTTATAGCCTGGTCTGGCATAAATATGCAGTACACATGTGTGTGTGAAATACAGAGTTCTGACTTTTAACAGTTTGCTTCATGGGATTTAATGTGTTTTGAATGGCAAGTGTTTGCACGCTTTGTCTAAAGCAAAAACGTTTTTAGAGACCATAGGATTCAAACACTTTAACACAGTAAGGTGTTTTTTGCACCTTGTGGCCTCTAAAAGTGTGTATACATTTGAAGAACTTAATGGCTTTCAAGTAAGTGTGAGTTCATTTGATCTTTGAATCTACACTTAACACCTATGTCAGAGTATTATATTTTTTAATTTTTTGTATTGTTTGGCTTGACATTCTTTGCAGTGTTTTATAAAGATGTGTTGAAAACAGCTTAGGCTTCTAATTACCCTATGATCATTTTAGATACACCTGGGTCAGATTTCAGAAAGAAAAGTGTTATCGGTGCCCTAGTGATTATACCAGAAAGTCCAAAGAGTTTCTCATTTATGTTCCCAAGAGGGTTTGACAAGCCTAGTTCATTTGTTTTGAATTCTATATGTTCTGTGCCCCATCTCCTTTCCAGATCTCTCATTTGCATGGGTCTTTAACGAGTACCCTTACTTTGTTCAGCAAGACAATCGTCGCTTTGTCTCTCAGGAGACAGGAAACCTTTACATCGCCAAAGTCGAGCCCTCGGATGTGGGTAACTACACGTGCGTGGTGGTAAACCGCATCACTAAAGGCAAAGTCCTCAGCTCCCCAACCCCTCTGGTTCTACGAACCGATGGTAAATATAATTTTTTTTCTTCTAGCGGGCAATTTAGTGGTAGAAGCCATGAGTCATAACATCAGCACTAAAGGGTTTGATTGACCTGTTGATGCAGTTAAACATCGGGTTTGTCTGAATTTTGTCAGAGCGCTTTCTGTAGGAGGTTCTACCAGCTCCATCTTCATATAAAATGAAATAAATAAAGTGCTTTAATGTAGTGCATTAAGTAAAATAATAAAATTAAAACTTCATTAACACACAACTCTGCCGAAGTAATATTAAATATTAAAAACTTCAAGAGCTTAAACTAAATTGTTAAAATGCTCTTATGTAACATTAGATAAATGATGTGTCTAGTTGGGCTAACAGCAAAGTATATATATATATATATATATTTATTGGACCAGGGTTCAATTACCAAGATGGAATAAACAAATATATGTTTTTGTTTTTTTTTTAATAAATGAAGTAGCAGGATAATTTGCAGTAGCAGGATTTTAAATTCATTTAATATTAGATTTCACTAATTGGATTAACTTAATTAACTTAATATTTCACATAAAATAGGTTTGCATATAGTCCGCAAGATAAAATAATAGTTTATTATATAATGTATAAAAAATGACCCGTTCAAAAGTTTACATACACTTGATTCTTAATAGTCATGAACTAATTGTCCTGAACGGTTAAACTGTAAGATTTCGAGATCCATCTTTTTACACTGAGGACAAGTGAGGGACTCATATGCAAGTATTACAGAAGGTTTAAACACTCACTGATGCTCCAGAAGGAAACATGATGCATTAATAGCTGGGGGTGAAATCTTCTGAACAAAATGGAGATTTTTTTTTTTGCCTAAATATCATATTTTTTCCTTTAGTACTGCACTTCAGAAGACACAGAAGATACTTACATGTTTTCCAGAAGACAACATAAGTTACATTTACCCTGATCTACAAATTCAAAAAGTTTTCACCCCCCGTTCTTAAAGGAACACTCCACTTTTTTTTTTTTTTTTTTTTTTAAATCGTCTCATTTTCCAACTCCCCTAGAGTTAAACAGATGAGCTTTACCGTTTTTGAATCCATTCAGCCGTTTTCCGGGTCTAACGTTAGCACTTTTAGCATAGCTTAACATAAATCACTGAATCAGATTAGACCATTAGCAACAAAGACTTACAGAAAATGAAAAGTTGCGATTTTCCAAGTTGTTATGGATAGGAACTATACTCTTCATTCCGGCATAATTATCAAGGAACTTTGCTGCCGTACCGGCTGAATATACTCCCCGGCTATTTTACTATTACCTTAGTGGCTTATTGCTGGTCACGTTGGAAGTTTCCTAGCTTGGGACTATTTCAGGCACTGTGTAATATCATTGCGCGTGCTGAACCCATGGTACGGCAGCAAAGTTCCCTGATTATTACGCTTGAATAAGAGTATAGTTCCTATCCATATCAGCCTGGAAAATCGCAACTTTTCATTTTTTGTCGGTCTTAGTACACAATGTACCTATAGAAGAGTCAAGTTTCAAATAGGAAAAATATAGAAAATATTTAGTCATTTTTGAACGAGATGCTAATGGCCTAATCAGATTCAATTATTTATGCTAAGCTATGTTAAAAGTGCTACCGGCAGACCCAGAGATTGGCTGAATGGATTCAGAAACATAAAAAAAAAAAAAGTAAAAGTAAAACTCATCTAGAGGAGTTGAAAAACTAGCCTATTTTAAAAAAAGTGGAGTGTTCCATTAATGCATCATATTTCATTCTGGAGCCCCTCAGTTGTCCTCAGTGTGAAAAGATGGATCTCAAAATCATACAGTCATTGTTGGAAAGGTTTCAAATACACAAAAATGCTGAAAAATTAAAGAATTTATTGGACCTGAAGGATTTTTCTGAAGAACAGCGGGCTGTTTAATTGTTCAGGACAAACAAGGCACTCATGAACAACTTTGGCCAACCATTGCTAAAATAAAAGACTAAACTGAAATGTAAAGCATATTTGAGGATGGTAAAATCAACAAAAACAAATGCGTGTATAATAACCTTGGTTGGCACTGGTTCTGATGGTTTATTAAATGTATTGAATAATGCAGATGTACTGTAAAGCTGTAAATTTATGTCTTATCTCTGTCTTTGTATTTGGACCTTAAATGTAACATTAATTTATTTTGCCTAGGATTTGAAATCAACACTTTCTCTGGTGTCGACTTGACAGCATGTTAACCATGCAAACACTTTTTTTAACATAACAAGACAGTGTAAATTAGTTTTAGACAGTGTTTTTAAGAAGTCAAAGCTCTGTAGATAACTCTGCTTATGCTTTCACAGTCCTAAATATACTTTGCCATGAAGTAAACATAAACAATGGCTGGATAAAATATTTACAGACACTGTAAAAACTGCAGTAACACCACACCTCTCCGCATTGTGTCAGACTCCAGATGATGGTATAAATTATTTGTTTCCTTTGTTTTAGTTGCTTGTTCTCAGGGAAAAAAAAGCTGTTCACCTACTAACACTCTTTCATATTTATCGTATAATGTATTTTTTACTATTATACATGATCAGTGATTAATTATAAATGGAAATATAACACAGTTTTTTTTTCTTCATAGGCGTAATGGGTGAATATGAGCCGAAAATAGAGGTTCATTTTTCTGACATGGTTCCAGCTGCAAAGGGATCAGTTGTGACACTGGAGTGTTTTGCTTTGGGGAAGTAAGTGTGATTCCCACCCTTTTGTAGTTACTGATGCCACTTACTTCTTTTACCGCTATCCTGACTTTTAATGGTACTCTGTCACTGAGCTTAATGTGTTTTTCAACTTGGCCCTTTTCCACCTCTTCTCGCCACCTTTTAAACATGCTTGTCAAAGTCTGTTTGGGAAATACCGTATAACAGTCTATTTTTTGCCTCAAGGCAATTTTTCTCTCTCAATTGATCCCATTAGTGGATGAGCCATATACGTATTCCTTGCAAAAAGAAATGAGATGGCGTCTTATGAGGAAATGTAACTCATTTAGTATGTTAGAGCTGAGATATGAGGAGGAGCGACAGTAATCTACAATGCGATGATATTATAAAATAAAATTTCCTTTCTTCATCTTCATCTCTTCTGTGTCTCTCTCTGTGTGTTCTTTTTTTCTCTCTATGTAGCTTTTTCATTTTTCTCTTTTGCAAGATTACTCACCACAGTTTTTCATACATTCAGCCCAGTTCCAGAGATAACGTGGAGGAGAGCAAATGGAGTGCCGTTTCCCAGCAAGGTGAAGATGAAGAACTCAAATGTAGTTCTGGAGATTCCCAGTTTCCAGCAGGAAGACGCCGGAGGCTATGAATGTGTGGCAGAGAACAAGATGGGAAAGAACACGGTGCAAGGACGACTGTCCTTCCATGGTATGATTATTTCATGCATAGTACAGATGCTCATGTTATGATTAATTTTTTGCCATAAAAATGCTAAATTTCACAGCAGTTTCTTACAATAAAACACTACATTTAGAGTTTTACAATAAGACTATGTAGTTTTCGACTCCAATGCGATATGATCACATAAATGGTTTAATCTTCCTTTGACATCGTACAAATACTACTGTAAAAATTGCTGTGAAAGTGTGGTAATGAGTTGTCAGAAACATACAATAACTGGAAAGAATTATACATTGTGTACATTTGTTCGCATTTGTGTCATTATTTCAAAGTACTGTTACTCACTGACTGGATATTATTAGGATTTGCAGAAGCCGGTCGTCTTTGCTGTATCGTTTTCCCTGTCATTGAAATTAATGCTTGCTAATAATTTAAAACACACTTAATGGATATTATTGTTGTCATAGCCATTCAAATTCTTTCCAGCGTTTACCATGAGGAACATTGCCAGTTCAGTCATTTCACAATTGCAGTGAATTGCTTTCTGATTACTTTCTGCCCTGTCTGGACTTTCTTATAGTTTCCATAACCGCGTAGTAAAGACCAAAATAAAAGGAGCTCATGTAATGGATTTGGCAGCATGATGTTGCAGCGTGCCAAGACTCAGCAGTGCTAAATGCTAATTTGAGACACTTTCGTTGATCCAGAAAGGTGTCAAATGGCAAAAAGTTGCAGTTTTATAGTGCCAAATCATAGATTGATAGATAGCTTTTTTTATAGATAGATATTTGCTTTATACTAGATAGATAGATAGATATTTGCTTTATAATGGATGGGTGGATGGATGGATTGATGGATGGATGGATATTTGTTTTATAATGGATAGATAGATGTTTGCTTTGTAATGGATCAATATATATTTGCTTTATAATGGGTGGGTGGATGGATGGATAGATAGATATTTGTTTTATAATGGATAAATAGATAGATATTTGTTTTATAATGGATAAATAGATATTTGCTTCATAATGGATGGATGGATGGATATTTATTTTATAATGAATAGATACTTGCGATGGATGAATAAATATTTGCTTTATAATGGATGGATAAATGCATAAATGGATATTTATCTTATAATGAATATATATTTGAGATTGATGGATGAATGGATGGATAGATATTTGCTTCATAATGGATGGATGGATGGATGGATGAATATTTGCTTCATAATGGATGGATGGATGGATAGATGAGTGGATAGAGATGGATGGATGGATGGATATTTGCTTTATGGAGGATGGATGGATGGATGAATAAATGAATAGTGGATAGATGTTTGCTTTATAGTGAATAAATGGATGGATGGATAAATATTTGCTTCAGTGGATGGATGGATGAATATTTGCTTCATAATGGATGGATGGATAGATGAGTGGATAGAAATTTATTTTATAATGATATTTGCAATGGATGATGGATAAATATTTGCTTTATGATGGATGGATGGATGGATGGATGGATGGATATTTGCTTTATGAAGGATGGATGAATGGATAAATATTTACTTTGTGGTAGATGGATGCATGAATGAATGAATAAATGAATAGTGAATAGATGTTTGCTTTATAATAAATAAATGGATGGATGGATATTTGCTTTATGAAGGAATGGATGATGGATGCATGAATGAATAAATGAATAGTGGATAAATGTTTGCTTTATAATGAATAAATGGATGGATGGATATTTGCTTTATGATGGATGGATGGATGGATGAATGGATATTTGCTTAATGAAGGATGGATGGATAAATATTTGCTTTGTAATGGATGGATGGATGCATGAATGAATAATGAATAGTGGATAGATATTTGCTTTATAATTAATAAATGGATGGATGGATGGATATTTGATTTATGATGGATGGATGGATGCATGAATGAATGAATAAATGAATAGTGGATAGATGTTTGCTTTATAATAAATAAATGGATGGATGGATATTTGGTTTATGATGGATGGATGGATGGATGGATATAGATATTTGCTTTATGCTAGATGAATGGATAACTCATGATTTCACCTCTGGTGTGCTATTCATTATCATTGTATTTTACTTATTAACACAACCCATTATTAGCAATTCAGACACTACAATTAGGTCACCGCTAATTATCTTTGCCATTTTACTCTCCAATTTATTCTTAATTTTACCATAGTTTTATAAGATAAAGCTTCTGTTCCAAATCTGACACCAAAGTCTTGCTCAAAGGGATAGACCCCTATCGGTTAAATATGGACAAATTGCAGGCCTGTTTGGAACCACTTATGAGCCCATTTTTGGAGGCGCGACATGACTCAAAGGATTATTAGGCACTAGAAGCAAGCATGTGAGAATCATTACCTCCTTGGCTCTGTCATTTTCCATCGACACAATAACAAGAAGAACAGGCTTCAACCTAATGATGTAGAGATCACCAGCTACACGCAGAATTACTGGTCATAGTGCGCTGATTGAATAGCAAGATAAAAATAGCAAAATGTTTCTCATGATAATTGATAGAAGAACAGCTACTCGATATCTCATAGGTATGGGAACCTTTCACATGTGGTGTTATTGATTCAAATAAATGGATATACATACAAAAAAGAAAACTACTTGCAAGGAACCCATTAGTGAAATACAATACAAACAAAACTGCAGCGCAGATCAGCGCTATTGCATTGGACAGCTGGGATTTCAAAGGTGTTCCTCCACTCACATCTGTGTACACTCCGCTTCTAAGTTCTCTGATGAAATGCTGTTATTGTGAATGCGAGCTCATTTTCAAGGTTTCTGCATGACTTATTGAGAAGGTTAGAGGGGCAGGTGCAGCTCTGACCTTCTTCTGAAAAGGCCCGGCCTCCACAAACGATACAAAACATGAAAGATTTTCTTCCCAGCGCTGTCAGAGTGCAAGCGTCCTTGTATAATGCAGTACGTCAAACTCTTTGAAAAAAGGCCAAAGCGTAGAACAGAAGAATTGAGAACAGTTGGGAGGTTGGTCAGCTCATAGATGTTTAAGTTAACTTCATTCGTGGGAAACCAGAGCTGATCAGTTTTCCTGATGAGTCAATCAGTAGGTGACTCGGATCGATCAGTTAAGTGCTTAGTTGCCACAAAACCCGCAAGTGTCGTTAGCGGGAATGGTGATTGATGATTCATCTGTAGGCATGCTTACACAGATCTTATGTGATTGGTGAAAATCAAACACGCGGAACATGAGGAGAGTGTCACATTATAGAACCGTGCTTGACGGGTCAATCCTGAATCTAGACAGGATCGGAGACATGAATGGAAACCTGTCACCATTTCAATCACCAGGAAGACAGATAGATCAAGTACTTATTGACATTTTGTGCTTCCAATTAATCAGATACAAGAGCGTCCATGTTTCTGCAAAGCTCATTGTGCAGTTGGAGGTTTTTTGTAGCTGCTAACATGTTACTAGATCAAAACATTTCTAGTCCCTATATATGGCTCAGTTCCCTTGACTGGAAGAAAATAATTCATGTATAAATCATTTAAATAGGAAATAGCTGAGCGATAAGCTATTTCAACAGTGTTTGCCTATGTTTTAATTAAGATTGGCAGATATATTTATGCCTTTAACAGATGCTTTTATTCAAAGCAACTTACAAAAGAGGAACAAAGCAGTTTGTCTCAGAGCCAACAATAATTGTAATACACAATGGCAGGTTTATTAGACAACTAGACTGGGAAGCAGACTGTTTATATAAACAGTTATTTTATAGTTAGACAGTTAGCTTTGTGTTATCTTTTTTTTTAGACATTAATTAGCATATAAAATGTAACAATATTAAAAGCAGGGTTTCCACAGGTCATGGATCATAGAATTTTAAAAGGTCTATTCCAGACATTGAAAGTCAGGGAATTTTATATTTCTTTTTTGTTGGGATTTTTGTTTGTTGCTTTAAATTTTAGTTTTCATTTATCTAAATACAGAGTTCTGGCATGAAACTCTAGAATGCAGTCTGATGGGTCTAACTCAATCTGACAACATGACATCATAATCACATGGCACAGCTGATTGGTTCTCTCCTGTATCGGTAGCCAATGAGCTCACTGCTCAACATTCAAATATATGACAAGTGTAGCAGTTTGCAGCTAATGCTTCAGAAACCCTCCACCATCCCCAGCTCCACCTGTATAGATCTGCTATGAGGTGATTAATGTGTGCTATGGGGGTTATTCATATATGTTAAATGTGCAGCAGCAGTATTTCTTACATGCTTACAGCAGCATGTTGTGGATGTATTGGCAGTAGCAAGTCTCTGTACTTGCTCTGTCGCAGCAGCTTAGCAGATCTATTCCGCCAAGACCAAATACATTATTTTTATTGCGCCATTACATTTTTTAGCACCATTTTATTCCCTTCCCGCTCGTCAACTGGCAATAACTTAAGTCAAATCCAGTCACTAGGCTGTACCTGTTAACTAAGGCAAACATGCCAGGAAAATGTACATTTCAAGACCTTTGGCTGCAAAATTACCCCTTCAGGTGTTAAAAGTGAACGATAGAACAGCAAAAACTAAATGTGAAGAAATAGAAAGACTGAATGATGAACTTGATGACACACAGAAAATCCTTCAGAGCATTCAGAGCACCCCTTAAAAGCATAAAATACATAAATGAATTTCTGTAGAGAATAATATCAAATGCGTTTAACAGGTAAAAGCAAAAGAAGAAAAGTGTGTGTGTGTTGTACTAAAACAAGTAAATAAAGCTTGCAAATGGATGGATCCATTCATTATAGGTCATGGAAATGCATCTTTTTATTCTGTCAAAGTCAGGGAATTTTACGTTTGGCTTAGAGTGGGAATCCTGTGAAAGGAACCCCAGGTATTAAGATTTGTATAGCTTAATATAACATAGATGTCTCTTGCTGAAATACGTAGTCAAAATCCCATAAAGGATGTATGTTATTTAAAAAATCCACATTGTTTTATAGATATTTTGAACTATTGGGGGGCCATTATTTTGATTACGTAGAACAGTTGCACTCGGTGAGCTACTGGCACTGAGCTACGCTATTTTTACCGTAACACAACTCAGAATACACAACATAGAATACTGATACGATGACCACAGATGCCGAAAGAGCGTACAGGTGGTGCTGTATATAAGCATAGGCTCAAACCAAATGCCGTACCATCGAGTCTAAACGCCCCCGGATATCGAGTGAAATCCGCGCTGAGAAACTCCTTCAGTGGCTGCGGCATCATGACAAACGTCTGCATGTTTACATTGTGCCAGGAGGGCATCTAGTGTTTCTTGTCTCTGCCGTTTGTAAGCTCTTTCAGTATCTGTGGTAAAAAAGCCTCAAAGGGCTAAAGTAGAGAGAACAAAGACACGGGCGTTAAGGACGTTTTGTTCATCCACAGGCATCTTCCCATACTTTTCTCCTCTTCTTATTGCTAGAAAAGCAGTGAAGCACTGACATCACTACTCTTGTTGCCCTTCGACTGAAAATTTTAATCAAAAGCGTTGCAATGTGG
Organism: Cirrhinus molitorella; assembly: GCA_033026305.1. NCBI lineage: Eukaryota > Metazoa > Chordata > Actinopteri > Cypriniformes > Cyprinidae > Cirrhinus > Cirrhinus molitorella. The sequence continues at coordinate 20,742,819 of CM065132.1, read as the reverse complement.
CATCGTATCTGTATTTGCAAGTTGTGTATTCCAAGTTGTGTTGCGGTAAAAATAGTGCATCCGTTCTACGTAATCTAAATAATGGCGCACCCCCATAGTCTAAAATATGTATAAAATGATGTGGATTTTTAAAATAACGTAAATCTACATATTTTAGTAAGAGACATCATTTACATTATATTAAGTTTTAATACCAAGGGTTCCCTTTAAGTGTCAACCTATCAATTAAGTCTGTGATGTTTATACACTGCAATTTAAAGGTCTGCTATTAGTAAGATTTAAAAAAAATATATTTATTTTTACTTCATTCAGCAAGAGGACATTAAACTGTTAAATTATTTCTATTAAATGCTGCTTTTCTGAACATTTTATTCATCAAAGAGTCATAAAATGTGTCACAGTTTCACAAAAACTATTAAGCAGCACTGTTTTCAACATTGATAATAATAAGAACTTTTTTGGAGAATCAAATTAGTAGAGCCCTATGAAATCCCTTTTAATTTTTCCCAAATTCCGTTTTATTTTTTTTCCATATTTTTTTTATTTATCTGGATTTATTTATGTATTTATTTTCAGTTTTTCTCAATTTCTTAGTTTTCTATACTCAGTTTTATTGGTTAAATTAAATAAGTATTAATTTTTTCTGAATTTCAGTTTAAATTTTTAAAATGGTATCTCTAATTAATTGATTTAATTTAAATATATATATATATATATATATATATATATATATTATAAAAAAATTGTGAAATAAATATATTTAAGATAATATTTTTTTCCCCCAGTAATATTCCTTAAAATGTTTTAATAATAATTTTAGTAGTAGTACTGTCATTACATTAAGTAATATATTTCTGTCAAAATTTCTTTAAGTTAAACCGAACTTTTATTTTGACAGGTTACTGTGAAGACCTTTAAGTTTCTGTCTGTATATGATACAACATAATTCCTCGAAAGAAACTGTAAAATTCTCATGAAGTGACTCTTACAGTTCTAGAGATTTACATTTATATGTTTATGAAAACACTGAAAAACACTGGATTTAGGTGTACTGACCTTTTGATTTTGACTTTTGATTTATTCATCCAAAATTTGGCAAATTCCATGACAGTTCCATTTTTATGACTGGATTTCTCATCCCTAAATTAGCATATTAGAATGATTTCTGAAGGATCATGTGACACTGAAGGCTGAAGTAATGATGCTGAAAATTCAGCATTGCATCACAGGAATGAATTACATTTTAAAATATATTCAAATAGAAAACACTTCTTTTAAATTGTAATAATATTACTGTTTTTGCTATATTTATAATTTAAAAAATGCTGCCTTGGTGAGCATAACACATGAAAAATACTGAGATTAGAAACTGTGGCCGTTCTGTTGACAACATTATCACAACTGAGGGAAAAATCTTCCAAGTTGACAGTGACTAAGACCAATAGAAAGCTCTGTGTCATTCAAAAACATCAAAATAATATCTGAATGATGACCGATTAATTAATTCATAAAAAAGATTGACTCTCTCTTGTCTTTTCAGCAAAGCCTCAGTGGGTTCAGACGATGCGAGACAACGCTTTGTCAATTGAAGAGCGATTGTTCTGGGAGTGTAAGGCCAATGGAAAGCCCAAGCCTTCATACAGCTGGCTGAAGAATGGAGAACTACTGGCAGCCGAGGTAAGATTCAAGCAGCACCCGGAGTAATGGTGTAGTCGTAAAAAGACGGGGTTGGCAGTACAAAGATCCTTGGGTCAAACCTCAGCAGGGGAGCTCTGTTAAATGTATATGACAAAAGTTGTATCGATTATATAATGCCAAAATCTCAGTCATTGTTGTTTGAGTTGAATGCACAGCTATTTTAAAATTCTTTTCATTGCTGTTTCTCTGATTCACAGGACAGGATCCAGATAGAGAACGGAGCTCTGACAGTCAGCTCAGTAAACCTCTCAGATGCTGGCATGTATCAGTGTGTCGCTGAGAACAAACACGGAATCATTTATTTTGGTGCCGAATTGGTGGTGTTAGGTAAGAGAGCCTCCTGTACCTTTCTCATTTCCAATTATCTTGTGCCTTTGTTCACTCTGCAGCACCATCTCAGCAAACACAAAGCATTTCTGCAGCATTTCCTTACACTGCTTTTTGGTTTTGGTTTTGCATTTGCAGTATAGCATTTAAAAACGGCCTAGAAAACCGAAATCTCAAAATAATGTACAGTATATGAAATAAAATAATAGTATGTATTTTTGTACATCAAGTTAAACTTAATAAAAATGAGAAATGTTTCCTTGACACGGCCTAGAAAACCGAAAATCTCAAAATAATGTACAGTATATAAAATCAAATAATAGTATGTATTTTAGTACATCAAGTTAAACTTAATAAAAATGAGAAATGTTTCCTTAAAATCTAGCTAGAAATTAAATGAGTCTAATTTTTTATATATATTTTTTTATTTTAGTCAACACTGAATTTTATTTCAAGTAACGGAAATGTTTTTAAATGGTTGTAGTTTAAATTAACTATAATAACTCTGGATCAATGTTAAAAATATATTGTCAAATATTATTAGAATTTTAAATAATGGTTTTCTTTCTGATATATTCTGATATATTTTCGTGCAACTTTTTCTGTGAAAAATAAAAATCCTAAGTTTTTGAGAAACACAGAATTTCTAAAATTTGGTGTTCAGCTAACATTTCATGTTGAAAAGAGTTTATATGTATTAATTATTTATTTTATTTTATTTTATTCCCTGACATATGTGATATATGAATAGTATTATTTCTATGTAGGTAAAGCAGATACTAAAATTGGGAAAAATATTTTATTTTTTATTTAATTTTAAACTAACATTAACAAATGCTATATAATTATTGTTCATATTAACTAATATAGTTTTATTTTATTTTTTATCATGACACATTTTTTTTCAATAAAAAATATATACATTTTTACAACATTTATTAATATTTTTTAATAAATATGATAATAAAATAAAATGTGAATTTAATAATAAATGTTCATGTTTAATTCGCAGTACATTAATCTATAACAAAGCAATTTAAAAATAAAAAAATATATTATTAGGTTTTGAACTTAATATTAACTAACATTAATAATAATATAATTTGTTTATTAATATTGTTTATGTTAACCATTTTATTTAATTTTATGTAAACATTGTCAAATTGATTGTCAAATATAATTAGAATTTGAAATAATGGTTTTCTTTTTACAGAAAAAGTTATATATTGATATATTTTAGTGTAACTCTGTATCTGAGAAAAAAATATTTCTAAAATTTGATGCTCAACTAACATTTCTTATTATTATTAATGTTAAAAAAATTTAGATTTATACAGTGTGTGGCATATATATATATATATATATATATATATATAATGTTTATTTTTTAAATGTTCATAAAATTTTTCATGTTCATGTTAATTCACAGTACAATACAACTTTAAATTTTAATAATGTATTAGTAAGTTTTGTACTTAATATTAGCTAACATTAATAAATGCTGTTTAACTAAATATTATATTATATTATATTATATTATATTATATTATATTATATTATATTATATTATATTATATTATATTATATTATATTATTATACAGTTATTTATACCATGACACTCCCTGGAATAAATTGTGACTTTTGCCATAGCTGATTAAAAGCCACACATTTCTCATTTGCAGAAAACAAAATGTAAACACTGAAGCAACACTTAATTTGCAAGCTTTAACTGTTATAGCATGTGGGTATCATGTACCTATTTAAGACTAGAATAGAAAAAGTCTAGGAGGTTTTTTTTTTACATACTTTATATAAAAATGATGGTGAATAGACTTTGAGTCAGTACTTTTTAATGTAGCTCTGAGTCACTGGTTCAATTGGCACTACAAAGGAATGACTAGTGCAGTTTGCAAAAAAAAAAAAAAAAAACTGCAGTATGACTGATCATGAATATCAGAACACAGCTCTCATCCATTGGTGTGTGCTGAGGTTTTTACAGGCAAATAAACTCTCGAAATGGGCTCACACACCAAGGAGTTGCCCTCTTTTCAACATTTCCCATAAGAACATTGATTTTGCAACGTTTGGAGTGGGGTGGCGTGGCACTGGGACTTTCAGTAATGTTAATCCACTATTGATTGGCTGGTGGGAGATGAGGAACTGTGGCCACTCTGTTGACAACATGACAAAGCCACAACTGAGGGGTTCACTGGTGGAAAAACCTTCGAGTAGACATTGACAAAGACCAGAGAAGGATCTTTGTCATCAGCTCATACAGGGACAGAGAGAGAGATGCTGGAAAGTGGGTAGAGGTCATTAAGGACACCTCTGCTTTCTGACTGCAGCCAATTCCTTCACTGGTCTTGTCTAATGATGTTTGTTTAGGAGCCAGCAACCCTCCACGGGCTAATTAGGTAATAGAGATGCTATTTAACAATGCTTTAGGCCACAGCGTGTTCGCTATGACAGTGCATAAGCGGCTTTCCCATTCGCAGCGTTGGTTAAACGCAGCTTCTCGGCAGAGGGGATACATTAGACCCAATTAGTGCTAGTCTTTTAGCGTTGCGTCATCGCTATCGGAAAGTGACTTTCATATAAGTGCTGCTTTAAAAGCTGGACAACTTATATAAACACTGGTGTCATCTGACTGTGTAATATCAGCATGGGTATTATCCCTTATTATATCCCTGTTATTAACAATTTATACCGTAGCCATAAATTTTAGGGGTAGTTAATTCAAAATATTAAGTTCTGTTTTTATTTATTTATCTTCAGGTCATTGTACACTTGTATGTTGTTTATATATATATATATATAAACAGAAGTCCCTTATACTTCTTTATAGAGGCTGCATTTATTTGATCATAACAGTGTTATTTTAGTATCATTGAGATACTATTATAGTTAATATTTATAAATACAGGTCCTTCTCAAAAAATTAGCATATTGTGATAAAGTTCATTATTTTCTGTAATGTACTGATAAACATTAGACTTTTATATATTTTAGATTCATTACACACAACTCGAAGTAGTTCAAGCCTTTTATTGTTTTAATATTGATGATTTTGGCATACAGCTCATGAAAACCCAAAATTCCTATCTCAAAAAATTAGCATATCATGAAAAGGTTCTCTAAACGAGCTATTAACCTAATCATCTGAATCAACTAATTAACTCTAAACACCTGCAAAAGATTCCTGAGGCTTTTAAAAACTCCCAGCCTGGTTCATTACTCAAAACCGCAATCACGGGTAAGACTGCTGACCTGACTGCTGTCCAGAAGGCCATCACTGACACCCTCAAGCAAGAGGTCTGTGGGAAGGAAAAAGTGTGGCAGAAAACGCTGAACAACGAGAAGAGGTGACCGGACCCTGAGGAAGATTGTGGAGAAGGACCGATTCCAGACCTTGGGGGACCTGCAGCAGTGGACTGAGTCTGGAGTAGAAACATCCAGAGCCACCGTGTACAGGCGTGTGCAGGAAATGGGCTACAGGTGCCGCATTCCCCAGGTCAAGCCACTTTTGAACCAGAAACAGCGGCAGAAGCGCCTGACCTGGGCTACAGAGAAGTAGCACTGGACTGTTGCTCAGTGGTCCAAAGTACTTTTTTCGGATGAAAGCAAATTTTGCATGTCATTCGGAAATCAAGGTGCCAGAGTCTGGAGGAAGACTGGGGAGAGGGAAATGCCAAAATGCCTGAAGTCCAGTGTCAAGTACCCACAGTCAGTGATGGTCTGGGGTGCCATGTCAGCTGCTGGTGTTGGTCCACTGTGTTTTATCAAGGGCAGGGTCAATGCAGCTAGCTATCAGGAGATTTTGGAGCACTTCATGCTTCCATCTGCTGAAAAGCTTTATGGAGATGAAGATTTCATTTTTCAGCACGACCTGGCACCTGCTCACAGTGCCAAAACCACTGGTAAATGGTTTAATGACCATGGTATTACTGTGCTCAATTGGCCTGCCAACTCTCCTGACCTGAACCCCATAGAGAATCTGTGGGATATTGTGAAGAGAAAGTTGAGAGACGCAAGACCCAACACTCCGGATGAGCTTAAGGCCGCTATCGAAGCATCCTGGGCCTCCATAACACCTCAGCAGTGCCACAGGCTGATTGCCTCCATGCCACGCCGCATTGAAGCAGTCATTTCTGCAAAAGGATTCCCGACCAAGTATTGAGTGCATAACTGAACATAATTATTTGAAGGTTGACTTTTTTTGTATTAAAAACACTTTTCTTTTATTGGTCAGATGAAATATGCTAATTTTTTGAGATAGGAATTTTGGGTTTTCATGAGCTGTATGCCAAAATCATCAATATTAAAACAATAAAAGGCTTGAACTACTTCAAGTTGTGTGTAATGAATCTAAAATATATGAAAGTCTAATGTTTATCAGTACATTACAGAAAATAATGAACTTTATCACAATATGCTAATTTTTTGAGAAGGACCTGTATACATTTTATACATTTTTTGATGTATATATTTTTAAACCAGTGTTATTTTAGTATCATTGAGATACTGTTATAGTTAATATTTGACTTTTTTTATTTGTATAAATATAATTTTTATAAATATTTATATATTATTTTTCAAACCAGTGTTATTTTAGCATTATTGAGAGACTATTATAGTTAATATTTTACATTCGATTTTATTTTTATAAATATACATTTTATAAATATTTTTAGATATTTTTTTCAAACCAGTGTTATTTTAGTATCATTTATTTTTTCTTAATATAAATTTTATATATATATATTTTTTCAAACCAGTGTTTCTTTAGTGTCATTGAGATACTATTATAGTTAATATTTTACATTTGATTTTTTTTTTATAAATGTACATTTTATAAATTTTTGATGTATATATTTTTAAACCAGTGTTATTTTAGTATCATTGAGATACTGTTATAGTTAATATTTTACATTAGATTTTATTTTTATAAATGTACATTTTATAAATTTTTGATGTATATATTTTTAAACCAGTGTTATTTTAGTATCATTGAGATACTGTTATAGTTAATATTTTACATTAGATTTTATTTTTATAAATATACATTTTATAAATATTTTTATATATTTTTCAAACCAGTGTTATTTTTGTAATGTTGCGATACTTAAAAGTTACAATTTTGAATTTTATTTTATTTGTATAAATATACGTTTGATCTTTTTTTTTTCAAACCATTGTTATTTTAGTGTCATTGAGATTATTATAATTACTATTATAATTAATATGTTGAATTTGATTTTATTTTTATAAATATATATATTTTTAAATATTAATTTTTTCAAACCAGTGTTACTTTAGTGTCATTGAGATACTATTATAGTTAATATTTTGAATTTGATTAGATTTTTATAAATATACATTTTATTTCTATTTTAATTCTAATTTTAATTTTAATTCAATTATACAGTTAATATATTACATTTGATTTTATCTTTATAAATATTCTTTTTATAAATATTTTAATATATTTTTTGAACTAGTGTTTAGTGTCATTGAGAGACTATTATAGTTAATATATTGAATTTTCAAATTCATTTCAGTTCAAATTTATTAAAATCAGTTTATTAGTTATCTTTTTTATATTAATTTTCTATTATTATTATCTAAACCAAATTAGCTCAGTTTTTTTGCCGCCTTTTTTCCAGATGGTCCAAATTAAGACTTGGTCAGATTGCAGTAATTAACTGCACAACCTAGTTCTCAAACCCACCCGAACAATGTGGAGCTCCAAATTGCATTCATCACAAATTTTCTTACCTAATTTGCATAATTCCTTTAGTGAGCGCTAAAACAACAGAGAGCGTGCAAGTGAAGTTCCTCCAGGATTTCCATTGAACTATTCCTTTAAGAGAAGATGCTAAAGTGGTCCTACATCAGCAGTGCACACACACACACACACAAAATGCTGCTTTCGGCCCTTCTGTCCGTTTACAGTAATGCGCGCAAGGCATCCGTGCCTAAGGCGGCAGTTTGACTCTCTTGGCCCTGTGTTTTTCCGCAGCCTCGCCCCCAGACTTTTCCAGAAGTCCTCTCAGAGCTCTGCTTAAAGCCAAGACGGGCAGCACAGTCACCATGGAGTGCAGGCCGCAGGCTTTTCCCACAGCCATCAGCATGTGGAGGAAAGGCAACGAACCAGTGCAGAGCTCAGAAAGGTACAGATACAATCTTTCCTCCTCTCTTTTCTTTGTATTCTTGTCCTTAATTCCTCTTTCTGACGTCTATTCGTTCAAGGCATCACCCCAGCAGCCCTGCTATGTTCACACTATCTGTGCACAGCCTGCAACTGAACAGTTATCAAAAGGAAGCTGCATTGCCAATTGTGGTAGCTCACTGACCATAACACTCATGAATTATGAAGCAGGCCATTAGGCCGGGCCGGCAGGAGGTCGCTCGGCATTTTGGGTTGAGTCTGTCAAGTATGAAATGATTCCTGGTAGGAGGCCACTTGAGGAAGCACAGCGGATCGCAAGCTTGGCTCTTTTTATAATGAAGTTGGATTAAATAGTATGGGGAGAATCCTGTCAAGAGTGGAGAACTACTGTGGGAAAACAATAGATTTGCATTAAGCCACAGTTGTTTGTTTTGAGAGCATTCGTTGAGACGTCCTAAGTCCAATTTAACTGCAAGCGCAATGCTAGGGAATTGTGCATTACAGCATTAACATTCCAGTACTGGCTTACCAGCATTTGCTATCTGGTACTCCAGATGATATATTGTGAATAGCTGTTGATATATAAGGAGGCCGGGGGCAATTGTAAGATCTTTCACATTTTTTTCATAAATCAAACTCATACAGTGAGGGAAAAAAAGATCTCCTGCTGATTTTGTTACATTTTGCCATTGACAAAGAAATGATCAGTCTTTACTTTTAGTGGTAGGTTTATTTGAACAAATAAAAATCTAGAAGTTATACACTGATTTGCATTTTAATGAGTAAAATAAGTATTTGATCCTCTATCAATCAGCAAGATTTCTGGCTATTTTGAGTTGAGTTGAGATTAGGAGCACTCCATTTAAGAGAGTGCTCCTAATTTCAACTTGTTACCTGTATAAAAGACACCTGTCCACAGAAGCAATAAATCAGTCAGATTCCAAACTCTCCACCATGGCCAAGACCAAGGAGATGTCCAAGGATGTCAGGGACAAGATTGTAGACCTACACAAGGCTAAAATGGGCTACAAGACCATCGCCAAGCAGCTTGGTGAGAAGGTGACAACAGTTGGTGCGATTATTCACAAATGGAAGAAACACAAAATAACTGTCAATCTCCCTCGGTCTGGGGCTCCATGCAAGATCTCACCTCCTGGAGTCTAAATGATCATGAGAACGGTGAGGAATCAGCCCAGAACTACAAGGGAGGATCTTGTCAATGATCTCAAGGCAGCTGGGACCATAGTCACCAGAATAACAATTGGTATCACACTACTCCATGAAGGACTGAAATCCTGAAGCATCTGACCTCTGATTACCAACAAGGGTTTTGCCTCCAAGTACTAAGTCATGTTTTGCAAAGGGGTCAAATACTTATTTCACTCATTAAAATGCAAATTCAATTTATAACTTTTTTGACATTTGTTTTTCTGGATTTTTTTGTTGTTATTCCATCTCTCACTATTCAAATTAACCTAGACTGATCATTTCTTTGTCAGTGGGCAAATGTACTAATTCAGCAGGGGATAAAATAAGTTTTTTTCTCACTGTACATCTATATGCCATCAGTAATAGTGTCGTTACATTTTTACATTGAGAAAGCCTTAAGAATATTTTTGAATTTAATACAAGCATTTACCATTAGGGCCACTTATAACAAAACATAAGAAAAATGCTTGAAAAATACTCATTGTAATATTTTATCAAGATAATGTCATTGCCTTTGAGTGCTGTTCAGAAATTTGGGATCAGTTTTTTAAAGAAGTCTTGACTTATGCTCATCAAAGTTCCATTTATTTGATTAAAAATTAAAGTAAAATTATGAAATATTATTGCCATTTCAAATAATAGATTTCTATTTTAATATACAAAACTGAATTTTCATCAGCCACTATTCCAGTCTTCAGTGTCACATGATACTTTAGAAATAATTGTAATATGCTGATTTATTATCAGTGTTGAAAACAGTTGTATTACTTAATTTTATTTATATATATATATATATATATATATATATATATTGCAACCTGTGATACTTTTTTCAGGATTCTTATAAAAAATAGGATAAATAAAAAATTAAAACAGCATTTATTCAAAATAGAAATCTTTAAAAGTCTTTACTTTCACTTTTTATCAGTTTTAACACATCCTTGCTGAACAAAAGTATTAATAAAGTATTAGTAAAGAAAAATTGACTGACCCTAAACTTTGAGCGGTAGTGTATATTTTTACAAAATATTTCTAAAATAAATGCTGTTATTTTCAATGTTTGATTCATCAAAGTATCCTGAAAAAGTTATCACAGGTTCCAAATATATATATATATATATATATATATATATATATATATATATATTAAGCAAGTTTCCAACATTGATAATAAATCAGCATATTAAAATGATTTCTGAAGAATCATTTGACACTTAATGCTGGATTAACAATGCTAATAATTCAGCTTTGCATTACAGGAATAAATTCTATTTTAAAGTATTTAAAAAAACACTTTTTTTTTTTTTGCAATAATATTTCACAAGATTACAGTTTTTTCTGATTTTTAATCAAATAAATGCAGCCTTGATGAGCAGAAAAGCATAAAAAAAAAACATTAAAAGTCTTACTGATCACAAACCTTTGCGTGGCAGAGTACACTATATTAACATCACAAAGCAGTTTTTGGATGTCCTTTAGATCACAGAAATAATATCCACTACCATTCAAACATTTGTGGTCAGTACGATTTTGTATTGAAATTAATACATTTCTTGAGCAAGAATGCAATAAATTGCTGAACAGTAACAGTAGTAAAGTCTTTTACATTGTAATATAAGTGATTGTATTTTAAATAATAGTGTTTTTTATATACTTTAAAATAGAATAAAATCGTACTGACCACAAATGTTTGAAAGGTAGTGGATATTATTTCTGTGATCTGTGATTCTGTGGAATTAACATTATATTCATCCAAAAACTGCTTAGTGATGTTAATATACTGTACTGTATTTTGCCACGCAAAGGACTTTTAATGTTGTTGTTTTTTTTTGTAAAAAATACTTTTCTGCTCATCAAGGCTGCATTTATATGATTAAAAATACAGAAAAATACTGTAATCTTATGAAATATTATTGCAAAAAAAATGCTGTTCAGTTTCACAGGTCCCACAAAAATATACAGCAGCACAACTATTTTTAATACTGATAATAATAAGAAATGTTTCTTGAAGGGCATATTATATCAGAATGATTTCTGAAAAATCATGTAAAGACATTTACAATGTTGCAAAAGATTTCTATTTCAAATAAATGGTGTTCTATGGTGTCACTTTCGATTTCTTAAAGAATCCTGATTTGTAGTAATATTATACAATATTATTTTACTGATTTTTTTGATCAAATAAACCTACATTTAATTGTATACAATAATTCTCACAGCCACACAACCAAAACAAAATACCAGCAACAGTATAAGAGACTTGTTATACAGAATTGTAAAGGGTTAAGTGTCATACATTTGCAGGTAAATAGCAATTACTGTAAATAAAATTGAAAGCACTTCAAATTATAGGTACTTCACATGTATGAAAAAATAAGGTTTGTATTTCTTAAGAGTATGTACATTAAGAGCACGTTAAAAGTGTAGAAATAGTTGAGAAGGGGTAATTCAAATCATGGGGCGGTAGATTGAGCGATGCAGGCTGCTGTTATGGCTCGTCGCTTTCCGTCTGAATGACTGTTTCGTGTGAACGCACACTCTTCAGCTTCATTGGCTCTCGGGCAGCTGCATGCATCGAGCCATGGAGAGCGTCCAACATACAGAGATTTATGTGCCATTCTAAAGAAACACATTATGTTCTTCTTACTACATTTCTTCGGTTCCCGAAAGATAAAACACATTTGTACTCGGAAATCTAGCTCCATTATGTGTTAACCAAGTTTAAATTTGATTTGAGAGGATTGTACTTCTCTCCTTTAGGATAACTTTACTCCCTGATGGAACACTTCGAATTACAAATGTGACCAAGATGGACGGAGGAAACTACGCTTGCTTGGCTAGAAACCAGTTTGGTGCGGCCAGCACTACAGGAAGACTGTTGGTCACAGGTATGGATTACTGTAACAGTATTATAGTGTGGGCTTCCACTTTGCTTTTGTTGTTTCAGATTGTCGTTCAACTGTGGGAATCTTATGTGGGAAGTGGTGATTTGTCTCCAAACTCTGGAGGCTTCACAGGCAGTTGTGTTCTTGATACGGCTGTACAGTTAATCAAAATGATGACAGTTTCTTGAAGAGATAGTTAATCCGAAAATAAAAATTCTGTCATTTAGACTCCCTCATGTCGCTGCAAACATTTCTTTCTTCTGTGGAACACAAACAAAGATATTTTGAAGAAAGTCTCAACTGTTTTTGTCCATACAATGGAAGTCAATGGGGTCCAACAATTTCAAGCTCCAAAAGGAACATAAATGTGTGATGAACAGAGCAAAGTTTAAATGGTTTTTACTTTAAGAAAGTCCAAATTAGGGATGCATCGATCCGATACTCATTATCGGAATCGGCTCCGATCCTGGCATTTTCTGGCGGATCGGGGATCGGTCAGACAAGACCGATCTAAATTCGATATTGTGCGTATACTATTCTGTTATTGTTGAGCCCTACGAAAGGCACAAAAAAACATTTTAAAGCACCACAAAGTTCTTGTGCACTATATTTCAAGTGTTCTGCAGCTGTTCCATAGTTTAATGTGAGGTACAAATGAATACTGAGTCATTAAATTCAAGTTCACGTAAACTGTTCTCTCCGCTGCGGCTGTCTGTCATCCTCCATTCAGCAATCAAACTACGTGTTGTGTTCGGTTACTACTGTCAAAACAATGAAACTCCCTTTAAGAGCGCACAGAAACTGAGGTTTAAGACTGTTAAAAGAAAGGGCTCAATAGACTAACAGACATATTTAATACACTGCGCTTCAATATCGCTTCCCTTTGTATCTTTGAACTTTTCTAATGCGGACTCGGAGGACTGCGCAGCCTGAGCACCGTGTTGCTACAAGCGCATTATTCTGCGTATGAGATGCGCACAACCGCTTTGTTCCGCTCTGTATTGTATTTAGTATTATAATACATTTCTGTGCAATGAAAGATTATTAATAATCCTTCTTGTTCTGTCCTATCTATCATATGTTGATGCCTTCATTACTGTGCTAGACATTAAAACAAATGTCTTTTAATTTTATATCATATATTTATATATAAATGTATTTACTTGTTTTTTCATGAATGTAGTTTACAACAATACAAACAGTAAAATGTAACAGTTTACCAGATTTAGTTGTACACTTTTACAACATTTACTTTTATTTGTAAGTATCTTTTGCTGCTAAATTAACCATTAACCTAGTTTATTTTGTCATATATTATGATTACATATTTTTTCATTTGTAATTTTTCATTAAAATGACGTTGTCTATATGTGACAGATTGTGTTTAACACACAAAAGAGTGACGATCAGGTCAACGCAAAGAAGTATAGAAACTCAACATTGATTAAAAAAAAAGCTATGCTGATATCGGATTGGATCGGTATCGGCAGATACTCTGAACTTTCTGTATCGGATCGGATCGGTTCTGAAAAAATGGTATCGTTGCATCCTTAGTCCAAATGAAATATGGTAAGGCATGAATAACATCAAACCTAACTGCTTTTTGTGTTGTGACATTTCTGTTTCTGCCAGTGAATACATTTTTTTTTTTTAAGCTAATTGCGACATTTTATCTCACAATTACGAGTTTGCATCTAGCAATTCAGATTTTTTTCTTAGAATTGTGAGATATAAAGTCACAGTAGTCTAAAGTCAGAGTTGACATAAACTTGCAATTCTGGGAAATAAAGTCAACTTTTTTTCTCAGAATTGGAAGTTTATCCCCTGGTTTCACAAACAAGGCTTAAGCCTAGTCCTAGGCTAACATGTAAGTCTGGGCAACTGTGTTTCAACTGAAAAAAATTTGCACTGACTGATCTTTAAATATATCAGCGCCTTTGTTTTGTCCCAAGATGCACACCAGCTATGTTTTTTCTAAGGCACGTTTATAAAAATGACTTAAATGTCCTAATTGAACTATGGCCTAATCCTTGCTTAGGCTAAGCCCTGTCTGTGAAACCGGTTTTGAGTTGTCAGAATTGTGAGATAAAAATGAGCAATTCTGAGAACATACCAGTTTTTATTTTTCCCCTCAAAACTGGATTTTGCGACTTTGTGTCTCACAATTCTGACCTTTTTTTCGCAATTGCGAGTCTAAATCTCACAATTCTGACTGTTTTTTTCACAATTGCATGATACAAACTCACTATTCTGACTTTTTTCTCAGAATTGTAAAATATAAAGTAGCAATTGCAATTTATATAGTCAGAATTGACAAAGTCGCAATTCTGGGAAATTAAGCTGACTTTTTCTCAGAATTGCAAGTTTATATCTTAAATTGCAATTCTGAATTTTTTCTCACGATTGCATGATACAAACTCACTAATTCCAAGTTATAGCGTCAGAATTTATATAAACTTGCAATCCTGGGAAATAAAGTTGACTTTTTTCTCAGAATTACAAGTTTATATCTTAAATTGCAATTTTGCCTTTTTTTAAGATTTTTAAGATTTTTTAAGTGATACAAGCTCACTATTCTGACTTTTCTCTCAGAATTGTCAAATATTACACAATTGTGAGTTATAAAGTCAGAAATGACAAACTCGCAATTCTGAAAAATAAATGTGCAATTCTGGGAAATAAAGTCAAACTTTTTTTCTCAGAATTTCAGGTTTATGTCTCACAATTCTGACTTTATAACATGTAATTTTGAGCTATTAAGTCAGAATTGTGAAATATAAAGTTGCAATTGACAGTTATAAAGAATTGGCAAACACAATTATGAGAAATAAATGTGCAATTCTGTAAAATAGCTGACTTTTTTCTCTAAATTGCAAGTTTATATCTCACAATTCTGACCTTATAACACACAGTTATGAGTCAGAATTATAAGATATAAAATAGCAATTCTGAGAACATATCAATTTTCATTTCCGCCCTCAAATTGGACATTATAACTTGCAGTTTTGAACTGAAATCTCACAATTCTGAGGAAAAAAGTAAGACTGACAGAAAAAAGTTAGTTTTGCAAGATATAAACTCGCAAAAAAAACGTCAGAATTGTAAAATTAAGAGTCACAATAATCTTTTTTACAGGCTTCCATACTAGAGTTATCTAAAAACATAAAAAATAAAAGCAAAATAATAATAATAATAATACAAATAAAAACTTAAGTTATTTAGAAAAATAAATGTATTTTTCTGCATTCTCAATTTTATTTACTTTAACTTCATGTACTAAAATAAATAAAACGGCAACAAAAACTATATAGATACTATATACTGTAGATATATAGATACAAAAACAATAACTAATAATAATGACAGATAATAATAAAAAGCAAAATACTAAAACAAATTTACATTAAAATAAAAAGTGAAAATGCTAAATAAACTTCAAATAGTACAAAATAGTGGTTTGATTTGTATATTTGATTTAGACTCTGTATACATTAATAACAGCTGAAACATTTTTCAAATATCTTATTTGTACAAGTTTGGGCCAGTACAAGGTTAAGTAAATGAGAATTAATTAAACAATTTTTGAGTGAAATATCCTGTCCTATATTGACCTGCCCATTACCACAGAAAAATATTTACATTTATGCATTTAGCAGACACATTGATCCAAAACGACTTACAATAGAGGAAAAAAAGCAACAAATAGTTTCATCCAGAAGAGGTATATTCAAAGGTGTTCTGCCAATTAGAGGATTTCTGTTTCATGTAGCTCATTCTGTTGTTATAATGCATTCTGAAAGGAAAGTTGTTTGATTGCTTTCTGGGGCTTACATGCTCCTCTAGTGTAATGCGATGGGTTGAGCGGTTCAGCTCTCCAACTGGCAGGTTGTTGTTTTTTTTTTCTCTCTCAGCTCAACTCAACAGGGATGGGATACAGTGGCTTTTTGTGTGTTGTTGTAATTACCCATTTTCACGCTCCGCTTATGGCATTGCAATTACCCTGGATTACACTAATGGAGTGTGTGAGGGTGTAGGTTATAGGTTGAGCGTGCACAATTTAGAGAGAAAAATATAGAATGCTGCATTTGCACTCTAGGTTTTGCTGAGATTTCTACATCACAGTCTTTCACAGCAGATTCCACGCCAGCAGATGTGAATATGAATCTGGAAAGAAGTAACCTCTGCATTAAGCAACTGGGCACTTAAACACTGATGTCATCAGAGTGGTTCATATCAACTGAATAGTTATTGAATTTCCCTTGATTATTTGAAATTCATTACACTTTAATTTTATCTTCCAGAACTGAAAAAAAAAAACTAGTAATACTAACTAATAAACTAACCTATTTATTATCCTATATGTGTGTGTATCTGCTTCTATGGTATTAAATCAGTCTACATCAAAAAACAGAGAGAAAGAGAGCAAGAGACTTTTTCCTTATACAGTAGATAAAGCCGCAGTGCCCTACCTAGTGGATAGAAGTAAAAATCCCATTCATTTCCTCCTTCCAGAAAATGGTTTTTAGTGATATTGTATAAACCTTTCAAGACAGACCTTCTGTGAGCTCCAAGGTTGTTAATATGCCTCTGTAGCAGTCTGTGGAAATACGTCGCGGTGCTTCATCATGGGATTAGTAGTTCATTCATTGATAAGGACACAGTCTCCTACCTTTGTCTGCTTCTGAATTTCAAATATTTTATTTTTGCTGTAAATCTTACAGTCGGTTGGTTTGGTTTCAGACTCAGTGCTCTTGTATGTGGAGCAGTTATTTCAGGTTTTGTACAACTGTCATGTTTTTCTAATGAGGTCTGGATGAAATTTTAAATGAATCAGCCTAATGTGTGATTTTGAGCAGATCCCACGCAAATCACCCAGGGTCCAGTGGACATGGAGATCATTGTTGGGGAGAGCATCGTACTGCCCTGCCAGATCTCCTGTGACCCTGCTCTGGATGTCTCATTCTCCTGGGCCTTCAATGGGCAGCTCCTCAATAAACTGGACCAACATTATGAGCATGTGGGTGGGGTAAGTCATATTTTTTTAAATATGCTTTCTGTCTGTATTCTGCTTTATACTGTATGTGTACATACTGTAGAACTGTGTCATTTTCAACAAATATCTAGCATTTCAAACTGTTTCTTCATCCTTGTGCTGTGCTGATTATCCTTAACCTAATTTCGTGTTTCCATTCAAAAGTAATCAGGCCTTTTAAAAATTGCTTGTAAATCTCGCATTATGCTATATTATCACTTCTTGTATTATCTTGTATTCAGTCTTTTTTCAGTCTGTTATTAGTATGTAGGCTATAATAGGTTGTGTAGTTGTCTGTAGCTCTGTATCAATGCTTGGAAAAAGTCAGTCTCTATTTACACTTTAAATATTAAGAGAGTAGCCTGCCATGTGTCTGCCAAGTGGATGGCTAGTTAACTTCTGAAGTGTTTACTTGTACAGTTCTATGATTTCATAGTATATCCGTTTTATGTTTGCACAAAGAATTAAAGGAAATGCAACAGTTTCAGCATTGATATTCTACCTCATTTGATGGTAATCCAAAAAGATGCAACTGTTACTTAAGTTTTGCTAGCATTTTTATTTTATGTTTAAAAGTAGTGAGTGTTTAGTCTGTCATCAATGACAGTAGCTCATTGGAAAGGGATGGACCACGCCCTTCATTTTGTTTGCACTAATGAATGGTGCTGCCTGCCAGCTGCAATCAACAATAAAACGTTGTTCCATAATTTTTTCTATATCGTCATAAATATCATTATCGCAAATATTCTTGAAATATCGTGATATCTTTTTGAGGCTATATCGCCCACCCCTAACGTTCAGTCAAAAACTGGCAAGGTTCATAAGCTCAAGTCAATGAGGCCTGTGATCAAACAGTTTCCAGATGAAATACAAAAACTGCTAATTGAGAGAAAACAAGTTGATAAAAGATTTAATCCAATATTTGGTAAGAAATGTATAAGCAATGTTTTGTAGGCCGCAAGTTAATTTTGACTTAGCTCACAATTCTGACTTTTTCTCGCAGTTGGGAGTTTACATCTCACAATTCAGACTTTTTTTCTCAGAATTGTGTCATAAAAATCAAATAATAAAAACTCGCAATTGCGAGTTAAAATGTCAGAATTGTATTGTAAATAAACAGTTCTGACTTTAGAATGCACCATTGCAAGTTATTAAGTCAGAATTGTGAGATATAAACTTGCAATTCTTAGAAAATATCAGTCTTTTTTTCCCCCTCAGAACTAGACTTTACAACTTACAATTGCGAGTTTATATTTCACAATTCTATCAGAAGTCAGAAATGTGAGATAAAAACACACAGTTCTGAGGAAAAAAAGTTTGAATTGCAAAATACAAACATGCAGTTCTAAGAAAAAAGTCAGAATTGCGAGATATAAGCACGCAATTGTAAGAAAAAAGTCAGAATTGCGAGATATAAGCACGCAATTTTAAGAAAAAAGTCAGAATTGCGAGATATAAGCACACAATTTTAAGAAAAAAGTCAGAATTGCGAGATATAAGCACGCAATTTTAAGAAAAAAGTCAGAATTGCGAGATATAAGCACGCAATTTTAAGAAAAAAGTCAGAATTGCCAGATACGAACACGCAATTCTGAGAAAAAGTCAAGAATTTGTTTGTCTCGCAATTCTGACTTTATAACTCACAATTGCGAGCTTATATCTGCAATTCTGAGAAAAAATGTCAGAAATGAATATTTTGCAATTATATTATTTCTCAGAATTGTGACTATTTCTCAGAAGTGCAAGTTTATATATCTCAATTCTAGCTTTATAACTCACAATTGCAAGTATCACGCAGTTCTGAGAAAAAAAAATCACAATTACGATTTGTAAACTCGCAATTGGGAGAAAAAGTCAGAATTGTGAGATTACCTTTTTTGTTTTTATTCAGTAGCGGAAACGGGCCTCTATACAAATTCCCCCAAAAAAGGATGAAAAATGATGTTGCAAATTGCAAATATGATTTATAAAATGTACTTTTCATTTCTTTGTGTAAACGAAAAAGAAAAATACAGAATGTACCCTAATGTCCCGGTACCGTGCAGCTCAACGGATGAATTTATTATACTCCTTATACTCAAGAAATATCAGATTCTGAAGGAGCAGATCCTGTAGTTTACTGTATAATGCTATTATACTCTGAGCCAGGCCTACTGTTAAAATGTGGAAGTCTTGGCAGGGATCAATTCATCACTCTCTTTTTGAGGTTTTTAGCCGTTCCTTTCACTGCTTAGCAGCCCACTACGTTTACTTTGAGCTCTTTTCCCTCCTCTTCATAGACTAAAAATCAATCCATCAAAGTTTTTGCCTTCCAGGATCTCAAGTGTAATATCCTCATATGGCTTTTGAATGGTCAGAACTCACATCTCAGATTGCTTTTCTCTGGGATGTAATGACGCCTTTCTAGAAATAGTAATGACTTTAAAGACTGAGAGAATGCCCTAATGAGGACTGACTGGTCAATATTGGATGTGCATGGCTCAGCTGAGCAATCCTTAAACAGATTCATTAATCACCACCCCCAAAGCCATCAAAAAGATGATTTCTTTTTCAAATACGCTTGCATATTTTAGAGAATTAAATGAGTTTGTGTTCGGTGGAAGAAGCAACTGTACAATAAAATTCTTTTTGACTTTTATATAATTATGGTAATTCCAATGACAAATCGGAACAGAAAATGTGAAGGTTTTCAACATTTGGGGCACACACATAGGAAACGCTCTCATCTTCATTTAAGCCACTGATTCTTATCAGTAATTATATTCCAGTTCTTATGAATTCTCCGATGCCACCCGTCTTGTAGGATTATCAGCATGAAGTTCACAGCTTGGATGAATTCATTTCCATAATGAAACTAAATTTGTAGCCTAATGTCCTTACTGCTGAAATCGCAGATTTACCTCTTGTTTGCCAACCACAATCGCACCCTCAGATAAGAGCATACATCTTATCTCATGTAATTTAATTGATTTGAAATCTAAGCACTTTTTATTAAATTAGTGAAGCTGTCCGTGCCAAAGACTTCAGTGCAGCACAGACAATATCAACATCCCAGTGAGTCAGTGCCTATAAACAATAGCAATAAACCATCCATTCTAATAAACCAAAGATTTTTGACTATGAATAAAGTAAGAATTAAATCCACTCAGTGACTGAGCTATTTATTTGCGTCTGCCGTCTGCGTGGTTTTAGCGTCTCATTCACAACATAAATTGATGCTAGTTGTGAACTAGGTTTTTTTTGATCACCTGATTTAACACACCAAGCAAATGTAATGTTTATTTGATCAAAAATACAGGAAAATAAGTAATATTATGAAATATTATTACAATTTAAAATAACTGTTTTCTATTTGAATATATTTTAAAATGTAATTTATTCCTGTGATGCAAAGCTGAATTTTCAGGATCATTACTTTGGTCTTCGGTGTCACATGATCTTTTAGAAATCATTCTAATATGTTGTCTTGCTGCTTAAGAAACATTTCCTATTATTATCAATGTTTAAAACTATTTTTATAGAAATCGTGATGCATTTTTTCTATAGAACACCATTTAGTTAAAATAGAAATCTCTAAATGTCTTTATTGTCCCTGTTGTAGTGCAAGTCACGCAAATATATATATATATATTTTTTTTTATTAGGGCTTTCAGTATAGAATGCTAATTTAATGCATAAATAAATGCTTATGTTAAATATCATCTAAATGGAGAGCAATGGAGTGAAACAAAATGCTAGAGTCTTGAGTTTTCAAAGTTGTCTGTTCTTTTGAAATTGTCTATTCAGTGCTTTCGGTCTTTGAATTAAATTGGATTCTTTTCAGCATATACTGATGCATGCAATTAATCAGCATATCAATTAATATGATTCAAAGTTTTAATCAGTTTGACAGCCCTAATTTTCAACTTTAGAATAATTAAGGTCATCATTGTGATTAAAACATTATAGTATAGGAGGATTTTGATACTCTTTGTACTTGTTAATTACATGTGTCATGGTGAATATAATTGGAAGTATCTTTATTACCTTACCTGTTTTCACAGTACGTCCGTCATCGGTTCCCTTGACAGAGTGTTTTAAAGTTCACCTCCACTCTTATGAACAACTTTCTTCATCTTTATTAGATTAACAAAGGCATTTAATTGTCGTGTGTGGATTTAGTATTCATCACTTGTACGGTTTCGTATCTCATGGTTTCGGCACACTGAATCCAATCACACTACCTCTTAAATGTGATTAAGCTCTAATTAGCCAATTAGCGAGTGAGTTTGGTAGCTGGGTTCCGTGCGGTGTCGAAGGAGCCTAAGGCTTGGCCAGAGGGAATGTTTATCCATGACGGACGTTTCAAACGTAGCAGCGAACAGCCTTTGCCAAAAGTCATCCATTAGCTGTGGAGTTGGGCCACATTTTCATTCCCAAACGCAGCAGGGTGTCTACACTTACTGAATCACTTGCCGGCAAATATAGCAAACAACTCACACATCTTCCTGTCGCTTTAAAGCCCCAGTTGATAGAGTGGATAGTAATGCGTTTGTGTGTTTTTATATCTCTAGAGTACATCTGGAGATTTGATGATACGGAATATACAGCTGAAACACGCCGGAAAGTACGTCTGTGTGGTCGACACGGATGTCGAGAGTTTATCTGCTGTGGCTATTTTAATCGTCAAAGGTAAGAGAGCCATAGCTAGGCAACCGAGGGAGCTTCAAATTCAGGGTTTGAATTTGGACACAAATGCTTTCCTTGCTTTGCCAAGGAAATGTATCTGCCTGTTGAATTGATCTGTTATTACATGTTCCATTAGAGGTAATTAGATGAACATATCGAAGCTGTTTATCATAGGTTACAAATGAGTTTCAGCGGGATCAATATCTTTCAATTGAAATTAGATTGACATGCCAACTTTTGCTGCCAGAGCCTATAATAATGCTTTATAAGAGTGTAGAAGCAGGGTATAAAAATTAGCACTCAGCAAGCACAAAATGAATGTAAAAACTGGCTGAAGTGTCCAAATAAAATCAGTTGATGACTTAAAATGGTTTAAAATCAGTTATTTTAAAGGGACACTTCACCAAAAAATTAAAAATCTCTCATTAATAACTTACCTTAATACGATGCCATTTTAGTTACATATTAAAAAATTAATAACGAGAATAAAGTCAAAATGTTCCCAGAATAAAGTCGAAATTATGAGAATTAAGTAGAAATATTTCAAGAAAAAGTGAAAATTACGAGAATAAAGTCAAAATGTTTTGAGAATAAAGTTGAAATTGCAAGAATTAAACTGAAATATTTAGAGAATAAAGCCGAAATTACGAGAATAAAGTCAAAATGTTTCGAGAATAAAGTCAAAATGTTTTGAAATTACGAGAATAAAGTTGAAATGTTTCGAGAATAAAGGTGAAATTACGAGAATAAAGTTGAATATTTTGAGAATAAAGTCGAAATTACAAGAATAAAGTCAAAATGTTTCAAGAATAAAGTCAAAATTACGAGAATAAAGTCAAAATGTTTTGAGAATAAAATTGAAATTATGAGAATAAAATTGAAATATTTTGAGAATAAAGTCGAAATTATGAGAATAATGTCAAAATGTTTCTAGAATAAAGTTGAAATTAAGAGAATAAAGTTGAAATTACGAGAATAAAGTCTAAATGTATCGAGAATAAAGTTGAAATTACGAGAACAAAGTCAAAATGTTGAGAAAAGGTTGAAATTACGAGAATTAAATTGAAATATTTTGAGAATCAAAATTATGAGAATAAAGTCAAAATGTTTCAAGAATAAAGTTGAAATATTTTGAGAATAAAGTCGAAATTATGAGAATAAAGTTGAAATATTTCGAGAATAAAGTCGAAATTAAGAGAATGAAGTCAAAATGTTTCAAGAATAAAGGTGAAATGAGGAGAATAAAGTTTAAATATTTCGAGAATAAAGTCGAAATTCTGAGAATAAAGTTAAAATATTTAGAGAATGAAGTCGAAATTGCGAGAATAAAGTTTAAATATTTCGAAAATAAAGTTGAAATTACGAGAAAAAAGTCAAAATGTTTCGAGAATAAAGTCGAAATTACGAGAATAAAGTCAAAATGTTTCGAGAATAAAGTCGAAATTGCGAGAATAAAGGCTAAATGTTTTGAGAATAAAGTCGAAATATAAGTTTATAGCACAATATAAATGTGAAGGAACATCAGAAGAAGAAGAAAAACTGTATAGATTGTTCTAGTAATTTTGACTTTATTCTCATCATTTTGACTTTATTCTTGAAATATTTCACCTTGATTCTCAAAATATTTAGACTTTATTCTCGTAATTTTGACGTCATTCTCATAATATTGAGTTTATTCTCAAAATATTATGACTTTAATGATTTTTTGTTACGTGCCACTAAAACACTGTTGTACCTTCATAACGTTCCAAACCCAAGACCTTTGTTCAACTTTGGAACACAAATTAAGATATTAAGTAATGTCATATCATTATGTTTGAACCACTGATGTCAAATGGATTATTTTAACAATCTCCTTACTACCTTTCTGGGCCTTGGACATGTTAGTTGTTATTTTTGGGTGATCTGTCTCTTTAATTCACTCCTGTTGTCTTAAAAAACCTGAAAAGACTGCTGCAGCCATTAACCTGGAAAATTTTCCTATGGGTTTTCATAACTGGGTTTTTCAATTTATGAGTAAAGGTCTGTGTTAAACATAAAAATGATGATATTTGGATGTTTCAGTCTACAACATGAATTACACACCTATGATGAAAATGTGAATTATTTTTAATAACCTGTGTTTGTAATAAGTTTGGGGTGTGAATGTGTGCAGTTTATATTGTACAACAAAACTAAAAAGCATTGTCAAGTTATATTTACCACAGACCTTAATTTACTTATGAATTGAAGATCACCATTATAAAAACCCATAGAAACATCTCAAGGGAACCCATGACGAATTAGTCATGCCTGCAGCACTCTCTATAGGCAAATTATAAATCTCTGATCTAGAAAAGTAATATAAATGCATACAATCGCAAAACTCATATACATATCTCTAGTTTTGCCAAGCTTCAAAATGTTTTATCAGGTAGACAATGAGTAAAACTAAGTGGAACTGCAAAAGTAAATGTAAACTCAAAGCTTAAAAAGAGAGGGAACACTGAAGAACATAAAGCTTCCAGCAGTTTGATTTACAGAAGCTGGAAATGTCTGGCCTTTGAATATTATGGACAATAGGGGGCCTTGGTTTATGAATGAATTAATGAATTATGTAAATATTAGTCTGGACATGATGCAAGCAAACTCCTAGCATGAAACCATCAAAACCAAATATGAAAAAAGTTCCTTTTAGGTTAGAAACAAACTCTGTCTGATCTTATTATTGATGCTAAGTGTGACTAAGTATGACAGTCGTGGCCTAATTAAAGAGTCAGACTTGTACCCCGAAGGTTGCAGGTTTGAGTCCCAGGTCCGGCCTCACTCGGCCACACGTCATGTCCTTTCCTTTCCTTTGTGTGACACAATGACCTGCGCTGATAAAACCATTAAACGTAATGCTCCATTCTTTATATTTTTCCCCAAAGGAGTGTGAATTTGACAAAAGAAGACAACTTTCTGCCCATTTTTAATTGGAAGAACCAATTAAAGATGTGCAGAGGTATGCCTACTTGCAGCTTTTCAAAGGAGACGTTAAGAAAACAACCCTGAATGTTCAAGCCTCTGAAAAGCCTTGCTGTGATTCTCAAAGAGATCTAGTGTTCCCACAAAAGCAACAGCTTAAAATGTAATAACACCTTTTAGAGACTGGCCTTACATCACAGCTTGGTGGGGTGATAAGCAGAGAGCTTCCTGGCAGGGGGTGAGCGAGGTTAGATGTCAGTGGAGGTAACTTCATTTCTAATTGCTAATTCACTGCTAATTGTCTGATTGAATCAGGTCCCCCAGGAGCTCCAGATGGCATAACAGTGGAGGAGATCACGGACAGCACAGCTCAGCTTTCTTGGAGACCCGGCCAGGATAACGGCAGCCCCATCACAAGCTATATCATCCAGGCCAAGACAGCTTTCACAGTGGGCTGGCAAGCGGTGAACACGGGTAACAATACAGGATTAGCTAAAGCTAGTCAAGCGGAGCATCAATTCAGCGAGAGACTGAAATTACCATAGCACATCTCATGTGCTTTTAAGAAAGAAGCTTATGCTCGCTTTGAGTACATATAAGGGCCTCTAAGTACTAACGCAAAACGTCTTAATCTGGGCTCTCGCCCTGCCGCTCGAATTCCAATTCATTTGAACAACATCCCGCCCAGACAGAGACATGGCATAGAACGATTTTTTTATGTTTTGTGACATTTCTGGCTTACTGTAAACATTGGCTCAAAATTGGGCTCCTGTTGTTGACTTTCTCTGCGCCACCGTGTAATCCAGGTATTTTCGGTTAAACCGTGGCTTTTCTGTTTGCTCTCAGTCCCTGAGGTGATTGATGGGAACACCCTGACAGCAACGGTGGTGGATCTGAACGCATGGGTGGAATATGAGTTCAGAGTGCTGGCCAGAAACAGCGTCGGCGTGGGGGAACCGAGTCCCGCTTCTCTTAAAACAAGAACTGAAGATGCAGGTGAGTCATCCACAGTGTTAATTTATAGGTATTTTTAACTTCAAGTCAAATCAGAAAATGTCTCATTCAAATGTTATTTTTGCCATGTAATATTCATTCGTTCTAGGCAGTTTTATTTTTATCTAATTTTAGTCTATGAAAATTACATTTTACTTGATGAGAGAGCAAAATTATAGGGACTATTCAAACATTTTATGTGTTTAAACATACCAGCATTTAACTAATGCATGTGAATCTCTGCCTGTTGTGTAAACCTGATCACCTGAAGTACATTATAGTATAATATACAATATTGTTACTTTTCTGTGGTTTAGTTATTCATTACCCCTGTTTAACAGCATTGTTACAGGGGGGAAAAAGTATTCACAACATTACACATTCTGATTAGTCTAGTCTACTTAGTAACTTATTTCAAATATAGTTCATTACATTACTTGAACATTACCATTCAAAAGTTTGGGGTCAGTGAGATTTCTTATGCTCATCAAGGCTGCTTTTTTAAATCAAAAATCAAGTAAAAAAAAGTCCATGGTATGATATTTATTGCGATATTAAAAAAAGGAAAGTTTTGTACATTGTAAAGTCAAATTATTCTATCTAATGCACTTTGAGAGTTCAAATAAGAGCTCCAACCCATGTTCCTAACTAAGAAAACTTAAATAAGAAAAAAAAAGTCTTGACTTGTATTTGAACTTTAAAGGGGACTCAGCCTTCTTTTTATTTTTGGTATACTGTCTCAGTTTAAATTACATTCACACTGGTGTTTTGGGAAGCCAAACTATTTAGAATATAATAATAATAATAATAACAACAACAATGACAGTAATGACAATATATTGTAAAACAATTGCACTGTAAAATAAATGAAAATGAATATTTCATAGGTATATTATATTAGCTTTACATTACAGTAGGAAAATTACAATACTTCTTTCCTAATTTCTACACTTGAAAGAGATATTTTGAATTTGGACTGCAGTAACACACAAAGTTTCACCTGATCTCATGTTAATCTTGACTACCTATAGTGTAGTACTGCATCCTTCATATATCCAAAAAGTCTTTAGTTTTATCATGTTTACAAAAGAAAGTTACAGCTTTATGATTCTCTCCGAAAACAGCCGAGCTCCTGGAGGCACGCCTTGGGTGGGGCTAAAGATTGACGAGCACTCGTGCGGCGATTGCCAATAAAAACGCATACATTTAATGCCGTTTCACTTAGCACCTGCAGTTCTGAATCATGACCAGGATCTTTTATAGCTGGGACCAGAAACTGGGCTCGTTTATAAAATGTTCATCAATAAACACACTTGCAAAACTCACTTTTCTGCCCAGGAAAAATAAACTGCATCCACTGTTCACATAACACTCTGACGTTCTTCAGGAAGTTGAGCAAGGTTATTTTTGCCTTACAACCAAAACCAAACTTTTTTAGAGACATTCTTCCCGAATGAGCCCCGTGCAGCAAGTAAGAAACCCGGAAGTGTGTATTTGGCACAGAAATGCACTGTTAGACGTCCAAATCGTTTTTGTGAAACTTTGGCCATGTTTTACCATGAGAATTCAACTCTTTAACAGTGCAAATAGCTTAACATGCATAAAACAGCACTGCACAGTTTAGCACCAACTTACACCTGCTTGGAAGTTTCTAGTTGCCCTGAAGAGCTTGATTATCTGGATCAGGTGTGTTCAATTAGGGTTGGAGCTAAACTGTGCAGAGCTGTGGCCCTCCAGGAATTGAGATTGAGACCAACGGATTAAGCCATATTGTGCTTTCGGTTTTAGTTTGTTTGATAGACACTGTGCCAAATGGCCCAAAACACAACTTCAAAGACCTTATGTTAAAATAAGAAGTTGAAATATATTTTAAAAATCTACACTTTTTGCCCAAAAGAAGATTGTTTCAAACCATCTTGTGACCACGGTGATATCAAGTTTTGCATTTGTGATACCACGATATGGATAATACCATTACATCCCTACTAGTTAAATGATTTCTAATATTATTTGAAATTTAGTTTTTCAAGTAATGGCAAAGCTGAATTTACAGAAATCTGTCTAATGTGCATTATGAGTGTCTTTACTGTCCCTTTTGATCAATTCAATTGCTGAATAAAAGTATTCATTTCCTAAATATTACTGATCCCAAACTACTGAATTGTAGTTTATGTATATAGCTGACTAATGTAGTATGTACATAGGATGTGTTTGAGTTAATAAACCCGCTAGCAAAGCACTGTAGTTTACCAATGTTCATTCATTGTTCAGCTTCTGCTCACTCTTGACTATTATTGGATTTAATGAGACATTTTTTTCTTTCATGGGGAAAAAATGCATTGTAAATATCTTGGACTGTTATTTTTCTCATCATATTTTCATTACCAGTATGCTTTGATTAAAATCGTTTAATTATTGTGATGATCAAAACACCTTTTGTCAACTTATATTAGCAATTTTCTTTGACTCGATTAACAAAGAAGTGGCCAGGAGCAAAAATCAGATCAGAATTTCTGACCTTCCACAAGTATTAAAGGGATAGTTCACGCAAAAATGAAAATGTTGTCATTAGTTATTCACACATGGACTATTTTAGCAATGTCCTTACTAGATTTCTGGGCCTTGAACGTGTCAGTTGTGTTGCTGCCTATTCATGGTCAGAAAGCTCATCAAAAATATCTTCATTTGTGTCGATAAACAAAGGTTTTAGAAGGTTTAGAAGACATGAGGATGGGTAATTAATTACATTTTCCTTTTTGGGAACTTGGCAAGTCCAGAGATAATTTCATCCTCATAAGCTATTCAAAATGTCAATCAAATTAGTCAGCCAATCAGAACAGAGCTTGCCAGAGCACAATCCAGTTTTATGTGCATCAGATGGTCAGTAAGCAACTGTAGGTGGCCCGTGGGTGTGCTGTCTGAGGTTAAATCCACTATTGCTCAAGTGCCCATATTCTTCAAACGTCCCATGATGAAGCGATACAGTTTCGTTCATTCAGTGCTCAAGTGCCTCTTTGTATATTACAGAATGAATTCTTCGAGCATTATTGTTGAGAGACTCTTGGCAAATGGTGAAATTCACCAGAAACAAAGCCAGTTAACTCAGACGCTGCCCACAGAATCTTTTAAAAGCAGTTGCTAAGGGACCAGAGCTTTGTTTCATTTGATTCTTGATAATGAGGCTTTGAGTAAAAGAAAAAGGAAAGAAACAATGAGGAAGGCAAGGTCTGCATCTATCCTCCGTACTGAAAACATGGCTGTTTGTTCTTTGTTTTTTTCTCTACGCAGTTCCTGACACGGCCCCCACCGATGTCGGAGGTGGGGGTGGCTCAAAGTCAGAGTTAGTAATAACATGGGAGGTAAGTCATCTGTCTATATTATCACTCCCTCTGTGCGAGGTAATAGTTTTGGCTAATTAAATGGAATTGAATGGGGGTGTTTATTACCTCAGTCAAAGCCAAGCCTGTTTTCCATCTGGGCCCTTTACTCCCGTAATGGCATTCAATTCAAATTTGGTTGTATATTAGAAAGCGGTTCATTTACGCTCTCAAGAGGTTGTGTGGGATTTGGAAAAGCGCTGGGTGTGAACCTGAGGCTGGATCTGGTCTGTATGTTTTAATATCACTATAGTTTCTTGTTTCCCTCCCAGCCTGTGCCCGAAGACCTGCAAAACGGAGACGGTTTTGGCTACATCATCGCTTTCCGCCCGCTTGGGGAGGTCAACTGGACGCACGCTGTGACCTCCATACCATCGCAGTCCCGTTACGTGTACCGGAACGAGAGCATCCCGCCCTTTTCTCCGTTTAGCGTCAAAGTTGGTGCCTACAACACTAAAGGCCAGGGACCGTTCAGCCCCGTTACCATTGTGTTCTCAGCTGAGAATGGTAAGACTGTCAGTTGCACTATGAGCAGCACTCAAAAGCGTACCTTTTCAGTCATTTGCAGTGTTTTCAATAGGTTTTTCTTTTCGCTATACATTTATTCATCTATTGTGAGGTGCATAAAACATTCAAAGAACAAGCTAGAATTGATTCCTTTACCAGCGGCACTTTATTATGTGCAGCGTTAAAGAGCACAGCTCATTTTTTAACAAATGGAAAAGGATAAGCTATAGATTTAGATATAATGTTATCACCAACACTGTTGGTGGCAATTTTCTGTTCTTTTAGCAGTAATTTACCCTTTCTTAACAGGAAATATATTTGATATTTTGCTGAATGTCCACGAATCCATAGTGCAGTTTTCTTTTCTTAGTAACTGCAAAGTAAAGCATGTACTATAATGGCTGTACATAATGTTGTGTTGTAAATGTCAGGTGGTTTTAGCTCTGGAATCTCATGCTCAGCATTTGAAGCAGCAGTGTCCGGTGTTCTTTCAGCTAGTTAGGATCAGTTTGAGATGAGCTATTACAGCGTGGACTGACGGGCAGACAGTGGTGTGTCAGGAAACTACCGCATTAATTGAATTCCTGCACAGATAATGTTCCTTTATGTCACTCAGCTGTCCTATTAAAATAAAGGCCAGTAATTTACCATTTTAGAGACAAAAGATTTTGCATCAGTCATTTATAAATTATTTTTCATCAGCCTCTGATTTGTGCACTGACGATTATGCTTCGCTTTTTTTCTCATCTTGTCTCATCTCATTTCTATCCAACTTCCCTACTTTTCTCCTGATCTCGTCTTTTATCCTTGTGTCATCTCATGTGCGCTCTTTCAGATTTCTGCAAAACTGAAAATACGTACCTATATGTAGGAATCACTGCCGTTTCCGTTGAAATGAGCACTAGAGGCAGGAAAACTCAGTTTGAATTTGTTTGATTTACAGGTACAGAGTTTTGATTTATAAATGCTGTCGTCACTAAGGGGGGTGGGAATCGCAGGGTACCTCACCATACGATAATATCACGATACATGGCTCACGATAACAATAATATCACACAAAATGCCTGTGAGTAGGTTAAGTACAAGTTTTCTCTCTTAATTTAAGTCTGAGCTGTTAGAAAGCAACAAACGCTCTGTAAATCAAATTTAACTAAATCATTTATTCTTGGACATATTCAAAGCTTAGGCTATGCTAGGTGTTTAAACCAACACATTTAACTGCTTATCGATATAGGCTGTATATGTATATAGGCAATATATAAACCTGGTATATTTGTGGTATATACCTGGTGATTTCTCCTCATAAAAACGGAGCCTCACATGCAGGGAAAAAAATATCCGTTCATGTCGCGTCTTTTGCGCGCTCAAGTTCATCATTTCAAATGTAGATTTGCGGCAAGCACACA
This sequence comes from Cirrhinus molitorella, assembly GCA_033026305.1. Taxonomy (NCBI): domain Eukaryota; kingdom Metazoa; phylum Chordata; class Actinopteri; order Cypriniformes; family Cyprinidae; genus Cirrhinus; species Cirrhinus molitorella. The sequence goes on along the minus strand of CM065132.1, from coordinate 20,711,601 downwards.
AACTACACTGCGTCGCATTACGGATCTGACAAGGTTTTGTTTCGTCGTCCATGACATATGTGAAGATTTATGTTTCTGCCGGTCCACTGCTCACACACATAACGCGCACTTGTATTTGAAAGAGAGGGAGAGCGTCCAGTTTTGTTCACATACAACTGGACGCGCCGGTGCTGCTCTCACTCATAGTGAGGGAAATCCACCTGCGAACCGAGCTGAGAGCTACTCATGGACTAAATGCGCAATAATAACGTGATCGGTGCGGTCCACGCTGATAGCTGTTCCGGAGCCGTTTTTTTAGTTCTCATTTCAATAAACATATAGCAGTAGAGCTAATACAGTGGCTGGAAATCTGTTTATTCATTATCCTTTGGTTCTTCATCTTCATGTAGTAGGGTTTGCGTCCCGCTACAGCACAGCATTTTCATATCATATTATCATCAGAAAACGTGCAAGCATTCTTTTGACTTTTTAAGAAAGCTTTTATTCTTTTTGCGACTTAGTTTCCATGCAAAGAAGTGATCAAGTCATCTGGTCACCGACGAAAATGGTGGAGCGCACACGGAAAAACACATATTCTCCATTCATTTTAACCAATAAAAAAAAAATCAGCGCAGCTTTCAGACGTGACTTTCTTCTTATTCTGATAGTACATTTGGGGCGGTTTCTGCGTGAGCACAAATCTTCTCTCACCGGCGATTTTCTTTACTCTCACATAAAACGGACGCGCCTTCTCTCGCTTACATGTGCGTGGTCAGAAACTATAACTATGCGCATATGAAGGATGTATATTAGTTTTTACATAACAGTCAAAAATGTATCGGTTTCACACATTTCCCGCATTTTTTCGCAAAATCTGCTATTGCCAGGTGGTCACCCTATCATGTAGGTATGAATTTAGGTCCTTTGTATGTTTAAAAAAACATTGATACTTGGTGGCAGTATATCGATAACGCATCGCGGCCGGAAATATCGCGATAAATCAGCATATCCCACCCCTAGTCATCACGTACAGCTTCATATGCATGAGTTTTCTAATTCATTAGTTGGTAGCTCACATGATACGTGTTGCACTTGAGCCATGAGGCGCTCCAGTATGAACCCCGTGAAACTACGGTTCAACAAAACAGCTCAAATCCGCATGAGGTGTACTCAAGCAGCATAAAAAATGCAGCAATACATGCTTCTACCAACCTGTTGAAAACATGCCACAGTCATGTATTAAACGTGTTTTAGTGCTACTCTCTGGACATTTCACTTTGAAACTGATGCGAAACATGCAGTAAGGCAGAAATGTATTTAGAGGCATGTATTTCCATTGAACGTGGGTTGGTTTTAGCTTTTCTTCTTTCTTAGCTTTACTTGTTTCTTTCCTTTCAGCCTCATTTTGTCTACTGTCCTTGTTGCATTTTAGTTCTTCTCTTCTCGTCCCTTCTAGTCTCTTCCCTCCTCTTGATTTCATGTTTTTTATTTTGTCTTTTCCCCATTTATCTATTCTGTTTTAGTTTCGTCTCATGTACATCTCTCTTTGTTGCATCCTCTTCTCTTTTCTTATTGTCGATTTTATTTCAGTCTTGTCTCATTTTAGACTTCTCTCCTCATAGTCGTGTCCCTTCTCATCCTATTCCATCTGTTTTATTTTATCTCTTTCATTTTTATCTCGTTTAATCTTCTCATTTTTTGTCTCCCTGCCTCTCTTTTCTTTTCCGATTTCTCTTTTTTCCTTTCAGCATTGTTTCAGCTTTGCTCCTTGTTGCATCCCAGTTCTTCTCATCTCCTTTAGTTTTTTTTTATCTTGTCCTCTCATTTGATCTCATATCCTTGTCTCTTCTTCTCTTTCATTTCATCTTATCTCTTCTCTTTTAGTTTTATCTCATTTTAACTTCTCATTTGTTCTCTTCTTGTCTTTTCTCTTTCCTTTGTTTAATTTTTCATCATAGTTCTTCTTTTTCCAACTTCTCTAATCTCTTCTGTTTTGTCTTCTCTCTTTCTCTCTTTTTTATCTCATCTCACCTTTTCAAGTTTGTCTCGTTTCCATCTCTCTTCGTTGCATCCTCTTTTTTTCTTCTTGTCTCTTCTTGTCCTGTATTATTTTATCTCATCTTTTCTCAACCTGTCTTCTTGTTTTCTCTGTTTCTCTTCTCATTTCAACTTGTCTTCACTGGTAGAATTTTTCCCTTTCTCTTCTCTTTCAGAGTAATTTCGGTTTCTCTCCTTGTTCCTTCCTAGTTCTTCTCTTCCATTCTCTTGATCTTCTTGTCTTGTCAGTTACTTCTCTTCTAGTCTCTTCTCTTCTCTTGATTTTTGTATTCCTATATTGTCTTTTCTCATTTTATCTCATCTCTTTTTTTAGTTTTGCCTCATTTACAACTCTCTTTGTTGCATCCTCTTTATTTTTCTTCTTGTCTGTTCTCTTTTGGTCTTGTCTTATTTTGTATTTGTCTCATAGTTGTGTCTCTTCTCACCTTGTTCCTCTTCTCATCTTCTGTAGTTTTGTTTTTTTTATCTTGTGTTTTCATTTTATCTCATTTATCTCATTTCTGTCTCATAGTCTTGTCTCTTCTCATCCTCTTTCATCATGTTTTATCTCATCTCTTTCAGTTTCATCTCATTTCATCTTCTGATGTGTTCTTTTCTTGTGTTTTCTATTCTCTTCTCTTTCCTTTGTATCATTTTGATTTCTTCAGTTTTCATCCTTTCTTCTTTTGTCTTCTCTTTTCATATTCGCTCTTTTCTTTTCATATCCTGTTTAATTTGATCTCATCTTTTCTCTTTTTGTCTTGTCTCATCTCATCTTGTCTTCTCTGGTCTCTATTTTTCCCTTTGTCTTCACTTTTAGTCTAATTTTGTTTTTTCTCTTTGTTCCAACCTTGTTCTTTTCTTCTATTCTGTTGATCTTGTCTTTCCTAACCTTGTCTTCTCTCATTTAATTTCATCTAATATCTTCTATTTCTGTTTTCTTGTTTTCTCTTTTTGTCTCTTCTTGTTTATATTCATCTCATTTAGTCTTCTCTGGTCTCATTTTTTCTCTTTCTCTTCTCTTTCAATCGCAGTTCAGTTTCTTTCTTTGTTCCATCCTAGTTCTTCTCTTCTCTTGATCTTGTCTTTTTCTCACCTTGTCTGTCTCATCTTTTATCATAGTTTTGTCTCATTTCTGTCTCTTATTGCATCCTTTTCCCATCTTCATCTTGTCTTCTCATAGTCAATCTCCTTGTTTCATCTTGATTCTTCTAGTTTTATTTTAGTCACCTTTTTTTGCTCTGCTGTTCTCACATTTCCTTATTTCTTTTCTTCTCATCTCTTTGCTTTTCTTCTGTCTTTATGTATTCATCTTTCTCTCTTTTTATCTTTCCTCTCAGAGCCCAGTGGCGTTCCAGACGGCGTGTGGGCCAGAAGCATTTCAGCTACTGAAATTGAAGTGAGCTGGCACATTCTCAGCGCTTCCCCAGAAAGAGTGTTGGGCTATGAGGTGCGTCCCTTCTTCTAAATGGAAATGACTCTCTGTCCAGTTTTGAAATGCACCGTGGGTTCTGTCAGAGCCTGTCATCTCCCACGCTGCACCTCAAAGTTCCCTCTGTACCCATGGAAACGCTCCATTTGAAAATAAGAATAGGGTACCCTGTTCTTAACGTATGCATAGGAGGCCCTCTCTGCAGCATGGGCGAAATGGCTTTTCTTCATCCTTTTTAAGGACACAGAGAACACATTACACATTCCTCTCGGAAACTCTTCATCCATGTCACCCCAAACCCACTGTGTGAAAAACTCTTGTAAAATAGTTCTCCTGCACTGAACATAATGGCTCCGTAGCATTATATCTGTGAGGCTTTGGATTCAACAGGCTGTGTTTTCTCTCCATTGCTCTTGGAATCAGGTGGTGTACTGGGAGGATGATACAAAACCAGAGACCATGGGCAAAGTCAGAGTGTCTGCCAATCAGAACAAGGTTAACATCAGCGGTCTGAGAGGATACACTCAGTATTTCCTGACAGTGAGCGCTTTCAACACAGCAGGAACTGGCCCTCTCACTCCCACCATCAACGTGACCACCAAGAAGTCCCGTGAGTATACGCTTGTTAAAAGTATCAGTTCATTTAGACATTGCTTCTGAAGATATATAAAAATGATTATTCTTTTTTTTTCTCTCATTTTTTGTCTAATTTTAATATTTGCATTTTGGAAAAAAAATTATAATAAAATAAATAAATAAATACAAGTAGAAATGTCTATTTATTGTTTAAACAGTATAAAGACATTGAGAGTGTTAATTTATTTGATCAGAAATATAGTAAAAACAGTAGTATTGTGCTATTTTAATATATTTTCAAATGCCATTTATTCCTGTGATGTAAAAGCTGAATTTTCAGCAGCCATTATTCCTGTTTTCAGTGTCTGCTTTCAGTGTCGCTAGGGCTGTTCCTCGATTCTGTTAGAGAAAAAAAATCCTCAATTACATTTTGCCTTGTCGAGTAATCTGCAAAATATTGGAAGTGGTGCATTTCACATATTAAACCACATATTTAAAAATCATAATATAGCATAATGCTATTAATAATTCACAAACGCTGCGTTTCAAGTATGTATATATATATATATATATATATGCGATGCAGGTTTAATATATGCGTTTAATAAATACAGGTTTAATATATTAATATATACTTATTAATTATTTCCATCTCAGATTGACTCTTCACAGTAAATGCTGCTGCACAAGAACTGTTATAATGTGCTGGAGCGTCTTAAACTCCATCTCTGTTTGGGTTTAATATAACGTTCATCTGGGAACCCAACATGTGCTATTTGATCAGATTTGTAAGGTGAATCATTTATAAACCTATGCAAACACAGGAGAATACTTCAGTATGTTTTTCAATATGCTAACTGTTCATCGCGATTTCAAAATAAAAGTTTAAACCCTTGCTCTGAGTTTAGACGTTTTTGTTTCAACAAATTACAGTGGCTGCAGCATTTCTGTCGTAAAGAAATGGTCAAATATTTAAGTGTCATCCAAGATGTTCATGTTTTTCTTTCTTCAGTTGTAGTTAAATTGTTTTTATGGACTTCTATGGTGCCCCCAAGTTTGAACTTCCAAAATGCAGTTTAAATCCAGCTTCAAAGGGCTCTAAACAGTATTTATATACTTTTAAACATCAAATGCTACTTGTCTCATATCTGTGATGCGCATACATAGTCTGTGTGATCTGGGTCAATACAGTTAGGATATGTCGAAAAACTCCCATCTTGTTTCCGGCATCAACTTCAAAGTCGTCCTACAACGCTGTTTTACCGTTTTTTTGCAAGGGGCTTCTGTATGTTCACTTTGTAAACACTGGGTTGGTACTTCTGCAGTGTTGAAGGATGATTTTGAAGTTGAAGACGAAAACGAGATGGGAGTTTTTCGACATACCATAACTGTATGGACCCGGATCACACAGACTACACATGCGCATCGCAGAGCAAGACAAGACTAGCATTTGAGGTCAAAAAGTATATAAATTGTCAATATGTTATGAAAATAACCGATCGTTTCGCTAGATGAGACCCTTCTTCATCGACTGGGATTGTTTAGAGCCCTTTGAAGCTACATTTAAACTGCATTTTGGAAGTTCGAACTCAGGGGCACCATAGAAATCCAATGATATGTAGAGAAATCCTGAAATGTTTTCCTCAAAAAAACTTTCTTTACGACTAAAGAAAGAAAGAAAGATATGAACATCTTGGATGACAAGGGGTGAGCACATTATCTGTAATTTTTTGTTCTGAAAGTGAACTACTCCTTTAAATCAATTTTAAACAAGTATTTAAACAAAGATTAAAGTGTAAAAACAATAGACAGTCCGTTTGGCGCCCTCTGCAGGCATTGTTATAATGCGTAATTAGATCTACTGTTTATAATACATTATGTATTTTAACAGTTTTGTCCAATAAAACCATTACTTTAACATATTAGTATTGTCTCATTGTATCAGTACATATTATATATGTATTTCAAGTAATTTTAAAGGCTTTTGTTAACTTGGGTCTGTTTTATTATTATCCGATTACTTGGTTAGTCATTAGAATAATCGACACATTAATAGAAAGCCTTTATTGAAATAAGTTACTTTGTGTGTTCTTGCTGAATAAAAGTAAAGGAAAAGAAACATTATTGGTCAAAAGGTTAAAAGATTCTGTCAGCATTTAATCACTGTCGTCATTCCAAACCTTTGTCTTCCTTTTTTGTTTGTTGAAAACAAAATTAGATATTTAAATGAATGTTCCTGCTGCTCTTTTTCATACAGCGAAAGTAGTCCTTAATTTGCGTACAATATTTTTGGGAAAAAGAGCAGTGTGATCATTCTGTTAAATGTTTCCTTTTGTGTTCCACAGAAGAAAAAATAATGAGGAAAGAAATTACAGAACTGTCTTCTCTAATTCTAGAACTATCCATTTAAAGGATTAGTTTACTTCTAGAATTAAAAAATCCTGATAATTTACTCACCCCTGTGTCATCTTTCTTTCTTCAGTTGAAAAGAAATTAAACATTTTGAGGAAAATGTTCCAGGATGTTTCTCTATGTAGTGGCCTTATTTAGTGGACTTTATCAGTAATTTTCTAAAAAATATATATATACTATTTAACCACAAATGCTAGTCTTATACTAGGTGGACTTCACACATACTACCGACCCAGTGTTTACAAAGCAAACATGCAAAGAAAGTCAAAAGCCCTTTACAAAAAAAAACGTAAAACAACAAAATGTTGGGACGATTTTGAAGTTGGAGAAGAAAAGATGTTTTTCACCCTTCCCTACCTTTTTGAACTGGAGTACACAGACAAAAAACTAAACCAATGTGTGAAGATGTAGACGCGCATCGCAAAGCTATGGCAAGATCAGAATTTGTGCTTACAAGTATATAAATTTGAGTTCTGAAACTGCAATTTTAACCTTCGACTTGTCTCCCATTGAAGTCCACTTAGTGGAGAAAAGTCCTGGAATGCTATCCTCAAAAACCTTTTCGACTGAAGAAAGAAAGACATGAACATCTTTGACATGGTGCTGAGTAAATGATCAGGCAATTTTTGTTCTGGAAGTGAGCTAATCCTTTATAATGCATTATGGCATTATGAACAAAGAGACAGCCAGGCACCTGTCCTGGCTTTCTAATGTCATCATATGTACAGTAACTAATGCTAGCGTTTCCTCTCAGCACCCGGGCAGCCACCTTTGAACGTGGAGTGGAATCTGATTGGCTCTAAGCTGACTGTTCATTGGGAGCCTGTCATTTCTTTGGAGATGGAGTCAGATGTTACTGGGTATCAGGTAAGTGCTTCCCAGCAATGTAAACCTCAAAGCCAAACTGCAGGGCATTATTTTCACATAATCCTATTAGCTTGTTCTATTCCAGTGAGCATTTAGGTAACAACTACATTAAAGTGCTTATATTATTTCTCTTGTTGGGCGATTACCCACCTTGGTGGTAACGGAAATTAAAAATAAAACTAATTTATACTGCAGATCTGCAAAATAGGTGCTGTATGGTATAGCAAAAACACCAGGTGTGCTAATAAACACTACAGTTCCCCACAGTGTATGATAATTTGATTTTACTTCCTTTTATCGACTAAAATAGCTTGTGCTGAATAAATCTAAGTAGTTGTTAGCACCTCTCTCATTTGTTCTCTCCAGGTGTCGTACAGAAGGAACCGGCACAAAGAAATTAACACAATAACAACAAATCTGACCTCAGTGGAGCTCACGCTACCTGCAGATGATGATTATATCATCCAGATACGAGCGCTGAGTGACGGAGGAGAAGGGATGCCAACCGAACCCATCAACATACATAAACTTAGTAAGAACACACTATTTTGTAATTTGATGCATTTGTGTCTAGTGATCCTCTGAAATATATATATATATATATATATATATTATTTATTTTACCTTTTTTTTAGTCTGATGTACACTACTGCTCAAAATTTTGGGGTCATCAACAACAAATGTATGCTTTTATTTTGCAAGGGGAAAAAAAAAAATAATAAAAAAAAAAAAAATATATATATATATATATATATATATATATATTACAGTCTATTTTAACAAAGCGAAATGCAAAAAAATGTATCATAGTTTCCATTAAACAGCTATTTTGAACATTCATAATAATACATTTCTTGAGCAGCAAATCAGCATATTAAAATGATTTCTGAAGGATCATGTGACACTAAAGATTGGAGTAATGATTCTAAAAATTCAGCTTTGCGTCACAGAAATAAATTACATTTTAAAAAAATCTTACTGACCCCAAACTTTTGGCCAGTGTAAGTTTCATGTTTCAGTTACATTTAGTTACATTTACACGATGGATAATATTACAATCCTATACTACTTTGTCTAAATAAATTAAAAAATAAAACACAAAAATAAATTCAGTCAGTTTAAATGCTTAAATGTTAATTTAGGCATCACAGCATTAAAATGCACAGTAAGAAAAATGGCTATTCATTAAGATTTCCTAAAGATTACATTCAACAGTATTATTTTGTTGTTTATAAAGATTTATTTAGCTGTCGTTTAGTGCTAACTTAAATCTAAATGTTGTAATGTGTGCCACCTCTTAAACAACTTTTCACTTAGTTAATAAGTAGCTAAATATTTGCTATGTAATGTCTTCTTTTTACCATCCAGTCAATTCCTGATGAATCCATTTAAAGGGATAGTTAACCCAAAAATGAAAATTCTATCATTAATTACTCACCCTCATGTCGTTCCAAACCTGTAAGACCTTTGTTCATTTTCACAACACAAATTAAGATATTGTTGATGAAATCCAAGAGCTTTCTGACCCTGCATTGACAGCAACACAACTGACTCGTCCAAGACCTAGAAATGTAGTAAGGACATTGATAAAATAGTCCATGTGACATCAGTGGTTCAACCGTAATTTTATGGAGCTATGAGAATACTTTTTGTGTACAAAGAAAACAAAAATTGACTGACACAGAGGAGAAGATATTGTTCAGTAAAGTCATTATTTTTGTTTTCTTTGGGCACAAAAAGCATTCTCGTTGCTTCATAACATTTGCTTCAACTGATGTCACATGGACTATTTTAATGATGTCCTTACTCCCTTTCTGGGCCTTAAACTTGTCAGTGGTGTTGCTGTTTATGCAGGGTCAGAAAGCTCTTGGATTTCATCAAAAATACCTTAAATTTTGTTCCGAAGATGAACGAAGGTCTTACGGGTTTGGAACGACATGAGAGTGAATAATTAATGACAGAATTTTCATGTTTGGGGTGAACTATCCCTTTAACTCGATGTTGGAAACAATGATACGTGGGAATGACATCCATTATAAAAATGCAACAAGCCCAAGGAAGACCAAAAAAAAGCAACCATCCTGATTTCCCTGTTGGATAGTGTTACTTTAGAAAAAAATGTGATTTATGAATTCTCTTTTATCAGTTGTTTATATTCGGCTCATTTATTTCTACAGCCACGTCTACATCCTTACACAATATTACATTATCATACAAGAGTTAAACCTGCAGGCGTGTGCAGAGCACATCCAATGCCTCCTCTTTCAATGCCCATGATGTAAAAGATAAATATTCAATGCCAAAGGGATATTAAACACACGGGCCCCTATAAAATAAACAATGCACAGTTGACCTCATAATGTTCTCCTCCTGTTCCCCCGAGTGAACAGCGCAGGTGCAGTTTGCAGCGTTGACGCTCTCTTACTGCAGTCCGCAGAGTTTAATGCGCCTCTCTAAATGAGTTCTCACTGATTTGATGTGTCCTCCTCGTACACCTTTTATTCTCCACTGGGCTAAGCAGTCTGATCTTTATTAACTAGCCCAAGCTCCCGCCATCTATCTCTGCCCGTTGGTCTCCGCTCCCCCATGGATACAACGTCACAGGCTGATGCAACTTCAAGGGACAACGGTTCTCTGTGGCTTATTGTTCACATTTTTCATCTAATGGCCTGCAACATCTCGTTTTCAGGAACAAGGCCTGACTCTTTTCCAAAGTTAATGTTGGAAATTATTAGCTGTGCCAAAAGCAAGGTTTTCCAACCTGCTTTAGTATTAATTAGTTAGTCATTTCAACTAAACAAAATACTCAGAGAGCATCTACCGGAAGTCAATGCAAGTCTGCTCCACACTGATAAAGCTATAATTTCACTCTTCAATTCCCAAAGATGGCTTTCTTTATTGCTTTTATATTACTCCCAGTCTATTTGTATTCATCAATTACAAGTTAATAAACTTCAGCACCTTTAAGTCCTGTTTTCCATGTTCTAGGTATGAGTGTACGAGGGTCCAGAGCCTGGCGACCCAACACCATCTCTGTCCCCTTGCTTTCAGTCATCGCGTTATCGACACTGCGAACAGCTTTGTGTTAACGGTCTGAAGGATCGAGCGTCCTCTGACCGGTTTGATTGCCCGCGCTGTGGAATCGTTGGAGAGGTGCACCGAAACACTTTTGAAGTGCGATTATCGATCCATCTCTCCATAGTTATCTGAGGCAATGCCCAGCGAGCCGTTCAAGGAGCGTAACGGGAAAACGTCAGCGTCACGGTGGTCAGATTTCATGTGCATGTGTTATGTACTGTGTATCATTCTGTCCTTGCAAGTGATCCGAGACCCTAACAAGGTTTCAACCGAAGGTTTTTGAAGCATACTGATGTACGAGGAGGGATGAGTCATGTTACTGCAAGATTTCATCTTCTCATTGATCCCTCAGAACAAATGCCTTACTTCCATGTACATGCCAAAGTAGTAAACATCCTTTTTATTTCTTACTAAGCTACCGTTTGTTAAACTTCTGATTGTTTTGTAATTATCACATCGTTAATTGAAGGATTAGTTCACCTAAAAATCATTTACACACCCTGATTTAGTTTTTCTTCGGGACACAAAGGAGCAATTTTAAAGAATGTTCTCATGCAATTGCAATGAATGGAGATAGAGACCTTTTAAAGTAACAGCTGAAAATGTACTCACCCTCAGGCCATCCAAGATGTAGATTAATTTGTTTCTTAATCCAAACAGGTTTGGAGAAATTTAGCATTAGCCAGTGGATCCTCTGCAGTGAATGGGTGCTGTCAGAATGAGAGTCCAAGTAGCTGATAAGAAAAACACTAAAGTAGTCCACAAACCCCAGTGCATCTTGTAAAGTGAGATACTGTGTGTTTGTAAGAAACAAATCCATCGTTAAGGCATTTTAACGTTTTACTGACACCAAAATACAAGTCCATAATCTGTAAAACTGTTTCCTCCAGTGAAAAACTCCAACTCTCCTTGTTCTCTCACATCAAAATACACCTAAATATTTGCTTAGAGTGGTTTTGAAATGATTTTGCTTGTATACTGTCCTATATCTGTGTGTATTTCTCTCCTGATTCAGACAAGATTACTTTTTCACTGGAGAAAGTAAATATGACAGATAAAGGGACCTGTATTTTCCCCAAAAGCAACAGTTGTGGATTGTTTGTGGATTATTGTGACGCTTTTATCAGCTGTTTGAACTCTCATTCCGACGGCACCCATTCACTGCAGTGAATCCATTGGTGAGCAAATTATGTAATGCTACAAGAAACAAACTATATACATCTTGGATGTCCTGAGTACATTTTTAGCAAAAGTTCATTTTTGGAAGTACTTCAAGCTTCACAGAGACCATGAAAGCACCATAAAAATATTGTAAAGTGGTTCTTTCAATTTGTATGCTATATGTTAAATCTTCAAAAATTTGGGGGGAATTTTATGTGAGAAGCACATCTTCACCTTCATTGAGCTCCAACTGAATTACTGAGTACAGAACAGTCAGATTTAAAGGCAAGTCAATTTTGATTATTTTGGAGAACAGAGTCAACTAATTAATTGAAAAGATCTGACTTGTTTTGAAAATATGATTTCTCTTATATCCTCATGAACCTGCAATGAAATGACAGTATCTTCTTTGAAGAGATAGTTCACCCACAAATGAAAATTTAGTAATTAATTACCCCCCTCATGTCGTTCCAAACATGTAAGACTTTCGTTCATCTTCGGACACAAATTAAGATATTTTTTATGAAATCCGAATGCTTTCTGACCCTGCATAGACAGCAAGGGCACATCAATAAAATAGTTAGTGGCATCAGTGGTTCAACCGGAATTTTATAGCTATGAGAATATATTTTGTGCTCAAAGAAAACAAAAATAACTACTTTATTTAACAATTCTTCTCTTTCCTGTTACTGTCCACCACCATTCAATATCTTATTTTGTGTCCTAAAAATGAAGGTCTTATGGGTTTGGAATGACATGAGGGTGAGTAATTAATGACAACATTTTCATTTTTGAGTGAACTATACCTTTAAAGCTAATATATGGCTTCAGAGGACTATTCCTCATTCACTTACATTATATTAAACGGAGCAGGAAGTATATTCTTCAAAAATTCACCTTTTGTGTTCCAAAGATGAAAAGAAAGCATTTGGAACGACATGAGGGTGAGTAAATAATGACAGAAGGCTCATTTTTTTGTGTGTGTGAACGATCCCTTTAAGCTACTGTTTGTTATACTTGTGATTGTTTTGTAATCACACCATTAATTAACATTTAGCCTTTGCTTAGCAGTTCAGTTATTTGTTCAAGAGTTGTCTCTGTGCCTTATCTATGTTTTAGCACACACAAGGCTTGTTTTTGTTTGCTCCAGGCACCATGTTGCAGCTACAAGCCTCTAGTATTCATGATTGTCGGGTTTTTTGACAACAAGACTTACACTATTTGAACTGCATTAACACTAGAAAAGGTTATGGGTACATTTGTGTACAACGATAAAGTAATGGTTTCATTTGATAATGACGAGGGAACTTATTAGACTTTTATAAATATGCTAGAGATGTTCTTAGGTCAAAATTTGATTAAGCATTTAGATATTTAATGCAGTCATAATGATTTGGTTTAATAAAGAACTATCATTTTCGATGATCAAAAATGCACTGTTTTAGTAATAGGTGAGGGGAAATGTCATTTTTAGATGAGCAATTAATTATTGCAGTATTACACTGAGAGATGTTAGATTTTCTTTCCTCACTAACAGAAGTTCTGGAGTGTTAAATACACGTTTTTAATGATTTTTTATTAAAAGTATCACTTTATAATCCCTTGTGAAAAAGATATGTTCTTGGTTGCATTAAATTTGTAGTGTACTTTAAATCTTCAAAGATATTTAAAAGTACTTAAATGATAATATTAATGAAAAAAGGCCACTTTAGTATATTTACTTTCATGACTGTTTAATTATAAAGTACATTTTGAATCATTGTTTTAATACTATTTTGTAATGTTTTCAAGAAGTACACTTAATTTAACCAACATATTAAAGCACATATTAAATTAGGGGCCAAGCACCATTTATGTCATCAAATGGACACCAAAATTTAAAAATCCTGAGGTCAAGTTTTTTCGCTATTTTTAATAGTTCGAGAAACCTACTTTTTCAAACTCCTCCTAGACAGTTTGTCTGATTTTCACCATAATTGGCTCAGATCATCTTTAGACCATGCTGGCAAAAAGTTATGGAATTCAAGTTAATTAGTCAAAGGTTCCTGAATAAGGCATGAACAAATTTGACGAAGAGCATGCAAAAATAGATGTGTGAGGCTATATCTCCACAAAGGTTTGGCGTATTGATACTAGTGGTGTCAATCGATTAAAAAAAATTAACTAATTAATCGCACATTTTACCTGAAATTAATCGCGATTAATCGTGATTAATTCTACCTGACATTAACGTTTTTAATTATACTTTTATATTGCAATAATTTCACTTTAATGCTTCAAATTAATGTAGAAACAACATAAAGAACATATATTTTTAATATTTGTTTAACGCCATCTTGTTTTAGGACTGAAGGCAAATATCACTGATTGATTTTCCCCCCTAATACTTAACCATTGAAAATGGTATATATATATATATATATATATATAATCATTCAACATTACAGTATCATTAAGAGCTATCACTTTAACATTTATTAGACTTGTGCGCGTCGGCACATTTGCGCGTGAACTTCAAGAGCGCACGCTACAAGCAGAGTATATAGGCTGACAGGACAATTAAATTAGTTTTTACCGACATATGGCCTGACAGCATCTCATCTGACCGCAGTTCACTAACGTTTTACTTAAGCTCCCCGTCACCGGTACCGCTTCCGCAGTCGTTTGACTCGCGTCTGGTGCTGAAGTAAAGTTGGAGCGCGCATCTGAAAAGTCTCCTGTTTGATGTGTTCGTAAAGACGCTCTGCGCATTTAAATAAAAGCATTTCATAAGCAGTTGTGCGTTAATTGCGTTAAATATTTTGAACGCGTTAAAATGAAAAAATTAATCTCCTGCGTTAACGCGCTAATTTTGACACCACTAATTGATACCAAACTTGGTGTGTGTGTTAACAAGCATGACCTGATGGTACCTGTACAGTTTTGGCACAGCACCACCTAGTGGTCAGGAGATATGATTTTTTTCTATTTTTAACTTCTGAATGGTTTGGGCAAAAATCACAAAACTGGTCTCTTTAGATTTTGTGCAACAGCAACATGCCGAACCATACCCAATGTTCCCAAATCATCCCACAAAATGTTTCCATATTTTGTCATAAAATGCTATATTTTATGAACGCATCACGTATTGTTACAAAACTTATGTACGTTTGGCACCATGCTCTGACAGTACTCAAAATTTTCCGGGGGAGAATTTTAAAAATAATGCTAATAACATTTAATTAAATTGACCTATTGTAATGAAAGTGATCTTAGTATATTCCTTGGGTTATCCCGAGAACATAGATACCAATTTTGCCATAGTCAGCCAAACTTCCTACCTGCCATTTTTATTCAAGTTGAAAACCTACTTTTTCTTACTCCTCCTAGACCGTTGGTCTAATTTTCACCAAATTTGGCTCAGATCAGACCATCTTCAGACCATGCTGACAAAAAGTAGTGGATTTTGTGTCAATATATAACAACGGTTATCGTTTAACACATCAACGAATTTGCTCGAGTCATGCTAAACAGCGTCTGAGGCTGTATCTCTGCAAAACTTGACATATTGACACTAAACTTTGTATGTGCCATTGTCATCTCACACTGACCACGGCACATAAATTTGGTAACAGCGCCACATATTGGTCAAAACTAATAATTAACCATTAATAATTACATTTTGCTTTTAAAAATGCTAATAACTTTTGATTAAATTGGCCTATTTTAATGAAAGTGATCTAAGTATATTCGCTAGGTCATCCCGAGAACATAGATACTAATTTTGCCATAGTCAGCCAAACTTCCTGTGCATCATTTTTATTCACATTGGAAAAACTACTTTTTCGAACTCCTCCTAGACTATTGGTCCAATTTTCACCAAATTTGACTCGGATCATCTTCAAACCATGCTGGCAAAAAGTAATGGATTTCATGTCAATATATGAAGTGGTTATCATTTAACGCATCAATAAATTTGCAGGAATGATGCTAAACTGCATCTGAGGCTGTATTTCTGCAAAGCTTTTACATATTGACGCCAAACTTTGTATGTGCCATTGTCACCTCACACTGACCACGTCACATGAATTTGTTAACAGCACCACCTATTGGTCAAAACTGATAAACCGTTAATTAACCATTAATAATTACATTTTCAAAAATTTGTATAACTTTTATTACATTAGCATATTGTAGCCAAACTGATATTCCCTGGGTCATGCTGAGAACATAGATATCAATTTTGATATTCATGCTATGCTTAGCTCCTCATTTTGCCTCTATTGTGCTTTGCCCCATAATTACTACTTGCAGCTATATTTACACTTGTAACTGTAGTGTGTTATTTGAGATTTATAGATTTAGATTTATACTAAATTGCAGCACTGCAAATGTGTAATTACAAATATATTTCAATACATGACAAACAAGTTTCAACAGAAATGATATGAAAGCTTTTTATAGTTTACCATAAATGCTTGTCAGTACATTCAGCTGTACAGTTTAACCATATTTCAAAACCAATACAAGTGATTAGTCTTCTTAAAAGCATACTTCTTTTTCACAAGGGATAACGCAAGTATTTTATTTTTTGTCTTTGTCATATTTTTTATTTCAGTTTTGGAAAACTGAAAATGAGTATGCGATATCTGTTTTCTAATAGTGTTACAATTTTCAGGTACAGCAAAGTGAGTCTGATAGGACGGGTTTAACGTATTAAAAATCTGTTAAGCACTACGGTATACTCAGAATACATTCTTGACCCGATTTAAGTTGTTTTTATACAACAACAAATTAGATGTCAGCTTGTGTTATTTTCCTTGCCCTCGGTTTATCACTCAGTTATATCTGAGTGAGCATATTCAGTCTGCTGCCGGTGTTTCTTCACACAGCAGAGTATGCAAACAGTGTTGTATTGGCCTCTGCTTTTAGTACAGATGGTACAGATATCAGCGCATCCCTAGTTGTTATTCGTTTTAAAAGGGCGGGCAGCGCTGGATACTGCAAACGTCTGCTGCATCTTAAACCAGAAATGCTGAGTGGTTGCTAAAAACCACTTGTGTTTTTTTGTTTTTTTTCTGGCCATGTACATTGTGACTTGTTCTGTGACTGTTAAAAGTTCTGGTACATTATGTATTTTGAAGCTTGTTTAGCAAATCTCAGATAAATAGTTTGTGTTTTATTTGTCACTTTCTCGCTGTGCTGGACTGCGGCGCAGATTCTAGGCCACTCACCAGATGCTCCTCAGGGCCTTTATCAGCTGAATCAGATGCGTTTAGGAAAGTTCGAGGCAAAAAACTGCTTACCTAGTAGCGCTCGAATTGCTTTAGACTCTTATTAAAGTAATAGTCCACCCTAAAATGAAAAGTTGCTGAACATTTACTCACCCTCAGGCTTCATCGAAACAGATTTGAAGGAATTTAGTATTAAATCACTTAGTATTGCTCATCAATGGATCCCAAACAAGAGTCCAAACAGCTGATAAAAATGTCATCAGCTATCCTGTATTACTTGTTGATTATTGTAATGTTTTTATCAGCTGTTTAGACTCTCATTCTGACGGCACCCATTCACTCGTGAGCAAGCGATGAAGATACAAGCTCATTTACTTTATTTTCAGCAAGTATTCATATTTGGGTGAACTGTTCCTTTAATTACGCTTGTGTATTGCAATACTAAAACACATATGGCCTAAAACATTGCTGTTGAAAGATATAAACACAAGAAAGCGGAAAAATTGAGAGCTATGGCCTGAAAGCACATGATTTGACAGATCCGTGCCATGATGTAGAAGCCATTAAACTGCGCTAATAAATTACAGCGCGCCCTGCAGGGGCTTTTGACCAAATCTGCAAGGGAATAATGGTTATTAGGAGAGCCAAGGACGAGATGGATGTGAGATGAACAGCATGGCGAGCTGTATCAGGACTGTCCAGACAGCTGGCGAGGAGCAGCTTTGCTTTTCGTTCTTTTGTTTCTCCTCACGACAGGGACGTGGCCACCTTTCTGTGTCATTTTAGGATGACCGCACTCAAAGGGCCTTTGTACGACTCTCACTTACGCACATTTGAGGAGACTCCAGGGCGTTGTTCAAGGCCGCCTGCACACTCGGCCTTGGTTTTGAATTGTAAGGTCAAATAGGAAGTGAGAGTAACTGAAAATTCTCTCTGAGTGAGAAAAGTCGCATTGTCCCTACAGACTGGCCGTACAATATAGATGTCACATCAAACTCCGTTGAAGCTCTTGGATGTTTTTGTGTCCGAGATGAAGGCTGCTGCATGATTTTGATTTAACCTTTGATAATGGCTGCTGACATTTAGGTGCCTGTTGGGACTTGTGTATTTTGTTCGGGATTGTCAGCCCATTTTGTGAATATTATTCATAGTTTCTCTGAAGTTGCTTCGGAGGACTTCATCTGAGATCCTTAAGTGCTTATTATAAATGTAAAAAACAAACAAAAAAACATTGGTTTATGTGATTGCTTCTGAAAAAGGTAAAAAAAAGTGTTTTGTATTTTGTAAGTATTGTTTCGTTGTTTTAAGACATCAAACTTGTAATGGCTTTTTTGTTAAAGGTCAAGTGTTGTCCTTTAACTGTAAAGTAATTTGATTATGGCTGTCAGAACAGATTGATTTGTAGAAAGATTATGTAGTGGAATGCGAGATGATATTTTGTTCCTCTTTGGTTGAAATGTCGACGAGATCAAGATTAACTTGTGTTTTCGTGTGTTAGATTCAAATAGATCCACCTTCCATATGAATATGTGTAACAACACTTGACCTAATGTTTTGATATTTCTGTATTAATACATTGTTTATTGAATACATCTCTGTGAGATGACGTACTGGAGCTGAATACCGTTTTCATATTGAAAAGAATTGGACTGTGTATAGTAAAGCTGTGCATGTTGATTGTTTAATGTGTGTACATTTTCTAAAGCAAATTTAATAAAACCACTTATTGGAGATTTACCTCCATAATGTCATAGTACTGAGTCCTTTTGTTCTAATAAAAACTACTGTTTTCTAATAAACACTACTTGCATCAGAAAAAGAAAAACAATTCTGTTGATTTTGAGATCCATCTTTTCACACTGAGCACAACTGAGGGACTCATATGCAACTATTACAGAAGGTTAAAATGCTCACTGATAAAAAAAAAAAACAATGAAAATGCATTAAGAGCCCGAGGGTGAATTTGAAGATCAGCGTAAATTGAACTTACTTTGTCTTCTGGGAAACATGTAAGTATCTTCTGTAGCTTCTGAAGGGCAGTACTAAATTTAACAAATATGATATTTTGGCAAAATAAGAAAAATGTACACATCTTCATTCTGTTCAATAGTTTTCACCCCCTGGCTCTCAATGAAGCATAGTTGCATATGAGTCCCTCGGCTGTCCTCAATGTGAAAAGATGGATCTCCAAATCATACAGTCATTGTTGGAAAGGGCTCAAACACACAAAAAATGCTGAATAATCAAAGAATGTGTGGGACCTGAAGGTTTTTTTCTGAAGTGCAGCAGGCAGTGTAACTATTCAGGACAAACAAGGGACTCATGAACAACTATCACTAAAAAAAATCCAGCTGTGGATCATTCAGGTAACAACACAGTTTTAAGAAAGTGTATGTAAACTTTTGAACAGGGTCATTTTTTATAAATTCCACTATTATTTTCTCTTGTGGACTATGTAAACATCTTTTACATCTTTTACATCTTTTACTTTTACTACTTTTACTAGTACTAGATAAAAATAACTTGCATTTTGTATGATCCTTCTTATTTTGGCAGCATAACATTTTGCAGATTCTGCAAGGTGTATGTAAACTTTTGGCTTCAACTGTATATAGGAAATTCGCTTTATGAAGTTTGCCCAGTTTTGTGATCATACTTCTTTTTGTAACATCAAAATCAAATCATAACCTTAGTGCAAAAGCCAATGACAAGCTTTAATATTAGTAGCTCATCCTAAAGTCCCATTTGCAGGGTTTCACCCTAACTAAATTGCAAATGTCAAAATAGTGCACATGCTTTCAATAATTAGTCCTTTTGTAGAGGAAATGGTTTTGCGCAAGCCATTTAACTGTGCTTAATATTGAAATACCTGTCACAAATGCTGAATTATGACAACTCGGGCCTTGCGCCACAGCAGCCTTTCTGCAAATTTGTCCTTTGTCCTATTGTTCCACTATTAAACGAGTTTGAAATAATGCATGAGCTGTTTAGGCCTGTTACATGACTAATAGATTTCAGTGGAGCTGCACTATTCATCTTAGCAGTTCACTGACAGCCTCTAACCCAGGGGTGTCACACTCATTTTAGATCAATAGCTGGACTGGATTAAAACGTTTTTTTTTAACCTGGTGTACCCATGCTTTACCCAGTCTCAATGGAGGCTTGTAAACAATTAGCAAATTAGCCTAATATCATTTTTTCTTGTACATGTCTGTGTTGTCATGATTACAAAATGAGCCAGGCTGCCATGGGACAGTTGTGTTACCCACTGATCCAGTTTCAGATGAACGCAATAATATAACATCGCTGTGCTGACCTGAATTAACAGCTGATTTTGATTATAGGGCATGTGAGAGGATAATTGAACCCTGAAATACAATACACACACAGGTCATTCCTGATGAGTTTCATGCATACTAGTGGTTCAGGATGAGAGGAAGAAACAATAACTCTAACACGTTTTGTATTTTGACTTGTTGTTGAGAAAACATCTTTATATTAGCCATTACAAGTGTCAAATAAATGAATAGCTTGATTGGGTCTAATGCAGTTAGATCTAAGTACATAAAGGCTAAAGACATTGATAACACCCAAGCTGTATAATTTTAATGGTGGTTTGCGATAAATATAACGGTAAATTAAAAAAGCTAATGTGAAGCGAGATTTTATGTGTAAGATAAACATTAATGCCTGTAGTTCCACAAACCATTTCCCCGAACATATAAATGTTATTAAGGACAGGCTTTAATAGTGACATCAAATGTAAACAAACAGCAAACACTTATGGAAAATACATATATAATGAATGCCATTAGGGGCATTTTACATAGAACGTGTTTTTCAACGTGTGTGAATGGCCCCTACCCTGTGAAAAACTATTTGTTTTTTTGTATTTGTTGAGTCAACTTAAAATAATTTGTTACCTGGTTGCCTTAAAATTTTAAGTTCAGTCAACTTAAAAAAAGTTTAGTCAACACTTGAATTGTTACTTTTTAGTGCTGTCAAACGATTAATCGCGATTAATCGCATCCAAAATAAAAGTCTGTGTACTGTATATATAAATACACACACACGCATGTATATATTAAGGACAAATATTTTAGATTTATATATGAAATATTTATATTTATATATAATTAAAATTGTATACAGATATAAATATATATACATATAAATATTTTTTTAAAAATATATACATGTATGTGTGTGTATTTATATGTACATAATAAATATACAAAGTAAACACACATATAGTATGTAAACATAAACTTTTATTTTGGATGCGATTAATCGCGATTAATCGTTTGACAGCCCTATTACTTTTACTAAGTAACAACTATTTGAGTTGATTCAACTTAAGTTTTAAGGCAGCCGAGTAACAAACACAGCTAAGTTTAACAAGCGATTTTTTTTTAGTTTAGTCAACTCAAGTATCTAACTTGTCACTTAGTACAACTTAACATTTCAACTTGAATAAACTTGAGTTGACTGAACTTAAAATTTTAACACATTATTTTAAGTTGGCTCAACAAATAGTGTTTTTTGTTTTTTCTATAGTGTAATAAAGTAGGGCTGTCAAATGATTAATCGCGATTAATCGCATCCAAAATAAAAGTTTATGTTTACATACTATATGCGTGTTTACTCTGTATATTCATTGTGTATATATAAAAACACACACATACATCTATATAATTAAAAACACATTTATATGTATATATATTTACACCTGTATACAATTTAGATTATAAATAAATATAAATATTTTATATATAAATCTAAAATATTTTTCCTGAATATATACATGAATGTGCTTGTATTTATATATACATATAAAGCCCTAAAAAAAAGTGCAGAAACAATTTTCACTCAGAAATACTGAAGTATTTTCTTGTAAAATCCACTCCAGCAATCTTTGTTTTATTGTGTGCACACCTTTTTTAAGTTTAACTTTTTGAATTGAATGCTGTGTTTTTAGAACAGCAAGTAATGGGTGAGACACAACAGTCATAGATGTCCATCTAGCTAGGGCATGTTTATATAGAAGAGCAATGTCAGATGGAAATGCTGCATATTGGTTATTTATTTAGTGAGTAGCCCTGTAATAAGTGATAGAGGTGAATCCTGAAGGGCTTTATTTTGTGATGATGATGGGCTGGCTGTACATTATCCTACTTAAACCCCATAGATAGACTTTTTAAATAAATAACAACCACGACAACAGTGAAAAAAAGAGCAGTTAAAAATCAACCCCTCATCCACATTTTAATATTTAAGATACTGTTATGTTGGATGTTTGTTTAATGTTGTATTTGTTTATTCAGCTTTTGCTGGACTCATTTCTGCTAGCCTAAAGGCAGCCATTACATTTATTCAAACAGAAACAACAATTTTTTATTTATTTTTTTTACAACAAAATTGGGCACAAAACCCAATCAATTATTTTGGAGGAGGACTGAATTCAGTTAATCTACCAAACTGATATATTTTGGTTCATTAAAAAGTAGGGCTGTCAAACGATTAATCATGATTAATCGCATCCAAAATAAAAGTTTATGTTTACATACTGTATGTGTGTTTACTTTGTATATTTATTATGTACATATAAATACACACACATACATGTATATATTAAAACTAAATATTTATATGTATATATATATATTTATACCTGTATACATTTTAGATTATAAATAAATATAAATATTTTATATATAAATCTAAAATATTTTTCCTTAATATATACATGCATGTGTTTGTATTTATATATACATAATAAATATACACAGTACACAAATATATAGTATGTAAACATAAACTTTTATTTTGGATGCGATTAATCAGTTGACAGCACTATTAAAAAGTTATTTATCAATATACTCCCAGTTTGTGTTAATAAAAAGGCTTGGATACATGTTATAATTACTGCAGAAATACTGAAAATATCTTCTGAAAATAGCATATTCAGTGTTGTAATGTGGGTTAGTGACAAACACAGATGAAAATTAAGAAAAATGACAGTTTCTTTACTTTTATAAAAATGTATTACCATTTTTATAAAATTTAATGAGCCTGAAATGTCTTGTGTTGTCACGAAAGTAAATAAAACTGTAATATAAATAAAACTAAAATACCTGTAAGTACAAACGGCATTATTTTCAATAAATAGATTTTATATATTTATTTATTTGTTTATTTATTTTAGGCATCTCAAATCAATGAATCACATCCAAAATATAAACACACACACATACACAGATATGTATATAACCCTGGACCACGAAATCATTAGGGTAACATTTTTTGAAATTGAGATTTGTACATCACATGAAAGCCGAATAAATACACCTTCCGCTGATGTATGATTTGTTATGATAGGGCAGTATTTGGCTGAGATACAACTATTTGAAAATCTGGATTCTGAGGGTGCAAAAAAATCAAAATACTGAGAAAATCACCTTTAAAATTGTCCAAATGAAGTTTTTAACAATGCATATTACTAATCAAAAATAAGTTTTTATATATTTAAGATAGGAAATGAAATAAATATCTTCATTGAACATGATGCGTGTGTGTGTGTGTGTGTGTGTGTGTGTGTGTGTGTGTGTGTGTGTGTGTGTGTGTGTGGAGAGTCACAACACATTTTACAATCTGATCTAATCTTGACTTGTCACACAAAGGTCAATGGCGTATTTTAAGAGTCCATTAATATTCACACACTGTCATGAAGGCCATAACTTTAACTTTTGAAGGAGAGATAATTATTTTAAATTATTGACAATTTGACATAATTTTGGCCCAAAAAAGACTAAAATTACAAAGTAAGAATTTAAAAGGAAGTCCATTTAATTCACTCAAAAAAAAAAATTTAATATATATCTGTCAATCCATTATTTTGAAGGAGGGCTGAATTCAGTTAATCAACCAAATTGATATAATGTTGTTCATTAAATTTATTTTATGTTATTAAAATGGCTTGGAAACAGGCAGATTTGTCATAATTACTGCAGAAATACTGAAAGTATCTGACAAATAATAAAAAATAATAAAAAATGAGAGTATCATTACTTTTGAAAAACTTTAATACAATTTTTATAACTTTTAATTACCTAAAATGTCATGTGTTGTCACAATCAAGTAAATAAAATATTTTTTATTTTACTTAGAATATGTAATACCAGAGGTGTTCAGCTAGGATTAAGACTTTGCTTTATGCAGACCAGTCAATTTCTTTCACACTGACTCAATCAAACATTTCTTTTTGAAACGTGCCTTATACACAGAGGCATTGTCATGTTAGAATAGAAAACGGTCTTGTTCAAACTGTTGCTATAAAATTAGAAGCACACAGTCCCCTAGAATGTCATTATATGCTTAAACATTGAGATTTGTACTCATGGAAATTACTAAAGTAGTCAAACCTGTTCATTAGAAGTCTCAATACTTTTGGCAATATGTGTGTGTGTGTGTGTGTGTGTGTGTGTGTGTGTGTGTGTGTGTGTGTGTGTGTTATGATTAATCGTCTTCATATAAGATTATATTATAATATAGTATAGTATAGTATAATATATATTTTTGGGGAGTCACAATACATTTTACAGCCTAATCTTGACTTGTTTTATATGGTCAAATTATGACATATTTTAAGGGTCTATTAATATTCGCATACTGTCATGAAGGCCTTAACTTTAACTTTTAAAGGAGAGATAATTATTTTATATTACTGGCAATTTGACATAATTATGGCCCAAAAAACGAAAATGACAAAGTAAGCATTTAAAACCAAGTCCATTTAATTCGGCCAAAACATTGCTTTTAAAATATCTCTGGCAGTTGATACTGAATCTGTTTATTATTTTGGAGGAGAGCTGAATTGTGCTTACATGTCACTGGATATGGCCACAGTGAGTGGACTGTGCATTCAGTGTTATTACCGAAATTTATTGAGCATTGCAATCATCCCTTTCTCGCCCCTCTGTGCTGTTCTTGAGGAGACTCTATTGGTGTCTAAAGCTGTGATGTGCAGAAGGATTTACTGCAATCCATTCCACATGACTTTTTATGTATCTTGGGGTGAACTATATTTTTTTAAGTGTTTTTCTTTTCTTTTTTGCTTTTCCATGCCTTTGCTTTGGCAGTGATTCATGCCGTGCCTTGCAAACCGGTAGCCTCTGGAATTGCTCTCCTGGCTATGTCCTGGCTCCCTCTGTGATGAATGCTGTATGCTCTGTGCTCTGTCTATGATAAACTGTCCATAGTGCCCTCATAAATTGCTGTGTGGTCGAGTCCGAAACAGCTGTCACGGGGAAAACAAACAAACAAACTCCACCGTCAACCACAGTGAAATGCTTTGCGTGTCAGCCAAAAACACGCTTCCCTTTCAGCCGATCTGTTTGCTTCTAATTTGCTTTACTCTGAAACACATTTATGAGCACCGGGAAATATTGCACGTCACAGGCCTGTTTCATGTTAAATGTTATTGCAAAATACCATTTTTAAAAATGACCTCATTATATATGCATGTGCGTTTCCATTTCCATCTGATTAATTCGTAAAAAAGGCCTATATGAGGAAAAAGCCTTGAGGGTTTATTGAAGAGTCTCTCTAAATTTAACAATGACAGCGGCCTCTAGAACCGCCTGGCATTTAAGTAAATCTTTCGGATCAATATCTCCAGCTAGTATTTTACAACCTCTTGGCTCAGGTAGAGGTGATTTAAAGGGAGAAAGCCAGCGGTGCGCAGAACCTTATTAGATAAAATTTGTCAATTATCTAAACGACCTGATCTAAACGACCTGTGGCTTTAATACAGTCATTGCCATGCATATTTTCCTTATGCTGTCTGCTTCACTTGGTAACTTCAACATTAGCTCTTTTATATGTGAAACACATGCAGTTTTCATGTGTCTGTTGTGTAGCATAACAGTGTGTGTTTAAGTGTGTGTGCACTAGTGTTCATAAGTGTTAATGTTTAATGAGCAGAGGGAAGAAAAGAGATATATATATATATGATAGATAGATAGATAGATAGATAGATAGATAGATAGACACTATGTTACATTGTAAAATAGTGAGTGTACAGCTTGTATAACAGTGTAAATTTGCTGTCCCCTCAAAATAAGTCAACACACAGCCATTAATGTCTAAACTACTGGCCACAAAAGTGTGTACACCCCCAAGTGAAAATGTCCAAATTGGGCCCGATTAGCCATTTTCTCTCTTCTGTGAGATACTGTAAATAAAACTATCCTGAAGGCTGGGTTAAACATTTAACCCAACCATTGGGTCAGAACAACATTTTTCACCCATGCTGGGTTGTTTTTTAGAGTGTAGATAGATAGATAGTCTCGTATTCACATGCTCTGGTCCAAAGGTCCAAATTATATATATATATACATATATATATAGTTGAAGTCAAAATTTACATACACCTTGCAGAATCTGCAAAATGTTAATTCATTTAGCAAAATAAGAGCAATCATACAAAATGCATGTTATTTTTTATTTAGTACTGACCTGAATAAGATATTTCACATAAAAGACATTTACATATAGTCCACAAGAGAAAATAATAGCTGAATTTATAAAAATCACCCTGTTCAAAAGTTTACATACACTTGATTCCTTATACTTTGTTGTTACCTGAATGATCCACAGCTGTCTTTTTTGTTTAGTGATAATTTTTCATGAGCCCCTTGTCCTGAACTGTTAAACTGCCTGCTGTTCGTCAGAAAAATCCTTCATGTCCCACAAATTCTTTGGTTTTTCAGCATTTTTGTGTATTTGAACCCTTTCCAACAATGACTGTATGATTTTGAGAACCATCTTTTCACACTGAGGACAACTGAGGGACTCAGTTGCAACTATTACAGAAGGTTTAAATACTCACTGATGCTTCAGAAGAAAAAACTATGCATTATGAGCTGGGGGTGTAAACTTATGAAAAGAATGAAGTTGTGTAATATTTCTCTCAGAGTCTCTTAGTTGTCCTCAGTGTGAAAAGATGGATCTTAAAATCATACAGTCATTGTTGGAAAGGGTTCAAATACACAAAAATGCTAATAAACCAAAGAACTTGTGGGACGTGAAGGATTTTTTCTGAAGAACAGCGGGCAGTTTAACAGTTCAGGCAAACAACAAACAAACAAAAAAAAAAACAGCTGTGGATCATTCAGGTAACAACAGTATTAAGAGTCAAGTGTATGTAAACTTTTGAACGTGGTCATTTTTATAAATTCAACTATTATATTTTCTTGTGGACTATATGTGAATGTCTTTTATTTGAAATATCTTATTCAGGTCAGATAAAAATAAAACACAACATGCATTTTGCATGATCCCTCTTATTTTGCTAAAATAAGTAACATTTTACAATATATAATATATATTTAAAAAGATTGTAAAAATTACATTATTTTATTTATATTATAGTATTTATTTTATACATTTTATTATGTTTTGTGTGTGTGTGTGTGTGTGTGTGTGTATATATATATACACACACATAAGGGTTTTTTTTCAAGGTAAAATATTTTTTAAGAAAATCAAGAAAAATCAAGAAATATATATGTTTTGGGGAGTCATATCATGACATCAAGTCTTATTAGTCTATTAATATTCACAGACTGTGATAAGAGTGTAATTTTGTGTTTTGAGTTTGTTTCTCACAATAATGTTTAATTCAGCATTATTATAGTGATATAAGTGATATATTTATTGTATTGTATATAAGTAATATTAAGTATATGTCAGTATGTCACGTTATTTGTTATTGTTATGCATTTTTAATGCATTTTGAAGGAATTATTACTGTAAAAAATGTTGGGTTAAAAACAAACATGGACAAACCTGACTGGGTTAAATGTTTAACCCAACCTTTTAGGTAGTTTGAATTCCACTGTTGTTTGAAAGGTACTATATGGCTGGCTTAAAATGAATCTAAAATAGGTTGTAAATTAGAAATAAGACACATAATTACTACACTATAAAAATGATTGGTTAAAAACATCCCAGCACTGGGTGAAATATGGACAAACTGGGTAGTTCTGAGTAGTTTTATTTAAATAACTCAAATATTGCTTACTAAAAAAATTACTGTATTTGACCCCAAAATTAACCCAAAAAACCCACTTGAATAAATAATAATTGAATAAATTGAATTGCTTATTAATAAATGTTCACCTTTTGGTTATTGCTGATGCCTATAGTAATTATATAATTAGAGCATAGATACGGACATTTATGAAAGATCACAAAGTCTTTTTTTTTCACTGATGATTAATACACAGAAAGACCAAGAGCGTGTATTAAACAAGGTCCGTTTTGATTTCATGTTGACTTTCAAGCTGACTAAGATAGCAAAGCAGCCCTGGAGTATATTTGGACAGGAATCCAGCGAGACTCGTGGGACACTTTGTCATTCCTGAAGAAACAGGACAAAAATACAGTTCCTCCCTCAGGAGAATGTAGTACTAGAATAAAAAACATCCCTCGAGAGCAGTATTAGACACGACTTTTAAAGTTAACACGCAGGGAACTGCCAGAAAATAAATTAGTGGTAAGAAAAAGGTTAGTTTATTGTTATATTATCACATTATACATGTGTTGTGTGGGTTTCCCAAATGTGTGTTAGCACCAGATCCTCAAAAGTAACCTGCCTTCAGGGAATTTAAATATCATTGCCATGACAACACATCCACATAAGCACAATCCCAGAAAGTTTGGAACAAAATCTAGTTATCAGTTCCTCAAACTATGCTCTCTTGAATCCAAACGTGATAGTTTGACTGTTCGGTGTGTGGGATGCTGAAGGGAAAAAAGTCCAAAAAACACTGCTTTTGACAAGAAAGTACAGACAAATATCACATACAGATATTTCAGGAGAATACAAAAGCCAATTTACTGTCCAATGGTATTATACTGACAAGAAGTCTATATTCCTTCTTCCCTTGAAGTCCATCAAATTAGTTTGCATCTGAAGTGCCTTCAGAGATGTTCTTTGGCAATTACTGCATTGTACTCATTCAAGGCACCTTGGAAATGAAAAATATGAGTGGCTATCCATTCATTTTTTCTCTAGATTTTAGTCAAAGCATGAATGATTGGTACCAGATGAGAAGAAACATTGACGAATATTGCTCCGTTTGCTTTTATCATGCTATCAAAACAAGGCTCAGGTCATTAAAGGAAGATCCTTGTCCTTCCTCAAAGAGCTGTTCATCTGTCCCTCACCCACTGTCCTTCTAAATGAGTGTCTTCTGTGTGTTTCACTCTCCACACATTTGAAAAGAATTAAACTCTAATTTTAGTGCAGGAAAAGGAAGAAAAGCATCGGGTAGCTGAATCTGAGACGGAGGAGGTCATTGTGCTGTTTGGTTGAGGTGTTCGGTCAGTGACTTTTAGCAGGCAAGAGGCTCCATAATTTCATTTGCCTGAGCTGTGATTCTTTAATATTGGCGTGTTGTCTAACATCCATGTCCCCAGCTGCTCTGAAAGAGGATGCTGCTTATTGCTTTTTGGTGAAGAATTCAATAAAGGGAGATTTGGATCTGAGGGAATAGTGACACCGAAGGACCTTGCAGGTCATGGACTAATGAATGTATCTCCTCTCATCTGGAGGGTTGTAAGTGCCTTAGCACCCTGCTAAAACTTGTTATCTGCCCGCACGGTCAATGCTCATGGTTCAGACCTCCATCGCCTGACTCAACTGCTTATCTTTAACGCCACAGTACATCTTGATATCACAGTAAGGTTTGAATTGTTAGGTTTGAGAACTCAACAATGAAATGTGTAAGCTGTAGATGCTTTCTTCAAGTCTAGTTAAAGGAATAGTTCACCCAAAAATGAAAATTCTGTCATTAATTACTCACCTTCATGTCTTTCCAAACCTGCAAGACCTTTCATTCATCTTTAGAACACAAATTAAGATATTTTTGATGAAATCTTAGAGCTTTCTGACCCTGCACAAACGGAACTGAGACGTTCAAGGCTCAACTGTTATGAAGCTGTGAAAATACTCTTTTGTGTGCAAGGAAAACAAAAATAGCAGATTTATTCAACAGTCTCTTCTTTTCTGTGTCAGTCTGCAACATGTTCACGGCAGTACCTTTCTGCGCTTTGAACATCTATGCAGGGTCAGAAAGCTCTTGGATTTCATCAAAAATATCTTAATTTGTGTTCTGAAGATGAACGAAGGTCTTATGCGTTTTTAACAACATGAGGGTGAGTAATTAATGACAGAATTTTCATTTTTTGGGTGAACTATATCTATCCTATTGATCAGCCAACAACTTCCATACCTGTCAACCCTCCCGTTTTTTCCGGGATTCTCCCGTATTTTACCATTCTATCCCGCTATCATCGCGTTTAAATATTTTCCCGTATTTCTCCCGTATTTTAAATCTTTCTATAAAAAAAAAAAAAAAACACTGGGCGTATTTTATATGTTTCCTACATTCGCCTCTGGTAAAACTAATTTGTATGGCCCAAACCCCATTATACCAATAATCACGTCAACATATTTCAAGGTCGAATATAGTTTCATTGATTAAATATCAGCGCAAGTTTCAAAGTCAAGTGCCCTGCTTTGTTTTCCGTGGTTACCGAGGAAACAGCAATATTTATGACAAAAAGCGCCACCTGCTGGCGGAGAATTAAAGGCCAAAAACTAACCCTTATTTTTACGCAGAAAACACCACATTGTAAATGTGAAGCGGTGGATTCACAAGAACATAATTAATTATAAAACTATGAAGATACAGTCTACACTAAGATATATTTGTATGTTACTAAATGAATGTAGGCTAATTGTTTGATAATAATTGTTTAAATCAATATAAATAATAATAATAAAATAATTTATACTTTTGACTCCGCCCCCTATATCCCCTATATCCTCCCTCGGTTTCCCGTATTTTGGAACTCAAATGTTGACAGGTATGAACTTGGCAACCTAGCATTGTGCTTTTTATATTAGTATTCTATAGTATTCTATCAGCTGGGATGCGCTAGTCTCATCTTCATCTGTATCTGTTCAAAATGGAAAAGAAATTGAGTGCTGAGCTCAAAAACGAAGTTTTAATATCAAATACAGGTGTCAGTAAGGTTTCAATATTTGTTTCACGATAACAAAACAAGGCCAAATACACATATATGATTTGAAGAAAAGATGGAGAAATGCACAGATGCACTGTTTTGTGTCTTTATTTTTCTTCTGGAGCACAGCCAAGCATTTAAAAGCAGCCATTTCCATTAAATTCATACACGAGGTGTTTTGGATTAATTGCCTCTAATTTTGTGAGGGTGTAAAAATTTTTACATATTACACTTTATGAAACCAGCAAAACTGTGACCAAAAATTCACACCAGACCAAATGTGATGAATGGCGCCATGTCTTTTGATGATGCCTAAGGCATACATTTAAAAAATAATACATTCAAGTTTGTAGTTTTATATGTAATAATTCGATTTAAAGGTATTTGTAAGCATATTAAATATGGCAATTGAAATATGCAGTTGTTACACATCATTTTCTGGAAGTTTGATCACAGAATTTTAATGTGACTGCATTCATTAATAAATCATTTATCATCACTGTGAATGTGAAATGAGGATGAGGTCCAAAAGTTTGACACCACTAGTGACAATGCTTTTAGCAGTTTTCTAATCAACGCTTTTTTTAGTTTAAATGATATTATTTGCATAATAACTTAAAGGGGCCATCAGATGGCCTTTTTCCACGTCAGTGTGATTCTTTATGGTCTTAATGAGAAGTCTATAACATACTGCAATGGTAATATAAAACAACTCCATTTTTACCTTGTCAAAATCAGCACAAAGGTTTGATGAGGCCGTGATTAGGTGTGAAATCACGGGAGTTGTCAGCTTCATCCCCACAGCCGATGAAATCCGACTGGACAATAGACTTGTGCAGAAATCCTGTTCATGGATGAGCTCATATACACTGCCCTCCAAAAGTTTGGAAACACCCCTGTGAAAAAAGAAGTGTGGTTTTGGACAATATCAGCATAAATCGTTATGATTTTTTGTTGCAAATACAGTAAATAAATAAATCAAGTAACTTGACATTATCATTAAAGACCATCATGTCTGTCATGGAATGGCCTCCACAGTCACCTGACCTCAATCCAATTGAGGACCAAACTGGACCGTGATGTCCATAAGAAGTGTCCAACCAGTGTAAATCATATTTGGGCAATCCTTCAGGAGGCTTGGAGTAATATATCAAGTCAATGTTTGAATAAACTGACTGATTATGCAGAGCTGTAAAAGCTGCTAATGGTGGATATTTTGATGAATTGAAAATCTAGTTTTTTCTGTGTATAAACTGTTTATGTAATAAAATGTTTTCGTAGTTTGTGTTGTCCCTTATCAGTGCAAAATTATCACAAATTAAAAATGATTCATACCAATATTGTCCAAAACCCCACTTTTCTAGGGCATTTTCAAACTTTCAGAGGGCAGTGTATAAAAGATTTATTAACGCCACTGTAGTATGAAGCAGAATGGGGGTGAAAGCTGTGGAAGCTAAACAGGGTAGCTGAAATGACTGCTAATGAGAGACGAGCACGACACATGGCTCGAAAACAGCGGAGCTTATATTATGCCACAGTTAACTGCTTTTTCTGGGCGTGCATATGTGAGGTAAAGCAGTGCTGTTTTATCATACTAGATAAAGTTGAGGTCAACGGTTTACAAGAATTTGCAAAATGTTAATTATTTTACCAAAAATAAGAGGGATTATACAAAATGCATGATATTTTTTATTTAGTACTGACCTAAATAAGATATTTCACATAAAAGACCTTTTTACATAAAATCACTCTGTTCAAAGGTTTACATACACTGGATACTTAATACTGTGCTGTTACCTGAATGATCAACAGCTGTATTTCTTCTGTTTAGTGATAGTTGTTCATGAGTCCCTTGTTTGTCCTGAACAGTTAAACTGCCCGCTGTTATTTAGAAAATCCTTAAGGTCCCACAAATTCTTTGGTTTTTGAACACTGAAACACAATGCATTAAGATTAAAAAGAATGAAGATGTGTACATTTTTCTTATTTTGCCTAAATATTATTTTTTATAACTTTTTTCATTTAGTGCTGCCCTTCAGAAGACACTTTTTTTACATTTTTCCCAGAAGAACAAAAAAAGTTAAACTTACCCTAATCTTCAAATTCAAAAAGTTTTCACCCTCCGGTTCTTAAAAGGTTACTCCACCCCAAAATTTTAATTTTGTCAAACACTTAGCCCCATGACGTTCTAAACCCGTAAAAGCTTTATTCGTCTTCAGTACACAAATTAAGATGGATTATTTTACCGATCTCCTTGCTGTTTCTGGGCATTGATCGTGTTAATTACTAATTTGATTGTCTGTGTGATGTCACACAACCAAGAAGCTGAGAATGGCTTGATTTGAAAAAGGGAATATTATTTATAAAGATTAAAAAATACCACTGGTTGGATTTTTATCATATAGGGTGGTTGTGTATACACTCTGCCAACACATATTTATGTTCAAGCAACATGTAAAAGTGAGTTTTGCATCCGATGGCCTTTAAAGGCACAATATGTACGTTTCTGCCACTAGAGCATACACAAAACAAATAAAGACACAAAGGTTTGATGATGCCGTGATTAAGCGTGAAATCATGGGACGGATCTCAAAGTCACAATGTCATTGTTGGAAAGGGTTCAAATATATAAAAATGCTGAAAAACCAAAGAATTTGTGGGACCTGAAGGATTTTTCTGAAGAACAACGGGCAGTTAAAATGTCCAGGACAAACAAGGGACTCATGAACAACTATCACTAAACAAACAAACCAAAAAAAAACTCACAGCTGTGGATCTTTCAGGTAACAACACAGTATTAAGAATCAAGTGTATGTACATTTTTGAACAGGGTCATGTAAGTCAGGGGCAGTTGTAGTGTGAGTGGATATCCAGGATTTAGCCCAAATGTCCTTCAAATAAAATATTTAAAAGTTGTATCGGTTAAGTGGCTTATTTTTTTTTTATAATTAAACACACAGGGCTCTGTAGCTTACACATATTTTTAAGGAACTCCTGCATGCATTTTCAATTTGCATAAATAACATTATGAAATTAATGTTTGAAATATAAAATTTAGAACACAGAAATATGAAATGATAGAAAAATAGACACTTTTAAATGTGAGACTAAAATTGCCAGTAGGTGGCAGTAAGCCACTGTCTTAATGATATTCAATTGATTAAAAATGACTGATTCATAAAAAAAAAGTGAGAAACTGTTTTTATGAATGGGTCAGTGAATCAATGATTTTAAAATGCTTTTAAAAACGCAAATTCATTCGGTACCAAAACACCGCAGTGTGCAGAGAGGCACAACATGGCTTTGCTTAGAACTACAGCAAAAAGACAATATTCTCTCTACGATTTAAATCACTTAATAACTTATTTTTTATTGAATTGTTGCTCTGACACCTAGTAAATTCTGCCACTGACCATGTGAAATGCTAACCACGCATATATCGCTCTAACTGCGTGCGTGTGTCCTAGAAAATCTGCCATTTGTTGCTACAGTAACAATAACCTAATTTAGATGATGAGATCGGTATTGTGAAGTTATACAGTAAGATACCTGAAGCAGCTGCATTTTGCTGTTTAAGTGCTGGTTTTATAGAAATGATTTTAATGCACATGAAAACTCTTGATGTGCAAAAGACATGGTAATTAAAACCAGCCCACTCCTAGCGCCACCCCTGATGTAAGTCATAACACATAACACTGTTCTAGTGATTTTTGTCAGTTTTAATAAAAAAAATCATACATATTGTGCCTTATTTCCAGATTTAAATTCGATTTTGAATCCCAGATTTTTAATTTGGACTCTCACAGTATCTTGTCAGATATTCACAGCCAAAATACACTTAATTTGGTTTAATTCCTGTAGTGCTTAATTTGGCTTAATTACAGTAGTGTGCTTATTTTTCATAGATTCTAGATTCCTCTTAGCTTATTTTGACATCTGATTTTGAGTGCTGACATCAGATGAGTTTTATGGCTCTCACACAGCGCAAGATGAATGTAGTATAAATTGTTGCACTCTCTAAATAATATGCTCACACTATGCCAAAAAATCTCTCTAAAGTAGCGAGAGGGCTGGCACGTGTTCAGAGCCAACACAATTGTCCAGTAATGCACTAATGACTCTCACTGTAAAAACAAAAGGATGGGAAAGGGAGGGGAGGAGAGATTTCTCCATCTCTGTCATCAGGTGCCTCAGCTAGACTGCAGAGTTCCAGCTAATCCGGCTCTCTGGAAACTGGGGGGGGTCGATGCAATCAATGCACGATGGCCCGATGCAATCAGAAACAAGCAGGGCCTGAGCTCCATGCTCTTTAAACACCAGGGAGCTCTTTATGATTACACTGTCTGACAGCGGCTGTGACAACTCACTGCCTATTAGCCAGCAGCATCTTAAGCATGTCTGTACTGTCCCACATGACACGCGTGAGCCCCTTACACTACCACAACAAATCAATCACGGGATGTTCAAGCAATCATGGTGTAATACAATTTTCTTGATTTGTTTTTCTCTTTTTTCTGTACAGACATTTTAGTTCTGTCTTGCAATGAAGATTTTTGAAGTAAAAATTCCAGGAATATGTTAAAATAGTCTAAAGAAAATTGGAGTGGTGTTTATCCGTTCCGTACTCTTTGTCAGCTTTGTTCTTGCAATACAATTTTGCTACAATTGCTGCTACAATTATTTATAAATTATCTTCAAAGCCATTATTGTGTTAAATGAGAAAAGCATCAAGTAGAAATGACAAAAAGTAGGTTCAGATTTTTTTTTTTTTTTTTTTTTACATTTTCCATAGTCTTTCAGTTTGTTTTTATATTTTCAGTTTTTATTTTTTATTTAGTTTAATATTTTCTAATTTTCTTATGTGCTTTTTATTAGTTAAATATACTATAATATTAAGTGCTATTTACATTTCTTTTTATTACAGTTATAGTTTTAGTTCAGTTCAAAAAGTAGGTTTAGAAATATTTTTTGTTGTCTTTTTTTCACTTGTAATGTTTGGGTGAACTATCCTTTTAGTTCTCTTTATTACTTTTTATTACTTTTACTTTTTTTAATAAAAAAAAATTATATATGTATTTTTTTTCCTTCGTTTTTTTCTTCGGTTTTTATTTTAGTTTAAGATTTACTAATTTGTTATGTGTTTTTTTTATTAGTTAAATATTACTATTTACGTGTCTTTTTATTTCAGTCAGTTTTAGTTCACTTCATAAAATAGTTTTAGAAAACATTTTTCTTTTTCCATTGTCTTTCAACTACTTTACTAATTTTGTTATGTGTCTTTTTTAGGTAAATACTACTTTTAAATATTCTTTTTGATCCAGTTTCAGTTCAGTTTAGAAATACATTTTCTTTGTCTTTTTTAATTAAAATTTTTGGGTGAACTATCTTTTAATTTGTTTTTATTCATATGGATTTTTTTTATTATTAGTTTTTGTTTTAATATTTTCTGTTTTATTTTAGTTTAAGATTTCCTAATTTTGTTATGTGCGTTTTATTAGTTAAATATTACTATTTACATTACTTTTTATTTCAGTTATTGTTTTATTTCAGTTCAAGTTTTCATTTATTTCCAGGCATTTATTTTGGTGTTTTAATTTATTTCATTTGCCAAGACAACAATTAAAAAAATTTTATTTTTTAAATGTTATTTTATTTCAGCTTTACTTCATTTAACAAAACATGTTTTTAGTTTAGGTTAACAATAATAATTCTGCTATATATTTTATGCTCATTAGTTAAATAGTTTAAGATGCTTATTAATTAAATCATTTCATTTAAATATTCTAAATAATTTATGGTCTTAATATTTGTGTGATTTTTTTTTTCTCAACAAAACTAAACTAAATGTCACAGCAACATCCCTTCATTTTCTCCATAAGGATTTTTATATAATAATTTATAACCCTGCAAGTAAGATGTACTGTGAGTTATGAGGCTGTCAATAAATGGTATATGTTGAAGTTATTCTACAAAGCCAAACAGAGAACACCAAAATTGCTTTTCAGTGTCTGCCCATTCACAATATGAATAATGTGATAAAGTCAATCAGTATTTGCACTTACTAGAGTATTGTTAGCTTAGCAGCTGAAACCAATTCCTCTCTTAGACAAACCACATGATCTGAGGTAACATTCATGTTTGTAAAACAAACAGCTGGGAAGTTTAATTCTGTTGTGCATTTGAGCAAACAGAGATGTCTGCCTTAGCAAGAACCACTAATTATCCAACACGATAACACTGTCTCACCATGTAGCAATTATTTTTACTTGGCATCACGGCAAATAGCGCTGATAATTCGACAATGTATCAATGTTGTAGTCGGACAGGAATGTTCTCACTTTATCAGGGCCAGTGTTCCATCATGACGCCTGTTAATGCATTTTCACTTGAACGCAACCTGCATTCCTGCCCAGCTAGAAGATAAGGAAATGAATTAGTCAGGGTTTGGGACACGTCATTAATGGGGGTCCTAGAACATATTAAACCTGAAACATATCTGAGCTGAGTGACCTGGGTGAGAACAGGCACGGAAATCCATATCTCTCTCTCCGTCTGAAGTTAACAGTGCACAGACCCTCAGGGTCTCGCTTGTAATGAAGAGCCACTCTTTATCTTCCAAATCAATGCAGAGACATATTAAAATGTCTGGTTCATGCACTCTGTCTTGTAACTCATGATTGGAAAAACTCTAAAATGTTCACTTCAACTGCGCTTTTGTTGTATTTAAAATTTTCAGACATTTTTCAGTAATTTTATAGTAACATATATATTATTATATAATTACTAGTACTTTCAAAATATAGTCAATTTGAAGTAGAAATACTGAAATACATCATAATCTTTGCTTTATATACAACTCTTTTTTCTTTTACATTGTAGGCTGTATATGTTAACATTGGGAACATTCAAAATTAACCTAAACCAATGATGAACAATACTTTTAGTTATTACAAATAATTATATAATCCATTATATAGTTTGAATCTTGTATATCCTTAGTGTTAGCCATAATATAGTCAAACCGAAAATTATTCAGACACAAGATATAATTTTTGATATTTTTTTAGTGGGTACAGGAAAATAAAATAAACTGTGACATATTATACCCAAAAATTATTCATAAAGTGGACTACCAGTAAAATTGATAAAAAATTTGGGACCAAAAATTTGATTCGACTCTTTGACATGACCATGTTTTGTTACATACTTTTCTATCAAAGTTATCTGACATTATCAAGATGAATTTGTTCTGACACAGTTTAACTCTTGAGTTCTTGTTATATTGAATTACAATTTTCTAAATGATACTGAATAAGCTGTAATAATGTAAGAAATGTTAAAAGTGTCTGAATAATATTTTGTATTAATAAATTTATAATAATATATTTTGGTTTGACTGTAATTCATTTGTGATTATCAAGATTAATTTGTTCTGACACAGTTTAACTCTTGAGTTTTTTCATATTTTATTACTATTTTCTAAACTATAGCGAATAAACTGTGATAATGTAAGACATTCTGAAGGTGTCTGAATACATTTTGGTTTGACTGTATATATAATGTTGTGTGTAAAGGCCTATACTGTATATCGTCGCTGTCGGGCGGAATCCTCGTATCTCCAAAACCGTCATTTTTCAGGAAATGAAAAAAACTGCATATTTTTTGAGTTATTAAATATTTTATCGTTAAAGTTGGTATTATACCATATATTGCTATCATACACTGTTGTGTACCAACATTAAGACAACATTTCCCCAAAATCATGTTTTATCGGAGATACGAGGTTTTATGACTTGGGAGCAGGGAGATACGAGATTACGCCGTCATTGATAAGAATGGTACAGACACAGACTTCGCTGCTGCCAGCAGTTCATCAAAGTCTGCGGTCGCGTTGAGCCTTTTGACAAGAGAAAAGGCTTCAATAGTTAACCAAAGCTAACGACTGTGGTAACATACATTTTCCTAAACTCTATTTTAAACGTTAGAGCTATGAGTGATGCAATACCAAAATAAAGCGATAAACTGTCTAATAGGCGGAAAGTAATCTGCAGGCAAACAAAGTCTGCGGTCGCATTGAGCCTTTTGACAAGAGAAAAGGCTTCAATAGTTAACCAAAGCTAACGACTGTGGTTACATACATCTTCCTAAACTCTATTTTAAAGGTTTAAGAGCTATGATGCAATACAAAAAAACTGAGTCCGTCTTTTTTCCCCTTAATTCTTCCAGAACAGCTTATACTACTGTTTCAGCTATTAACATAGTTACGTTTTGTATGTAATGCCAAAGTGGTTATATTTCGTTTCGTTTTCTTATTAAGTTAATTTAGAAAAACTTTTGGAGCATTTTTTTGTTCGTTAAATATCAGTTTGTTTGTTTGTTTGTTTTTTTTACGAACAGCGGCCAGCGGAAGACTTTTGCCTTTTAAATCATTACGACTTGCATAAAATAAAATCTATAGATCTAAAACAGTTAAAGTAGCTATAGAACAATTTTAGTTTAAACATTAAACCTAGATAAATGTGCGCTATTATGTGAATATTGTTTTTGAAGAGGAGAAGCTGAAATCGCTTTGCAGGACACGAGGAGTCAGCGCGATCACATTTTTCAGCGAATAGGCTACATGCCTCACAAACATGACAAATAAATAAATAAATAAATAGAAAGCTTTAAATTATTACTTAACGAAATAAAACAAATCAGAAAAAAACACGCTTTCATTATGTAAGCCGGAAAGATGCTTTCCTTCAAAAGTTGCGTCCAAAGAAGAGATTGCGAGTTAGGGTCTTTGCGACATTATCTCAGAATACACTAGTTTATTAATGGATCATTCAAATATCTCCTTACTGTTTCCACCGACACATTCAATGCTAATTATTTTTGCCGGTGCTTTGTGACAAGAAGATGGAAGGGGACATATGCCCCGACGCTCCAGCGGAGTGAAGAAAAGGTGGAGATACGAGCTCTTCTCAGACAGTTGAAGTGTTCAAATGAGTTAAGAGATTTGCTCTCAAGCTATTTTCAACACTTTAGATTGGTTAATAATTTGTAAAAATTACAGATCCACGTGGGCACTGACCAATAGCATCGATTTGTGAAAAAATATGAAATTTACAAAATTTGGACATACGAGGTTTCCGCCCGACAGCGACGATATACAGTGGTCTCAAAATGTATTTGTGCAAATAAGTCACACTTAAAAATACCTGAATCTTTCTACTTCAACATTTCTTGTTTAATTCAATGTGTTACTTGCCTTTTTCTTTGTAATTATATGTGAAATTTACTACCAATTTCTTAGTGATTTTTTTTTCATGTGTAGTCCAAAATGTTTTTAATAGAATAATAATTTTCTTCTTAGACTTACATTTTTGCATTATACAAATACATGTAAATTCCCATAAGCAATAAATCATAGATATAAAGCATGACTGATGTTTTGTATCATCAGACAACATATAACCCTACCACCATGAAATATATATCTTACAAACTGGTGAACATTCTTGTTTAGATAAGCACTTCACTGTCAAGATTCTGCAGCTGAAGAAAACACAGTTTGATATATAAATTTATCGCTTGCCCTTTGCTAAAGATAATAATCATACTTGAAAAATGACCAGCATTCTAACACCAACCACAGATACTAAGATAATGTCCCGCTGAAGGTTTCACTATAGCAAAGACTAAAATTGATCTTTGAGTCATAATATATAACATTCAATGCAGCGCTGATCCTGTGATTCAGAATAATAATAGACTTCATCCTTTGTGTGTGCGTCGACAAATTCACAGACTTGCATCCTGAAATGTTTTCAGATTAAACTGAGGGCAACCTCAAGGTCCGTGCTAAATTACTATTGATTGCCGCTCTCTGTTCCTTTTTAGCTTTTGTCTATTGATGCAAAACTAACAGATGTTTGAATCGGGAGAGAAATTAATAAATAAATAGTCTACATTTTAGCATTCAAGTTATTTTTAGTCCATGCCACCAATCTCTCGCTCTCGCTCTCTCTCTCACTATGAGGTGTGATTTTCTGGCAGCATGATGTGCCTGGTGGATTAAATCTGAGCCGAGCATCTTGTTCCACAAGCCTGTCGCTTTATCACCTTTCCGTATACCACATTTCAAGTCTTTGTTCCAGATTTTTAGCTGCAGCAGTTAATTTGTACAATCAGAGATGACAACTACTTCAGAGCAAGCAGTAGGACGCAGAGAAGGGAGAAGCTTAGAAACTCCTTTGTTGCATCGCTGGAACACTATTCAGATGTCACAGGCTGTAAGCGCTATTGTAAAGCCGCAGAAGTAGGCCTGATCATCTCTATTCCCACATCAGGTCCATTGTCTGTTCAGTACTGGTCTTGTAGAATGAGACTTTTGAGTATCGGTGTAAAGTATGGTCCACTTTGCAGCTTATTCTGGCCAAGAACTGCCAAATTTTTCAGTCAAGCAGTGTCAAAATGTCTACCTGATCTTATGACGAAAACTAATAAGTACATATCACTGCAGTTTCCAACAAAAATACACACTAAATATGGTAAAACAGCGAGCACTTGTAATCATTTTTGTACACGGTTGTTTACAGCTCCATATGTTTAGCTTTCCAAACGTAACAGGCTTGCTTGGTAGCTCAGCTAGCACAAAAATGGACTTAGGATGTGGAATCCTGTGAAGAACATGACTCACGATGAAAGAGCTGAAAGATGAGAGATGAAAAAACAAGCTAAAATGGCATACTTGCAATCATGTTTTTACGTGACATTCGCTTTTGTTCATACTGTTTTGTAGGTTTAGGTGTAGTGCAGATGTTAATTTATTTTAAAATGTCACAGAGCATTAGAGTTATAGCTCCACTCAACGTCTGAGGAACAAACCAATGTCACATAAAATATATCATTTGTACGTTCATCTGTTCCAGGGGAAAAACAAACACTCTTAGCAAAACTCTTTGTACATTTTTGTCATGAGATCAGGTTGCAAAATGTCCAACAAATACATATGAATTTTCATATGTACATCACATGCGCACTCACAAAATTACATATACAGTGGAGATCTGTCACAAGACAGACAGGTGAAGGCACTAAACTGATAATGAGATAATGAGGGGTGGAGACAGGAACATGACCAAATAAGGACAGGACTAAACCAAATACAGACTGGACTAAACCAAAATACAGACAGGACTAAACCAAATACACAGGACTAAACCAACAGAAAACCCAACAAAAGAGTCCCAAAACCTGACATAACTCCCCCCCTCCCGGAAGGCGTGACCTCGCGCCGAAAACAAAAACATGGGGGGGTTTGGGTGGGGGCTCAGGAGGGGGACGGACATCCGGGAGGAGGAGAACAAAGGGAGTCCAGGGAGGAGATGATGGAGGGAGGAGCCAGGGAGACGACAGGAGTGTCCAGGGTGGATCAGCAGGAGGGAGGAGCCAGGGAGACGACAGGAGGGAGCTGAAGCAGGAGGAACCAGGAGGAACCCAGATCCCAGCCGTGACGGTGGCCCACGGCGGAGCCGACGGAGGGAGGAGCCATGGTGGAGGAAGGGCTGACGACTCCATGGGGCCGACCGACGGCGGTGGTGGTGGAGCCCGAGGCGGAGACAGAGAGCCGAAGATCCGGGGCGACACCGAGGATCCGGAGGGCCAAGGCGGAACAGGTGGCACCTGCGACCGAGGCGGAGGCGGAGATCCGGAGAGCCGCAGCATAGCCGGAGCGATCGAGGACCGAGGGTGAGCTGGAGGGAAGCCGCAGCCGCAGGGTCGGAGGGCCGAGGCGGAGTCCAGGACTCAGAGGAGCTGAAGGATCCTCCAGCCACAACGCCGATGGAAGCTGGCTGACCCGCGGCGAATCCACTGCACCGATGGTGAGATAAGGGTGAGCTGAGGGGCTGGCAGCAGACAGCGGAGGTGTGGCTGGAACCTGAACTCTCACAATGGGAAAGAGAGGGAGGGTGGGTGGGAAAATGGTTTCAGAAATGTCTAAAACATGTTTACAACAGTCCATTTCCGATTCAGAATAATCCATTGTAGCACAGTCCAGAGCAGGTTCAAAAATGTCCAAAACAGGTTCACAATAGTCCATTTCCGGTTCAGAATAATCCATTGTAGCACAGTCCATAGCAGGTTCAAAAACAGGTTCCAAAAAATCCACAGCGCCCCCAGTTAGCTCACCCTCATCGGTGGTGCAGTGGGCGGGGCTCTCCATAGCTCCCTCCCGCTCCACTGAAACTTCCCCCGTCTGGAGCTGTGTTGCCGGCTCACGCACCTGGTCAGACGCCTTGGGCTCAGGCTCCGGGACGATCGCTCTCTCTGTCACCTCCGGTGGTGATGGCTCAACAATCGCGGCAGGCTCTGGTTCTCCGTCTGCGGTGGGCTCGGGCAGCTCCGTCACGGGTGATGGTGGGCTGGGCTCTAGGTTTTGAGTGGGGCTGGTGTCCTCGACACCGCCAACAGTCATCGTGGAATTACATAAACGAAAGAACGCTGTGTTTGAATGGAGATGCGCAAACTATTTTTCACAAAGAAATGGAGCAAAATCGGGCAATAGTGTTAGAGACAGACAATGTACGTAACTTAATATTACCATTTTGTTTATTTAACTGTTAACATTTAACTTAAATCAATATCTCATGTACAAACTCCCTTAAAAATCATTCAAAGCTCTCACTCATCTTAGTTCATCGCAATCTCATAAAGTTATGGTTTATTTTCTTCCCCACTGCAGAAACCACCATGGGTTCATCAATGCAGTCAAATTTTTTTGTTTGTTTGTTGATCCCAAAGTACAAAGTGGATGAGGGAAAACTAGGATGCCAGATATATTCTAAGTGCCGCCTTTACTGTTTACAGTGCGTGGAATGGCGCGTTGGAATTGGTTGAGTGGACGTATCACATTTGCAGAGAAAGGAGACTGGCGTTTGTCGCGGTTTGGAAAGATAGAGAGAAAACATGATAGAGTAACACGGCGGATATCGCATTTTGTGTAAAATTAATAATGGACTTTTCAGATACAATACAATAC
The DNA here is from genome assembly GCA_033026305.1 of Cirrhinus molitorella. NCBI lineage: Eukaryota > Metazoa > Chordata > Actinopteri > Cypriniformes > Cyprinidae > Cirrhinus > Cirrhinus molitorella. The sequence goes on along the minus strand of CM065132.1, from coordinate 20,667,725 downwards.
TAATGTTGGAAACAACTCAGTTTTTTAAAAAATGGCGTTTTGGAAAAGAGCTCTTCAAATATGCTGTTACTCCTGTTAGGACACCTTCAAATCAGACTAAGCAGTGACTTTGTCTGATTTGGAAATTGTAGGTTGTTTGTAGGTCTCCACTTTACAATAAGGAAATGCACTCATTAAATTAGTTTAAAAAAAAAAAAAAAAAAAAAAACAGCAGCCACATGGCAAGGCCTTGATTGGACAAGGTGGCGATAGGTCTCCTGGGGTATCTGGTTACCATAATGTCAACAGCAGGTCTGTACATTTCTGTACATTGTGGAGTGATGGTGATGTAGTGTGAACCTGCTTTTTGATTGGGTTCATGTCAGGTAAATTTGGATGGCATGGTGCATAATGTAGTTGGCAGCTGGGAACACAGTTGCCAGAAGTGGGTGCACTTGGTCCCCAACAATTTTCAGATACCTGACAGCTGTCAGGGATTGTGCCATTGGGATAATGGGGCCTAAAGTGTCGCAAGAAAACATCGCCCACATCATAACACCACCATCTCTGGCCTGTTTCCGCCCAACAGTGCATCCAGGTGCAGTAACCTCTATTGGTAATCAGCGTTTCTGTGCTCAGCTGTCGCCGTGATGCACCAGGAATCTTGAATCGGCAGACCGGGCTACTTTCTTCCAATAATCCATGGTCAAGTCTTGATAATCAGAAGGCTGTGATGAACTGTGTTGCCCTGGTCACCACTGTTGCAGCTGCTGATGATTCGTCGAACAGTCACTCAACAGTCTCCACTTTCCTCTGGCATCAATGAGTTGTGGACAACACACAGATAGATGACAGGTCGTCTTTTGACCATCCTTGCACCAGTGTTGATATGCACTCACTACAGCAGCATGTGAACAACCCACAATGCGTGCCATTTTCAAGATCAAGAAACTCCAATAGATAGGCATCTTTTCCCATTCTGACACCAAACAGTGTACAGACTAAAAGCCAGTCCTCAGGTGGTGTATATACCACTCTGTGAACTTCACTTGCTGCACCATTCGGTTGCCAGGCATGGTCATTGCTCTAGGCTGGGGGTGGTCATAATGTAATGGCACTTTGGACAAAGACACAACATACCAATTTGAATTGAATACCAAGTAAATCATACTGGGTGAGTATTTATTTATTTTTTTACTATACTTACTAATGTATTTCATGTTTGGCAAAAATATCTCTCTTTCCATTCAAGAGTTATAGGTGTTTTAGAGCTAAGTCATGAGCCAAGGATTCCAACGACAGCTTGCGACTAAGTCAGGCCAGTTGGGGTGAGCCTTGGTGTCATTGTAGACAGTGTGAGCACTACCATCCCTCCAAGTTTCAAGTCCCTACGATTTACGGTTTGGTCTGCCCAATCACATTTAGATGGAGAATACATCAATTAGTGTGAACAAAATGATCTAAAGTCTAATGCCCAAAGTATACTTAATTTTTTATGCATACACGAGGGACAGCATACAGTACGCAAGACGTGTATTTAATTTTTAGAATACTATGCACACCACCCAGGTTTTGTAATGGTTACACACTGTCCCAGGCCATTGTTTCACAGCCCTTATGAAAAAGAAGTATATTCAAGTGTGCTATTAGTATACTTCTTTTAAACATTTTAAAATGGAAAAGTATATTTTCAGTACACTTTTTTATCTACTACTCTGAAATGTGCTTTATATACTTCTCAGAAATATACTTAAAATGACAATTGAGTATACTTGATTTATACTTGACTTGATACTTAATACCTAAATAGGGACATAGTAGTATAAAATATAATGTAAAGTTCACTTAAAGAGAACTTACGAGTATACTTGCAGTATAAAACTACTAAACTAGTAGTTTACAGAGACTATACTTCATAGTCTACTAAAAATGCACTATATCAGTAAACATATAAACTCACTTTTAGTATACTTGCAGTACAAAATGAAACCTTAGATGTAAACTAGTTGTGTACTCAAAGTTTACTACTGTTATATTTAAAAGTATATACTTTTTTATATACTAGAAAGTGGGCCGATTTACAGGTCCTTCTCAAAAAATTAGCATATTGTGATAAAGTTCATTATTTTCTGTAATGTACTGATAAACATTAGACTTTCATATATTTTAGATTCATTACACACAACTCGAAGTAGTTCAAGCCTTTTATTGTTTTAATATTGATGATTTTGGCATACAGCTCATGAAAACCCAAAATTCCTATCTCAAAAAATTTGCATATCATGAAAAGGTTCTCTAAACGAGCTATTAACCTAATCATCTGAATCAACTAATTAACTCTAAACACCTGCAAAAGATTCCTGAGGCTTTTAAAAACTCCCAGCCTGGTTCATTACTCAAAACCGCAATCATGGGTCTGACCTGACTGCTGTCCAGAAGGCCATCATTGACACCCTCAAGCAAGAGGTCTGTGGGAAGGAAAAAGTGTGGCAGAAAACGCTGCACAACGAGAAGAGGTGACCGGACCCTGAGGAAGATTGTGGAGAAGGACCGATTCCAGACCTTGGGGGACCTGCGGAAGCAGTGGACTGAGTCTGAAGTAGAAACATCCAGAGCCACCGTGTACAGGCGTGTGCAGGAAATGGGCTACAGGTGCCGCATTCCCCAGGTCAAGCCACTTTTGAACCAGAAACAGCGGCAGAAGCGCCTGACCTGGGCTACAGAGGCTACGGGGGAAAATAGAGCAGACACTGAACATGAAGCTTTCACATCAAATGGAGCATACTTTGAAAACGATATACAAAAACAAAGTATACTTTGGGCTTAAAGGGGGAATTTGATGTAAAATTCACTTTTACATGTTGTTTGAACATAAATGCGTGTTGTCAGTGTGTGTACACAACCACCTTATAATGATAAATATCCACCCAATGCTTTTGTTAAATCCCCAATAATAATAACCACTTCCTCAGATCAGGCTGATTCCTGGCAGAATTACGTTCTGCACAGGCCAGTCCCACGATTGTTGATTGACATGGCCATCTTACCTTAGACCTGAGAGAGCTGTGAAATGTCCACAATTTTTTCTGCACCGGAGCAGGGGTAGACAAGAATGTCTCCTAAGCGATTGAGCTGTTCTGTTGTTGGATGTAATAATAATGAACATAGCAGTCACCCCTTACTCCCGACACCTGAGCCGCTAAAGACGCAGAGGATTACTTATGTTTTTGAAGGGAATGCACCCCGATTTACCTAAATGTGTCTATGTTCACGCGAACCATTCATGATGCAGCTTCACCGGTCCCACTTTATATTAAGTGGCCTTAACTACTATGTACTTACATTTAAATGAATCATTTGTTACAATGTACTTATTGTGTACATACATGTTTTTACATTGTACTTATATTTTAAAAATACCTGCATGTAATTACATCTGTAATTAATTTCTGTATTTACATTTGTACTTACACTGTTGACCCATCCTTTACTCCTCAACCCACCCTAAACCTACCCAAAAAAAGTGTTTTGCAATACAATATGAACACAATGAGTACATTGTACTTATTTTTTGATGTAAGTACATAGTAGTTAAGGCCACTTAATTTGAAGTGGGACTGCTTCACCTACAGCAGAAGTGAATTTAAGGGTTTTTTATGAATCTTTTCAAATCGCCCTTTCCTAATAATGTGCTAGTTAGAAGGTTTCGTGGCTAAATGCGGCCAAAGTTTACAGTCTCTCAGAGAATGGCTCGTCACCCCACAAAAGAGAGGGGTGGGGTGAACAGAGCTCATTTGCATTTAAAGAGACATGAACCAAAAGGGCTTGCTCTGAACAGAGCTGACTTATTTTACCTTATTTCATATTTTGAAACATCATTTTGTGAAATGTTTATATATAAAAGTGTCCTTTTGCTATGTTTTTTAAAGGAACACTCCACTTTTTTTGAAAATAGGCTCATTTTTCAACTCCCCTAGAGTTAAACAGATTAATTTTTTCTGTTTTTGATTCCATTCAGCAGATCTCCGGGTCTGCCGGTAGCACTTTTAGCATAGCGTAGCATAAATCATTGAATCTGATTAGACCATTAGCATCTCGTTCAAAAATAACCAAATATTTTCTATATTTTTCCTATTTAAAACTTGACTCTTTTGTAGTTACATCGTGTACTAAGACCGACAGCAAATGAAAAGTTGCAGTTTTCCCGGCTGATATGGATAGGAACTATACTCTCATTCTGGTGTAATAATCAGGGAACTTTGCTGCCGTTCCATGGGTGCAGCAGGCACAATGATATAACACAGCACCTGAAAATAGTCCCCAGCTTGGTAACTTCCAACATGACCAGCAATAAGGTAATAGTAAAATATCTGGGGACATATTCGGGCACTGTGTAATATCATTGAGCCTGCTGCACCCATGGTACAGCTTCAATCAAGTTTTTTGATTATTATGCCGGAATGAGAGTATAGTTCCTATCCACATCAGCTTGGAAAATCACAACTTTTTATATTCTGTCTGTCTTTGTACATGATGTAACTACAGAAGAGTCAAGTTTTAAATAGGAAAAATATAGAAAATCTTTGGTCATTTTTGAACGAGATGCTAATGGTCTAATCTGATTCAGTGATTTCTGCTAAGCTATGCTAAAAGTGCTAACGGCAGAACCAGAGATTGGCTGAATGGATTCAAAAACGATAAAACTCATCTGTTTAACTCTAGGGGAGTTGGAAAATTAGCCTATTTTCAAAAAAAGTGGAGTGTTCCTTTAACACAAAAGAATCTTGTTTCATATTCTGATGCAAAGACATGTATACATTTTAATTGTTGCTTATGTTTCCGAATACGTTTATGAGTCATTGTCTATTGTGGGATAAACACAAATGCAAAGATGATTCTGTATGTGTATTTTAATGGAATATGTCATTTTAATACATTAAAAACGTGTTTTAAAACATATACCAGTTTGAATATACTGATATGTTTGAGGCAGAAAGCAATTGCATTTCATTGCAAATTTATGCATTAAATTTTAGATTTTACAGTTTTACATTTGCAGATACTTAAGACATGACTTGTGTTATGTGCCGCTGTGCATAAAGTGGCATAAATTATTAACTGTCTAACAAATCGTTTAATGATGATGAGAGATCTTTAAAATGTATTAAACACATACCCTGTGGCTAAGATAATTGCTTGATAGCTCCAAAATTCTCAAAGCTATGAATTTTAGTTATTTTACACGACATTCTGCTTCCCCAAAAAGAAACGATTCCCCTGTGACAACTTTAGAACCTCCAGCATCTCTTTTGTCTTAATTACTCCTTATACACACACAGTATACTGTGGTTAATGGCTGAACTGTGGATGGCTGCTGGTCTTTATGTCCACCTGCCTGGAAGATGAATACAAGGCCTTTAATTCCACCCATGGCTCTTTCTCTGACTGAGTCAGCCCGCTTTCAGAGAGCAGAGACCACAAGAGCTGCTGAGGCAGCACATTCACTTTTTATTTGTGTGCGGTGCTCACGCTTTGACACACACTGTCAGATCACATCCTCTCTAATGAGCTCTGGACTGATAGCTCCTGTAACACTGCTCCTTTAATTCAGGAGACACTCGCCCTATCATTGGCTTCATAACTAAAGCATGGTGTCAGGATCTGTGAGACGGACATCACGATGTAAACACAAGCAAGTCAACCGGGATAACACACAACTGTGGACTTTACTAAAGTTTGGAGGCTTTACAAAGCAAAACGCATGTCTGCTTAAAATAAAGTACCGTATTCAGCCCCCAAAAAAAGCCAAAGCAATTGATCAGATGCTTTTTCTTACCTCAGTCAGACAATGCAACACCTTGCCTCGGGTTCACCTCTGAAGGACGGACCTTGTTGGTGTTCTGCAAGGTGAAGTCTCAAATATTTAGGAGAAAATGTGGCAATGTGTCCAATTTCCTGCAGCCTACGGTCCAGTCAGGCAGGTGACAGAATGATGTTCTTGCTGATGAGAAAACTGTTTAATGAGATTTCTTCCCAGCATGCCGTAATAGCGATGATCAGTTTTGGACAATAGACGGTGATGAGAAGTAAATAATTGATTATCCTGCAGGCACAGAAGCAGAAATGATGGTTTTATGTGAAGGCCAATAGAAGGACACTGGATGAGAGACGCAAGTTAGATCAGCCATATTAATCTGAAAAGACTAGCAGAGTCTTCATTGATTTAGAAGTTTCTAGTGTTTCCTAGTGAAGTTAATTATGGGGGGCAGGTAGTAATGGGTTCATTTAGAGTCCTTGAATTAATCAAATACTAAAATCTAAGGACATAAAACAAGATGTCCTAACTAGGGACGATGCAACAACAATCCAGTGACAAGAAATTATTAGAGACTTCGTCCATTGTTCTAAAATATTCAGGTGCACTGGGCAAAGCACACATGAATATTCATCATTTTTCAGCATTAAAACTCTGTAAGAATTAGATCTCCCAGATGACAAAAAAATGTTTTCAGACAGGTAATTAAATTGAAACTGTAATCTATAACAATTTATAGGCTGTCATGTGTTATGTGTGATAAGATTACAGCAATTGATTTGCCAGAGGTATCGCTAATACGCTCCAGGTAAATAAGCCACAGCCATTACATTTTTTATTTTTTATTTTTTTGTATTGTCTGATAACTTTACAAAATGTATCTATGATATCACCATAAACTCTCTGTCATTTTTTCCCATATTTGTGATCTTTAGCACAGAATCAGCTGTACTCTTTATTTAGCAAAATGCACCTTGAGTAACTTTTGTCTTTGACATTTACAATAAATGATAAGCATATGCATTTTATAGTTCTATAAGCTTAAACATTAAGCTTTCATTTAATAATAAAACCTCTTGGAAATGATTTACTAACTGAGCAAGTGCTTAATGCACAGACTAAACACAAAAGAAACTTTATGATGTCACCCTAGATGCATTTGACCAAATTTATCAAACAACAGACTTTTAAAGACTTTCAGGGTAAAACAAGCATTATAAATGTTCAATGGGATTTTGTGTAATCCTTAATGCTGGCAAATGCTTAGCCGTAAACATTAAACGATACACAGCACAAGACAAAATAAAGAAACTGATGTGCATAGTTGAACAGTTACAACATTAGTTCTGTTCAGTGCTGATCAACGCCAACCATCTTTATCCGGCCTGAGAGAAAAGTATGTGCAAGTCGCACATAAGCCTCAAATTGTTTTTGTACTAATTAGTTAGTCGTCAAGGTGGCAACACATGCTTGGGTTTTACAGCCGAAAAGAAAAGGAAGAGACTGAACAACAACAACAGTCTACCTGAGACAACATCAATAGAGCGTTTTTACGATGCGTCATAAAACGGCCATATTGGCAGCACTTAATGTAAACAATGCCACTGAACCGAACTTGCATATTTTGCTGATTATTGCTGCTGAAAAAAAGTCAATCATTTTTGGGCTGTGTTAATCGGTTGGACTGGGAAAAATATTTGGATGTTATAGTGTGGCGGGAGGAGCACACGACAGACAGAGTAGGTGTGGCGTCAGGCCTCGGAGAGGCTTTTATTAAACACAAATACAAAATAAAGTGTCCAAAATAAACAGGGATCTGGTGTCCTCGACATGCTCAGGGTCTGTGAAGGAGGGGTAGGGTTCGATAAGGAAGGGTGCAGGTAAGGGGCGCGCTCCCCTCCCAGGTCCGGGGCGGCGGCGTTGTCACGGCTACGTCCTCCGTGGCCCACGACACAGCCAGGTCTGACAGCCGTCTGTAAGGTGCGGCACTTCTCCTGTCTCGACGCTTCCTTCCTGGATTCATGAGGACACCAGCGTGCATGCACGGGGAAGAGACCGGTCTCTCGCGCGCGCCATTTAAACAGCGGCAGTGATCAATCTTCACTCACGTCAGGTGCGCCTCATAACACACCGCCAGACGTGGCTGGTTTGGCACCCCTCCTCTCTCACACACCCACTGTCGTCGGGAGCCTGGCGAAAGGCGGCGATTGTGGGACGGGGTGGTGATGATAACTGGGGGGAGGCAGCCGACTCGTCACAATAGACTGCCAAAAGTTAGCCTATAGCAAATCAAGGAGAAGAGTGCAAATAAACTATCTGAGGAACAAAAGGCGTTTGTGGTCAAACTGAACAAGATTTCCAGGGCAAGAATCTTGACAACCTTTGTGTTTGTTCGTATAATTTCCAGTCAGGTAGATGAAATACTAGGTTAATATAATTAAAACTGCTTGTACGTATCTTTACCAACAATTAACTTTAGTTTATTAAAATATTGCGCCCTTTCCTGCTTTCTAAGTTCTTCTCTATATGATTTAGCAGCTTCCACACATTTTTTTTCTTCTGTGGTTTGGACAGCAAAAATAAACAATTTAAAAATGCAATTGAAAACATAACACCATTGATATGACTAAATACAATAATAATACAATTAATGCTGCGATTTCAATATTCATAAGGATTCATTTGTAAGTGAGTGAAGTTGTTCATATGTAAATAATGTGTTTTAAATGTCATCAATATGTCAGTATTGCACGTTTAAATGCTGTAAATACATAATTATTGTACGTTTTAGTGTTTTCAACAACGTAAGTACAGGTATGTTTTGTAGAACCACATCTTATGTAAAATAAATAAACAGTATAAATGTTTTTGACATGCGAAAATAAGTGTGTTATTGACCCAGCCACCACAAAAATCAGCTTGCCTGAAAATGTTTTAAATCTCTTGTAGAAGTTACATTTTGCCCAGTAATGCAGCTTACTATCATAGAATATTCTAAAATAATAAATAAATAAAATAGAAAAAAATATATGTCAGTCTCCACTTGCAAGTCATGTATATATAGACGTTTCTGTTTCTATTCTTGGTTGTCACATGCGACCTGAGAGTCGTCTTGCAGAGTCTTTATTATAGGGTTCCTGTGCTCATTCCTGCAGTGGCAATGTAAGCTTGACAGTAAGTTAATGACTGGACACAGTGGAGAGAAACTTACACTTCATTTTCACCTATCAAGAGAGCTGACTACTAAATAAAGAAGCATCAGTCAAGAACATTTCATCATTACAACCTAGCATTAACCTAGCAGCATGTTCATGTATTCAACTAAACCGACACTCAAACTCTCATAGTTGAGTCAAACAAAGGCACTGTAATGTGGGTGAATGTTAAGACCTTCCAAGGGCCCTGATCAGAGAGGGGCCTGGAATGCAATTTCATCATTGGGAGGGGGTCCCTGAGCCAATATACAGTCCAAGGGGGCACTTGGGGTCAAGATTACACACTGAAATTTTACTGCTATTATTTTCATTTGAAATTTTTGTTGGAACAAACAGTGTGTTGAGACTTTGAAACCCTATTGTACTTGTTAGAATGGCCAAAGATCAACAATCTCCACATAAAACTGATCAGGCAGACCAAACCATAAGTCATAGAGACTTGAAGTTTGGAGAGATGGTAGTACTCACACCATCTACAACGTCACCAAAGCTCAAATCGGTCTAAAACGCCACAGGGTCAAGCGTCTTAAATCTATGGAGGCCTTGGATCATGCTGTACAAAACACACACCTCAGATTTGTCCAGCACTCTTACAGAAATTTGTGTATTTTGCATTTTTTTAAAAAAACCTACGTTTGCAAACTAGTCCTAGGTTTTTCACCCAATTGAAATTAAACCAGTGCAGGAAGATTCTCTGAAAAGTGAATTATCAATAATTATCAATAATTATATAAAAAAAGACCCTCCGGCACAAACGGATGCCAAAATGTTTCAGGGCAGATACCTTTTTAACGGAATGAGATGTCTTAGCCAAACTCACAAAAATATGTAAGAGCTGAATCTGAGGTCACATGAAAAAATGTACAGAGCTTGGCCACTTGGTGGGGCTATAAGAGGGGAAAAAAAACATAAAAATTACCTACCTATCCAACCATTTGTCTTATTAACATAAGATTGGTACACACAGTCTTTGTCCAAAGTTCCACAAGTAGATATAAGGAGTGGCTATATAATTTGCTTATCTCAAAAACCATTGCCATGACAGACCGATGAGCACCTATTAGACAAGCTTAACAGAGATCAATCGGAGCGAGTCTCAGTGGGCCTTTCAAAGGTCTGTGAAAAATTTGAAAGAAATCAGCCACTGGGGGGCAATATCACATTTTTCAAGGGTGTAAACAATTGTATAAACATACACACGATATTCATATCAGATGATAGACCTCTTTCCAAACAACTTTGCCACCAATGCTGTTTGTTAAATGATTGAAAAACTTTTGCAAACTAGTCCTGCAGTGCATTTCTTTGGACTCCCTAGGTCAATAACTATCAAAAAAAAAAAAAAAAAAAAAAAACAATTTAATTTACCATTTAGGAAGCAATAATGGGGTTGTTTAGAAAAGGGGCTTGTCCAAATATACCCAGCAGCCTATAAAGCCTAAAGGCTTAAACTCAAAACTTTACGAAACCTGGTGAGATCATGCAAAAGGTGATTTCTAAACAAGCATGTCAAGTTTTATGGAAATCAGACCACAGCTGGCACAATAACAGTCATAAAAAGTGTTGGGGAAAGTTACTTTTAAAAGTAGCGCATTACAATATTGTGTTACTCTTTAAAAAAAGTAACTAATTATGTTACTTAGTTTGTTTTTATGGAAAGTAATGCGTTACGTTACTTTTACATTACTTTTTAAATCTGATCAGGGTTTGCTTGTTCGTTTTTAATATAAAAAGTATGATTTTTAGCAAATGTAAGCCCTTCACACCAAGAAGTGAAATAAATAAGCCTAAGGCTGAAGGAAAAGTAAATTCAGGTCTGTACAGTAGAACTGTAGGAAAAGGAAGTTCAGTACTCTTCAGCAATGAGCACAAATGTTAGTTAATCTAAAGTAAGTTTTGCTTATTAGTATGGTTGATTTGGATCAAAGGTAATGCGGTACTTTACTAGTTACTTAAAAGTAATCTGATTACGTAATTTAGGTTACTTGTAATGCGTTACCCCCAGCTCTGGTCATATACGTTAAAAAAACATCATATTTCTTTGGTGAATTTCCAGGATTTGTTAAAAAATCTTTTTAATCATTGATTTAGGTGGTTACAGGCTTGCTAAATAATATGTAATGTCTTTTTTAATATGTGCTTAATTGTCTTAAAGCACTTGAACCCTGGTAATCGCTGCTTGCTGCTATATTTATTATTATTATTATTATTGTTAATGTCTTAATAATTCAATACTAATCTGAAAATAAACAGCACATAGTTTAATCTAGACTAGCACAATTTTGAATAATTATCTAATGTCCTGCTAAATAAACTATACGTTTATGAATAAGACATTTTCATAATGACATTGTGGTTTTGTCTATTAATGACTCTAATTACACATATTCATTTTACCATATAGTGTTGCCATAGAAACACATAATTACAAGTCCAAGGACATGAAATGCACCATTCGGGTTGTATCTAGTAATTTCAGTAATTACAACATGGTGTGAACACAGAAAATTTCTAGATCACTAATCAAATAAGTAACTTGGTGACATTGAACATGTGACTTACTGTATTATTTGGTCAAGATGTTCTTACTTCCACTAAAGCACATGACAATTGGATGAACTCAGGGACGTGCACAGACATTTTGAGGGGCAGGGGCTCAAGTGGAAAAAGGGCACTCTGTTTTTTTTTTCTAAACTAAATGTTAAATATATTAACACAACTCTGACTTACTTACCAATTTATTTTAATTCCATTACACTCACCCAAATTGTTTCACGTTGTTGTTGTTTTTTATTTTTCAACAGATGTCTACAAAATAATCAATTCAAATAGGGACCATATTCTTTAGCATTCACAAATTTTATCAAAAGATCCGGCAACAATAAAGAAAACTAAGCCACAATGTGCATGTTTTCTATGTTACTAGTTTCAAGTATATATTTAGATTCTGATGACTTTATTAATTTTACTGTATTTAGATGTCGTTCTCCATTAAGTTAGCCTATATGCCCATGATATATTGCCTTAGCTAAACTAATAATATAATAATAAATATATCGATATCTCAAAACTGCAACTAACCTCTTTATTAACTTTCTAAACTGTCAAATTAAGTGGAAAAGGCAAATTCAAAAACACTTACAATAACTGGATCTGGCAACACGGCTGCGCCCGCGCCCCAACTCTTTGAAGTCTCGTTCACTCCGCTAGCGTTCATTCTTGGAAACTGGCCGAACTTTATGTAGACCCTCATATGAGGAATTTAAAAATAAAAAAATGTGACCTCAAATTAACTCGCTTTGCGTTTTGTTTGTTGGATAATTAGTAAATTCGAGGCACAGGTAGCTTTTGTTCATCACCACTCACCTCCACATCAAGACCACCAAGTAGGTTACTAACTTACCAACACATGCCCTCTCGAAAATCTGCCGATGATGATCGTAAAATCCGTCGGATGCAAGAAGCAATAGAGTAACAGTAACGAGTCACGCGTGCACATGCTATGACAATATCAACGCTAATGCTTATGTCGCGTTGTTATGGCAAGGGCTTGTCAGACTGTCTAACGGCATTGAACAATACGGGGATTATCCAAACTTCGTTTTGAGTTATATTCTTTACTATTTTATACACGTTCTCATATTATTCATGATACAAATGCATTTTATCGACCACAATATTTTTGTTGATAAATATTGCGAGGGGGCACTTTTAATTACTTTTGGAAAAAGGGCAGGGGCTCAAGCCCCCACAGCCCTCCCCTCTGCACGTGCCTGGATGAACTCTCAGATAATGCTCAGATAATATGTATATGTAGCTATTGTAATTCTGTAAAAAATATTTTTAAATTAAACCAAATTAGAAATTTGTTCAGGCATTATTTTTAGTTCTACTGTAATCTCTGTCAGTTAAAATCCATGACTAGGAATGTTCTGATTTGTTTTGCAAAAAAAAAAATAAACAGCTACCTTGATGAAAACATTAAAATGAAGCAATTTTGCTTTAATTAACAACACTTCAGTCAGTTCATGCATCCATGATTACCTCTCTGGTTCTGTTAGTCACTCCTCTCTGTTGCCAACCAGTGGATTTTAAAGGTTTTTAGTCTAATCAAGTACTTATTTGGAGATTAGTTCTTATTAATGAAGCTAAATTTGAACCAGGCTGATTAATCAGCTCAATTACAGGAGGTTTAAGCATGCTATATTTTTCCACCATGAATTGGGACAAGCATTTGGTTCAGGTAAGGTAAAGGAGGCGCTCTCACTTTGATCGCGTTTGGTGTCTGAGTGTCCATGTGCGGTCTTGTATGTAAAAAGTGCAATGGGAACCACGTAAACTGAACTCACCGATAAATCCTGTTACCTCCTCAGCAAGTAATATGCTATGATGGGTTTCAGTTCAAGAGGCCTCATCTTGAAATGGCGCCTCTTTGGGGGGTTTTCTGCTTACCCTGACACTTCAGTCCCACCTCAAATAGATGACAGCGTGACAGTACTTTGCCATCGCCCAAAAAATCAATACGCTTTTGAAATCTGCTCCAACGTGTGTTACGGTGAAGCTAAAACTTCATGATTTATAGCTTGTGAAGATTGGCGTCTGCAGCAAAAATGTCAGCCTTCATGGCCTGAAGGACTGGCTGTGCTCTCAAAGCGAGACAAGGATGAGACAGCAAAGAGACACAGAGGAGATGCTTTGCTAGCTGATCTGTTTTCAGGGCTTTGTGCAAAAAACAACAACAAGATCTTTTCCCAAGATTATGCATATTTAAATGAAAACAACTCAAGAATGCATGCATATTTAGTGACTATTATCCCAGCTTACAAAAACATGTTTTACTAACATTCCCATTAATTTTCTTTCCATTTTTAAAACAACAATTGCTTTAAAACATGCAACGTTATTCTACAATTTCAACTGAAACAGGAAATATCAAGCGGTCCCGCCCCCTTTTTGAAATAGCCAATAGCGTTTTGTTTATATCAGAGTTTGAGCCAGAGGGCCTGAGCTTCCTAAAGCTGCATTTGACAGTGTATGGCAGCCACAATCTCTTCCATATCGCTTTAAAATATACCATTCTGTGTAGAATGCTTTGGATTCTAGAGAGCATTTGATTGGACAGAAAGTTTGATAAGTAGCTAAACTACTGTCATTCAAATTGTTGATCCATATTGTCGGAAGTGAGAGACTGTCAATTTTAAATGATTATATCTTGTAATGTGTTTTGAAACACACTAGCTTATGGCTGACACTGTCATACTAAAAGCCAAAAAACATCAATTGTGATTTCATGGGGACTTTAAAGAATGATTATTCTTGGTTATGCAAACGTTAGAGTAATATTTCCATTATTGTCTTTAAACTGTATTTCGGAATGTTTTAAAACATTTAAAATGTCCAGTTTTTTTATATATTGAGAATGTTATTGGTTATGTGAACATAAGAGGAATATTCTATTCTATCCTTTTGAAAACATTATGAGAACATTACATTCAAATGTTCTCTCAATTTTTAAAACAACCATTTTTAAATTTAAAGAATGATTATTCTTGGTTAAGCAAATGTTAGACAAACGTTCCATTATAATTTTGAAACTGAATCAAAACTACACTATCCGTCAAAAGTTTTTGAACACTAAGACTGTTTAAGTTTTTTAAAGAAGCCTTTTCTGCTCACCAAGCTTCATTTATTTGATCCAAAGTACAGCAAAAATAGTAAAATTCTGAAATATTTTTACTATTTAAAATAACTATTTGAATATATTTTTAAAATTTAGTTTATTCATGTGACTTCAAAGCTGAATTACTAATTACATTATTACTCCAGTCAGAGGATCTTTCAGAAATCTAATATTTTGATTTGCTGCTCCAAAATATTTATTATTATTGTTGTTAAAAACAGCCGAGTAGAATTTTTTCAGGTTTCTTTGATGAATCAAAAGTTCAGAAGAACAGCTTTTATCTGAAATAAAAAACTTTTGTATCATTATAATTGTCATTATCATCACTTTTAATCAATTTAAAGCTAAATAAAAGTATTAATTACTATAATTTCTTTCCCGAAAATAAAACAATTATACTGACTCCAAGCTTTTGAATGGAATGGTGTATAATGTTACAAAAACTTTTTATTTCGGATAAATGCTGATCTTTGGACCTTTCTATTCATCAAAGAATCCTAAAAAAACTGTACTCAACTGCTTAAA
Source organism: Cirrhinus molitorella (assembly GCA_033026305.1). Lineage (NCBI taxonomy): Eukaryota > Metazoa > Chordata > Actinopteri > Cypriniformes > Cyprinidae > Cirrhinus > Cirrhinus molitorella. Next base: position 20,652,511 of record CM065132.1, on the reverse strand, counting down.
ATATTGATAATAATAAAAAAAAATAATTCTTGAAAAGAAAATCAGCATGATTTCTGAAAGAAAATTACAAAGAAATTACATTTGAAAATATATTACAATAGAAAACAGTTATTTTAAAAAGTAAAAATATTTCAAAATTGTACTGTTTTGTTTTAGTTTGGATCAAATAAATGCAGGCATGGTTAGCAAAAAAAAAAAAACATCTTTAAAAAACATTAAAAAACTGTTTGTTTGTTTTTTACATTTAAAATGCCACTTTTATGTATTAGCACATGTCTTTTGGTTATGTGAATGTTAGCGTAATATTCATATTCTAAGAACATTCTGTCAGTAATGTATTAGTTAATCTATATTATTCCTTTTTTCCAATTAACATTATTAAAACATTATTAATCAAAAATGAAACACACAGGCTTTGAATGTGTCATGAACATGTGTCATAATGTTTGTGCTAACTTTACAAAAAACAAATATTAGTAACATTACACAGGACATTCAGAGAAAATTATGTTCCTTCTCAAACATTACAAGAATGTATTTATAATGTTGTAAGAATGTTCCATAAACATTATTTTAAGAATGTTTTGTCCCAACACTTACAGAACCTTACAAAACCAGAAGTGTAGGCTAAGAGAAAGCTACATGTTCCCTTTTAGCTGGTATTGTGTTTATTAGATGTAGGCTACAGCAATTATAGCTACTCTTATGTTTGAAACATTTGGAAACCTTTTTTAACACAGTCTAACGGAGCATTTCACAGTTGTAATTTAGAAGCAGAGCTGTCACCATTTTTACCGTTATAAAACCTGCTCTTAAGAGTTAGCACCGACTTTCGGTGCCAAAGTGTAATGTTACTGGGTAAAAAGACGTAAGAATGTTATGGCTATCATACAATCTTGTGCCTCCTTGATTTTAAACGCGTCAATTTATATAAAGAGGGGATATTTATGAGAAGTCCAACATATAATACGAGGACGCCCAATGCTAAAGTAAACAAGTCACAGGCTGCATTTGTCCAATCAATTATACTTGCACCGTAAACACGCAATAATAATAATAAAAAAAATTATACGGATAGCTAAATCTGTCTAAACAACTAAATGCAGTTCTACAAAGCAACACAAACGATCTTGGCAGTATTTTGAAAGCATTTTCATCACTTGCACTGCATGAAGATGAAAACAAAATGTCTGAGATTAAATCTCAGTGAAGCAGAACTTTTACATGCTGACATTTTAATCATAACTGTAGACGGACAGTTGGTTGAATAAATAATAACGGAATTATACAAACACTGTCACTGCCATGTGTACTAAGAGAAAGACTGCACCGATTTCATGTTTCCCATATAAGTCTGTGGATTCTTGATATGTGAGCCAATCATTTGCCATCGGATTAAAACAAAGCAAATGTTATTTTCTGCAGCATGCATACAGGTGATTGTTCATGCTTATATTTAGCAAAACAATGCCACCCAGCGTGTGTGATGAGAATTACACCTACTGCTGTCACCTCAATAGATGGCGCTATTGCGCGAAGTATCAGGTCAGTTACTGTAGGACAGCTTGCGCTCTGGAGGTGGACTGAAATGATCTCATCAGCAGTATCTTAGAGACCTCTACACGTGTTTTGTGAAAGACAGGAAAATTGGATATCTTGGTTTAATTCAAGCACCCAGCGTAGCTAATCGGCAGAGTTTGCTGTGTAATCAGAAGCAGAAATTACCCAAGATAAGAGCCATAAGAGAAAAAATACCATCCTCAAGCATTCGAAACTGTTAATTTAAGAAGTGCACTGTGAGCTCTGCAGATTTTTAGCATGATTTACTCATTCTAATGGGCCTTTAGGGAACTAATTGGATCTAGAAGCTCTATAAGACCTAAATCAAGCCTGCCGCTTCAGATAACCAGAGATGCAGTTAGCAGTTTTTCATCTGCTGAGAAATGGAGTTTAAAGAAAGACAGAAAGAGAGAGTATCAGAAAATCTCCTTTTACACACAGATTCATATTCTTTATGTATTCATATTCTTTCTCTGTCTTTGTCGTTTCACACAAAGCATCGGTCATGAGTGAGTGACTGCCTGTGGATGTGATGGATATATTGGTTTGGCTGTAATTCAAGGCAGATGATTTAATGTGTGGTAGCGGTGTGTGAGTCATCAGGTCACACAATAATTCAGCAGCTGTTTCCTCTTGCAGATGTAAATAGGTTGCCAAACATTCGCCTGTGGCAAGAATCTCTCCTTGACTGCTTGCATCTCTGTATTCATATGTTACATTTGTCATATTAATAATAGCATTATACAGAACTGCATTACATGCTCTTTAGAGAGAGTAGGACAGAATATTTTCAATGTGTCTGTCGATTATTAACAGGGTGGTTCAACCAAAAAAAAAAAAGAAAAAATAATCCTCAGAATGTCCAAACTGCACTTTTTCATATTTTGAACATTTACAGCAAAAATGACTTCCTTACTTAACATTTTTGTCTTATTTGTCACAAATAAGTGTATATTTTACAATTCTTAAATAAAGATACATTTGCTGGAGAAGCCAAATGACTTAAGTCTTAAGATATTAATTCTTGATTTCTGATAACTGTCAAAATTGAGTGAATTTTTCCACCCTTTCCTTCCATAAGAGTGGGCTCTGCCATTTGAACGTTGTGGTTTCCAGTCTAATCCCAGTCCAGCTATCTTAATCTGTACAAAACAGCTGTTTTTGCTGCTTGATGTTGCAAATTGGTGTGTCTTGCCATATTTTTTAATGTATTATCTTATTTCAAGCACTCTGGTTTGTAGTGCAAACAGTTCTACCTTTTACAGCATGTTGTTATTGTTCTTGTTAAAATTAACCAGAAATCTCACCCCATAGGATTACTTCCACACTGAGGAAAACGATGGATAGTTAAAATAAGAAATTGCGTCAAAAAAAAAGAAAAAAAGAAATTGGGTCAGAAAAAAAAAATTCTTTCAGATTTTTTCTTGTTTTAGACAAACATAATTTTGAGATCTAAAATATTAGAGGCACAGTATGTCATTTTCACCACTAGAGGGTGCATATTCAAAACAAACAAAGACACAAAGCTGTAGTTTGATGACTCTGTGTAGGGCCCTGCATGGAGCTCAAATATAGGCCCTAGCCTGGCCCTGGCTGGGTAAGAGTAATACATAATTCAGAACAGTAGAGAGTCTATTTTTATTTGTGTGCACTCACAATATCAACAAAACATTACAAACAGTGCTTTTATAAAATAAAGAAAACAAACATAATGCGCTTTTTGCAGGAGCACTTAACAAAAATTAACCGAAACTCAGCGAATACATGCTTCACAAACATGATATATATATATATAGAAAGCTTTAAATGATTCCTTAACGAAAGAAAATAAATCAACCACAAATCCTTTTAGTAATGCATGCATAAAGAGGCTTTTCTCTCTAAAGGCGTGTTTAAAGAGGAGATTGTGAGTCAAGATCTTTGCGACAGTGATTTAGAATACACTAGTTTATTAACCCTTTCAGTGGTGAGTTTAAAATATTCTATCGGGCCCCAGGGAGTGAGTTTTTTTTAAGGCGACCGTTATTTTAGAACGTTCACCCTTAATGTTTCCATGGCGACGCATCATGTTTGTCACGTGACACACCGCAGCCACAATAGCGCTGTATCACAGATGTATCGGTTTTATTTCGATTTTCCGTTTTAATTCATGTCATACACTATCTGATATTCCGATTCACAAAAACGCGAGTTTGAGTGTATTTTGTTGTTTAAAAAGCGGTATAAATGATCTTGATCGTGATCTGTAACGTAAGATGGGCGTCGCCATGTTTACTCGCGGCCGCGCGTCTGCCTTATTCATAAAAAACAGAGAGACGCGGAACATGCAGGATTCAGCACGTAAATTCATCCGTTACTCCCTAAATACATGCAAGTAAGTGGCTGGTGAACTGGGAGAAGAATATAGTGAACTTTATAGTTACTTTCACTGTGTATCTGATACGAATAAATCACATGGATTGTTATTGCTGCTTCCATAGACTGTCCTGTGTGTTTTACAAACTCTAAATGTATTGTTTTATTAGTACTTGCGTGTATTTACATGTCTAAAACATAAAATAATCATTAGGTAGTTAAAAACTCTGCATAATTGCAATAATATGACAAGTCTCTCTCTGGCTCAGCGCCAGCCAACGAGCCAAAGCGCAGTTTGAATTTTTCAGTTGCGTGACATCACCGAACGTTCTAAATCCCACATGTGGGACCGTACTGCTCAAAGGGTTAATTCATAATTTAAATATTGCCATACTATTTCCAAATTGTTTTGCTTCAAATTTTATAATCACCATAACTGATGGATGTATAAAATATAAAAAATAAGGAGAAGCCTAAAACAGGCCCGATGTCCGGCCCGCGTCTGAACTATGACGTGAAAATTGGCCCGAAGCCCGGCTCAGGCTGAAATGCAGGGCTCTATTTCCGTGATTTGAGTGTGGAATCATGGGAGTTGTCGTCTTTATCCCCATAGTCGATGCAATTCGACTCGGGCAGAAATCATGTTTATGTATAAGCTAATGTATTAAAGATTTATTAATGTCACTGTAGTATGAGGCAGAGTGGAGCTGAAAGCAGTGGAAGCGATTATTATGCCACAGTTGACCGCTTCAGCAGTTTCCAGTCATCATGCATATGCTAGGTAGGCTATAGTAGCGTTGAAAGTTTTGTTATAATGCTACTTTGTAAATCACCTGTCTAATAAGGCATCTTTGTTTTTATGTTTTCAACAAAATAAAACTCAAGGGTGTATGACGTCATTCACAGGACAAGAGGCAGGCCACTAGTTAAAATGATTGCCAACAAATCTAAAGAATATTTTTTTACTTTTTTATTTTGTTTGGCAAATTTTTCATCCATAAACAAAAACGTATGGGCTAAATTCCTACTCTTTTTTTTTTATATATATATAGAGGTTGACTCACTGCCCACAACTTTTTGTTTGACTAGCAATAAAAAATGTGTCAGATTTTTGGAACCATATGAAAAAATGTATTTCTATTGACTGAAGTTTAGATTCCTTCATTGGCTTTTTTATTATTATTATTATTATTGTATATATATAGATATATTTCCCCTTTATTGTAAGATACATATCCCCGCATTGTGTTTTATTTCTTTTTCTTACTTCTATCTTCTTCTCTTTGTTAATGTTCTCCTGAAGGTGATGGATTTAAACATTCTTGGAAACATTTGGGATAATGTAAGTACACATATCAACAAATTATATGACACTGTTTTAGTGGTTTTTAGATATTTGAATCTTTTAAGTCATTTTGCTTCACATATAAATGTACGTTGATTTAAGAATATTTAGATACGACAAAAAATATGAAGAAATGTTTTTTGCATTTTTAGAATAACAATTTAAATCATTTAAGTCATTGTGTTTCTTACATAAAACTAATGTATAGACCTAGAATACAGCATATGATGCCTGCCTCCATCCACTTTCATTGTATAGAAAAGTGCAGCATTTCTTTGAAACATTTTGTTTGTAAGTCACTGAATAAAGAAGCTCAAATGGGCTTGGAACTTGAGGGTGTTCTTCTGAGTTAACGATTCCTCTAAGGCATCAGATCACACTAATAAGGTGACAATTTAAGTTGTTAAATGTTTCCATTTTTGTCTATCCTGTCATGCATGTTTCATGCAGACAATGACTTACACGATGCCTGTTCATTTTCACTATTAGCTGTCAAATGTTGCCTGTTGTCAGTTTATTTTTCATCTCTCATAAAATTCATTTAACACAAGTGCTGACAAGAACATGAGAACATGAAGCAAAGCCTCTGCAGTCTCCACACTAGCTTTTTAACCAATTTAAAACAAGCAAATATGAAAAAATAACCTTGCCTCTTTTATGAATCATTCCAGACATCGCTGTAACAATGCAGCAAGCTAGATCCAGACAGATATTTTTGTACCTTAGTATCGTTTATGTACAAGGTAAATTGTCAAATGGCCTGCCTGAGAATCACATAAACCTAATAGGTTGAGATAAATGCTGTTTACCACTTGCCTTTTAAACAGTGCCCTTTACCTCCCCTGTAATTAGGTGCTGAAAAATAACGAGATGTTAATGAATTGTTCCTCGTAGCCTATGCCTAACACAGATTCTTTAATTATTCCACACTCTTCTGTCTTCTTTTTCCTCCAGCAAAACAGCCAGCTGTCATGTAAGACGCTGAAGATTTACCTCCCAATCTTCAGGAGTTTGATAAGGCTGTAACCCACCACTCACACAACACTTTTTCTGCCTTTTGACCCTGTGCTAGGAAAATAAATATATTAACGCTGCTGTATCTTCACAGGGGAATCAAGGAAGCGCTGATGCTTTGGAAATGTAGAGCTGATAAGAAACAGTGCATGGTTAACATGAGCAGGCCACAAACGTGGTGCTGGCTTAAACATGCTCCATGTTATTCAGTGGGCATGTGATGCTGTGATAAAATGTGTGTCATGTCAAGACATATTAAACATTTCTGAAATGTAATATAAAAAGAAAAATGTCAAACATAACACAACAATAATAAATCATTCATTTATTGTTCATAGGCAGCTGTATAAAACGACATTGGCACTGTGATAGAAATGTGAGAAACTGACATTAATAAAATATATCACTGTTGTCCTAAAAGGGTAAGATCTGATTCAAATCATCGCATTAGCAGAGAGCTGCATGAACTGAATTGGTCTGTCAGATAAGGAATATGTAATTAAACCTAATTAAGTTTTCTTCATTTAAAGAGAAGAGCACTTCCAGAATGACAATTTCCAGGTAATTTACTCAACTCAGTGTTATCCAATATGTTTTTATATTTTTTTCTTCAGTCAAAGAGAAGGTTTTTAATAAAAAACATTTTTTTCTCCATATAGTGGACTTCAAAAGGATCAACGGGCTGAAGGTCCAAATTTCAGTTTCAATGCAGCATCAAAAGGAATAAGGGTCTTACCTAGCCAAACGATAAGTCATTTTCAGAAAAATACAAATTTAGAAACTAACCACAAAGGCTTGTCTTGCACTAGCTCGACTTCACGCATTATGTATTCATGCTGGGAAGGAAAGTACCAACCCAGTGTTTACACTTGCAAAGAGGATAAAACAATGACGACGGGTGATTTTAAGATTGAGTTTTTGCTCGAAAGAATATTTGTCTCAAAAGCCTAAATTTCTTTGTGACTGAAGTAACATGACATGAACATCTTGGATGACATAGGGGTGAGTAAATTATCAGGAAATTGTCATTCTGGAAGTGAACTTCTCCTTTATTACTGTTTTAAACGTTTAAATGTAAGAATTTATACAGCTGGACTAAACACCTTTTCTAATTACTGTAATATACACTACCAGTCAAAAGTTTGGACACACCCTCTCATTTAATGTTTTTTAAAGTATCTTATGCTTATCAAGGCTGTTTTCAATTGATCAAAAATACAGAAAAAAAAATATTGTGAAATATTATAACCATGTAAATCAATGTTTTTCTATATTAATATACATTAACATTTAATTTATATCTGTAATTAAAGTTGAATTTCCAGAATCATTACTCTAGTTTTAATTTTTATTTATTTTTATTTTATTTTTTTTTTAACCTGTGATACTTTTTTCAGGACTGTTTGATCAATAAAAGATTAAAAAAGAACAGCAATTATTTAAACTAGAAATGTTTTCTAACAATATACTCTACTGTTCAAACATTTGGGGTCAGTACATTCTTATTCTTCCTTTTTTTTTTGAAAGAAATTAATACTTTTATTCACCACAAATGTGTTAAATGAATAAGAAAAAAATATATATATTTTGAATAAATGCTGTTCTTTTTAACTTGTTATTCATCAAAGAATCCTGAAAAAAGAATCAAAGATTGGAAAAAAAAATATGTTTCCAACATTGATAATTCTAATAAAAAATCTGCATATTAGAATAATTTCTGATATGAAGGATCATGTTACACTTAAGACTGGAGTAACAGTTGATGAAAATTCAGCTTTGCATCACAGGAATGAATTGTGTTGTAAAGTATATTAAAATAAAAAACATTATTTTATATTGTAATATCATTTTGCAGTATTACTGTTTTTTTCTGTATTTTTGATCAAATAAATGCAGCCTTGATGAGCATAAGAAACTTCTTTAAAAACATTAAATGAGAGGGTGAGTCCAAACTTTTGACTGGTGTATATGAATATTACTATATTACTATTGGCAATGATTTTTATTTTCTGTTAATAAAATATTACAATTCAATAATGAGAATTAAAATTGTGAATTGAGAATTAAAAATAATAGTAATTAAAAACTGTCTTAATTTTTTTCTCATTAAAAGTTATTAGGATTTTAGTAGGATCACATAATCCTGAAAAAAACCTAAAATGTATTACAGTGTCCACAAAAATATAAGCACCACCGTTGTTTTCAACTTTGATAATAATATAATAATATATAGTATAATAATAATAATTCAGGAAGGATCATATGGAGGAAAATATGTGACCCTAAATCACAAAACCAGTCTTAAGCACACAGGTATATTTGTAGCAGTAGCCAATAATACATTGTATGGCTCAAAATTATACATTTTTCTTTTATGCCAAAAATTATATTAAAAGTAAAGATCATGCTCCATGAAGATATTTAGTAAATTTACTAACATAAATATATCAAAAATTATTTTTTATCAATAATATGCATCTAAAAACTTAATTTGGCCAACTTTAAAGGCATTTAGCTCAATTTTTTGCTTTATTTTTATTTTTTTTAAATAGTTGTATCTCAGCCAATTATATTGCCCTATCCTAACAAACCATACATCAATGGGAAGCTTATTTTTAAGCTTCAGATGAAGTATAAATCTTATTTTTTTTAAAAATGGTCCAGGGTCACATATATTAAAAAACTAAAATGTAACTAAAAAAAAGTAATAATATTTAACTATACTAATGTTTTTACTGTTTATTATTATTATTACTATTATTATTATTAATAAACAAATGCAGACTTAGTATAACAAGAAAGTATCAGCAAGAAGAACGAGTTCATTTTATTGATATGTTCATATGTATTAACAAACTCACATCATCATGTAGCCTACATTTTTTAAACGACCACTCATCACGCGCACGTGCGCACACTGCTCTGCTCGTTGAGTGTTTACGGTAGTTCGCGCCTCTAGTCCTGAGTGAAACTACTAGTTTAATCGCTCATTTCATGAGCGTGGGTTGACAGCTCTCTCTTTGTTGCTGAGTCGCCCCAGTACTTCACGTCAAGATTATGGGCTTTGATCGAGACCGTTTTGAAGGTCCCGTGGATCCGGACTTTATCTGTAAACTGTGTGGGAAAGTTTTAGAGGATCCTCTGAGCACTCCGTGCGGACATGTCTTCTGCGCCGCCTGCGCGCTCCAGTGGCTCTCCAAAGTCAGCAGCTGCCCTGTCCAGTGCCAGAAGATCTCTACCAAAGAGCTGAACCACGTCCTGCCCCTAAAAAACCTCATTCTCAAACTGGACATCAAATGCGACCACCGTGAACGAGGCTGCAACCAAGTGATGAAGCTCCAGCATCTGTCAGAGCACGCAGAGACGTGCGAATTCTCTCCGGTTAGATGCGGGAATGAAGGATGCGACGCGATGCTCAACTTGAAGGATGTGGCTTCACATATGCGGGAGAGATGCGAGCACAGAGCGGTGGAGGTGTGTAAGAATGGATGTGGACTCGCGCTGAGCCTCAAGGAGAGGTTGGAGGACCACAGCTGTCTCCAAGCTCTGAAGACACACAGCGGTCTCCTCCAAACCAAAGTGCTGAGTCTGGAGAAGGAGCTGAAGCGCCAGTCGCTGAGCTTCAGTAAGAGGGAAAGATCTCTGCTCTCCAAACTCTCCGCGCTCCATTGCGAGCTGCACATCACAGCACTCACATTTCAGAAGAAAATCACCGAGTACAAGAGCAGGATTGACGCACTGTCAAACAGCTGGATGCCGCTCGATACGGTCAGTATATCACGAAGTTGTGAATTGAGTGAACAATGTAACAAAAATCAACCCTCTGAAACTGGAAGGTTACGTTTAAATTTGTTCGTCAAATCGAAGTGACAACCTGCAGTGAAGTTAATTACTTTTTCGCTTTGAATTTAATTGCTGATGAAGTTGAAACTTTGGGAACTCGAGTAGACCTGAAATTAATGTGACAAGTTAAATTCATGGGAACAAAGATATTGTCAGAACATGTTGTAAGCATTTTACTTAGAAGTGTAGATTAATACTACTGACAGGGCCTACTATGAATGTTCTGTGGAAAAGATAAACAAAGATAAAAGGTGGATAAGATAAGAGTTTATTTAACATTGAGCTGTAGTGGGGCATGTTGTGACAATTTGAACCAGCTGACACTTTTTTTGAGCAGAGTAACTCTTAAAATATGTTTATATAATCATATACACTATCAGTCAAAAGTTTTGAACAGTAAGTATTCTAATGTTTTAAGGTTTTAAAGAAGTCTCTTCCACTTACCAAGCCTGCATTTATATAGTATTGCAAATAACTGTTTACTTTTTGAATATATTTTAAAATGTAATTTATTCCTGTGATTTCAAAGCTGAATTTTTAGCATCATTACTCCAGTCACACGCTTTTTCAGAAAACATTATGATATTCTGATTTGCTACTCAAAAAACATTTATTATTATGTTGAAAACAGCTGAGTACAGTTTTGTCAGGCTTTTCTGATGAATATGAAGTTCAGCAGAACAGCATTTATCTGAAATAGAAATCAAATCTTTTGTAACATTTTGTAACATCCTTGCTAAATGAAAGTATTAATTTCTATAATTTCTTTAAAATATACCTTCAAATCATAATAAAATAGAAAGCAGTTTTCTGTACTTTGGATCAACTAAATGCATGCTTGGTGACTAGAAATGTAAAAAACATGAAAAATCTTACTGTTCAAAAAATGTTAAGTCCTTCATACTCTTAAAAACAAATGTAAACATCCAAAAAATGTTAAACCATTGGCATGGCTGATAGAAATTACAATTATTGTATTGTATAAAGTTCTTATATTGTTGACACTTGCTTCAGTTGGTTTTGTGTTCACTTGTTCACCCAAGAGCAAATATTTAAAAGTTACAACTAAAAAAATAATCTTTTGTAATTTAACTTTTTACTAAAACCCATGAACAGCTTGTCACTTGGGCAGTACCGAATATACATTTTTGTACTATATTTACACCTAAAAGGTTCATAGTAGCACATTAAAGGGATTGTCCACCCAAAAATGGAAATTCTGTCATCATTTACTCACCTCATGCCATTTCAAATCTCCAAGACTGACTTTCTTCTGTGAAACCTGAGAGAAGATCATTTGAAGAATGCTGGTAACCAAACAGTTTTTGTTTCCATTGCTTTCCATAATATTTTGACTATAAAATTTAAGTCAATGGGACCCAAAACTGTTTGTTTACCAACATTCTTCAAGTCATGCAGGTTTGGAACAACATGAGGGTTTGTAAATAATGACAGAATTTTCATTTCTGGGTAAACTATCATTTTACTATTACTCCAAGGCACCGTTTAGGGGTAGACGAAGTACAACAATGTCCCAATATGCAAACTTTTTTCACAATTTTGTACAGTGTATAGCTGATATAGTATATAAACCTTGTGACAACAAATTTATGTTACAACTAGCCTCAATTTCCTATCATTAAATAGTTGTTGAAATCCAATAAATGTTTGTCTGAATCTAACACTTTTATATGAAGTACTTTTACATAATAAGATTTTCCAGAAGATTGGTCCACTCTGAGATTTCTCTCAAGACTCTCTTTTAACTAAAAACACTTCACTGCCACCAAGCCAGCACTGTTAGTTCATTGTCATGTCAGTTTAAAGCATTAACACTTGAATGATCTAAATCTGAACAAGAGAAACAAAACTTGAACATCCTCATTCTGTACTGCTTTTACATAATTACACCAACTCCCATCTTATTGAGTGAGTGAATGGTCTTTGAAACCAACAAAATTAAAACTCAAGTTTAATTGAGTTGACAGGAGGCATGTCTTGTGGACTTCAGGGACATAATATGTAAACAAAAGAGTCTGTTCTTGTTCTCTCTGCTCGCTGTGGTTGAGCCAGACACTAATCAAGAGCTCATGATGCTCGTCTCACTCTTCGTGACAGATTTCCGCCTGCAGCTGGCGTTTCAGCGGGGGATGCCACTGCTAGGACTGTTTGATAGACAGCTTACTTAAGTTCAGATATTTTAAGGCTATCTTAAATCTGTCATTCTTGAAAAGTCAGGCCCTGCCTTGATTTTCACTCGGTCACATCTGCCTCATGACGGCTGATCAAACCCAGCTGCTGAGACATTTTGATGTCTGTCATAAAGCTGTATTACAAATATGGATTTGACCTCACTTGCCTTTCGCTTGTACATAACAAATATTATTAAATAACACAGTTAAGTCGAATTTATACCAATACCTAGGGTATAATAAACCTTTTTCTTTTACCTGCTGCTGACGGCGAGTGAATTTACAGGCCGAAAAATGCTCTTACGAGCTATAAATATTTCTATTTTTGCGTTAATCTGAAAGAAAGTAGTGTGATTTGATTCCTCTGTAATTTCATCTACACATTTCACTGTGTCGTGAGTGTGTTCAATACCTGGCCACGTGTTCATAAATTATTTTTAGACATTTATAGTGCCTTGACTGTGATTTTGCCAGGTGTCTCTGAGGGTGTGATCTGTCTCCCTGGCTTGATATATGATAATACCCTGAATCTCATGTGGCTTTGCCGTTTCATTAGGTAGCTAATGGAGAGAGGCCTGCTTCTTAGGGGAGTGATGGTTAGTAGGGTCAGTGAAGCTGTGTTGAAACCTGCTGTAGCAGTCTGTTGCACCATCTGAAATATGTAATTTCCCCTTTCTGTTTTTCTTTTTCTGCCCTAACACAGGGTGAAGAAACAAGGAGCCTCAAAGTCATCCTCGACAGAGCATCAGGATCTCTTGGATTCAGTATCATTGGAGGAAGATTGTGTGGGGTATGTAAACTTACTGTGCAAAGATCTACCATGTAAGATGCATTTAGATCAAAAATGAAAAAATGTAATCACCAAGCACCAAAAAAATACGCATAAACACCTTAAATATCATAAAAGTAGTTCATATTACTTATACACTATATATTACACTATATTTCAAGTCTGCAGAAGCCAGATGTGTGGGGAAAACTTGAAAGTTAGGTCATATTTGCTGATATTCTTTGAGCCATGCTTTTGTGCCATGTTCACCATTTACTTGCAAGATATAGACAAAAAATCAGCATGAACACTCTTTAGTTAGTGCTATAATTACTAATTTTGAATCATAGTGACAAAAGAAAGTTCTGAAATGTACATGTACAGTTGAAGTCAAAAGTTTACATACACCATGCAGAATCATTTTACCAAAATAAGAAGCGTCATACAAAATTAGAAAATAATAGTTGAATTTATTAAAAATGTCCCTGTTCAAAAGTTTGCGTACACTTGATTCTTAATACTGTGTTACCTGAATGATCAACAGCTGTGTTTTTTGAACAGAATGATGTGTACATTTTCCTTATTTTGCCTAAATGTCATAATTTTTTCATTTAGTATTGCCCTTCAGAAGCTACAGAAGATACTTACATGTTTCCCAGAAGACAAAATAAGTTAAATTTACACTGATCTTAAAATTCCAAAAGTTTTCACCCCCAGCTCTTAATGCATTGCGTTTGCTTCTGAAGCATCAGTGAGCATTTAAACCTTCTGTAATAGTTGTATATAAGTCCCTCAGTTGTCCTCAGTGTGAAAAGGTGGATTTTAAAATCAGTCATCATGAAGAACAGCGGACAGTTTAACTGTTCAGGACAAACAAGTGACTCATGAACAACTATTACTAAACAAAAAAGGTATAATTCAGGTAACAACACAGTATTAAGAATCAAGTGTATTTAAACTTTTGAATGGGGTCATTTTTATAAATTCAACTGTTATTTTTTTCTTGTGGACTATATGTAAACATCTTTTATGTGAAATAACTTATACAGGTCATTACTAAATAAAAATGCAAGGTGTATGTAAACTTTTGACTTCAACTGTATTTGAATTCAAGTTGACTGGGACATTGAGATGACTGCGCATCAAACTGAACACATCCTGTTTATATATATACTGTATATATATATGACAAAAATAATAAAAAGAACATAATCCTCTGGAAGACTTAAAAAGTGGGTTAGTTCGTCTTTTAGCCACAGAAGGCGTTTGTGCAGTCTTTCCGAACTCAGCCATCCCTCCATTGTAAGAAAGAAAAACAAAATCAGCAACTGAGCCACATGTAAAAAGATAATTGCAGATTGCACAGTTTGAGCTCCACACATTTCTCTCGAGTACATTGTGTGAAATGCAAGCGTGGGAGCCATTAAATTCTCACATAGATTGTGTCCAAGTGGAGAGGAGAGAGCAAGCTGTGGGTTTGGCTTTCACTCACATCACATTCTCTTCTAATCTAGTGGAGAATCACCACAGGCTGTTTACCACCTGTTCAGTCTTAATGGACAGCCATAGTTAACCTTTTTTTTAATGCAAGTTTATGAATGCTGTACATACATTTATCCATAGAGAGCGTGCCCTTGAGTCAGGCTCATGTTCCATTCAGAATTAAGTTGAGAGGGCCTTTTATATTTCAGTTTAATTCCCAGACTGCTCTGGTTTAAGTCTTCAAAATGAAGCCAAACAACATGAAGGGGCTTAAAAGATAATTCTCTGTTCTTCTTTTGTTGAACTAATTAAAGTTTTCTTTTATGTGACTGTTTTAAATTTAATTGAATTACAATTTATCAAATTCCTGACATTCCTAATTGTATGATTTCATTTTTTTATTATATATTAATATATGTGACCATGGACCACAAAACCAGTCTTAAGTAGCACAGGTATATATGTAGCAATAGCCAAAAATATATTGTATGGGTCAAAATTATCGATTTTTCTTTTATACCAAAAATCATTAAGATATTAAGTAAAGATCATGTTAAATGAAGATATTTTGTACATTTCCTACTGTAAATATGTCAAAACTTAATTTTTGATTAGTAATATGCATTTCTAAGAACTTCATTTGAGGCGATTTTATCAATATTTTGATTTTTTTGCACCCTCAGATTCCAGATTTTCAAATACTTGTATCGTAATATTGTCCTGTCCTAACAAACCATACATCAATGGAAAGCTTATTTATTCAGATAAAAGCTTATTTTATTGAGACTATACATCTCAATTTCAAACATTTTACGCTTATGACTGGTTTTGTGGTCCAGGGTCACATATAATGAAGAATTTTAATATAGTTTCATTTATTTAATATTTTATTTATTATTTAAAAGGTTTATGTTTAAAGCCCATTTATATTGGCTAATATATTTTCTATTTAATATATTGATATTATTATTTCTGCTGTCATTATGTAATAATCACAGAGCTGCTTGTTTTTTTGTTGTAGCTTTATGTTTACAGTTATATTTATGCATTTAACATTATTTAGTACGTTCAAGAACAATAGTTATGGATCTTTTGTTATTGGCTTTTGATTTAATAGCTATCAATTGTTTGTGGTATTTTTAGCATTATTAAAACTTTTACATTTGTATTTTTTGTAAGTGTGTTTTTAAATACTTTTAAGTCATTGAGAATCTGTTGAGGCCCCCTGGTTGAGAACCACTGTCATAAATGGAAAAATATCTACCAATTTATTGAATTCTCTATGCAAAAAACTATTTTAATGAACTAATTTTCAACATTTGCTTCTATCTAAGGAAACAGAACAGCAAGGGGATTTCAGTGATGGCATCTATGTATCCAAGATAGTGGAAAACGGAGCAGCTGACAAGGCCGGACTGCGTGTTCATGACAGGATCATTGAGGTTTGTCAGTGATGGTGATGAGAGATGATTTTATGGATGCAAAATTTGCTTTTAAATTGCAGGTAGCGCAGGTCCTTCGCACAGTTCACAAGTTTTTTCCTAGACAGGATGAAATACTGGATGTACTCAAACTCCACACTGTGGAAGAAAAAGGTCACCAAGACAACCACTAGACAGATGAAAGCCAAAGGAGATAGACATCATACCGCTAGCCTGAGCTGCTCAACTGGTGCCAATGTTTTCACAGTCTGTCTGTTAGATTTGTCAGATCTAGTCAGACTAACAATGTTGGCGCCATTGTAGGTTGATTTCACACTGGGCAGACTTCTTTAAAAAGGCTGTTAGGCTGTTCATCCAGCAGTACTGTTTCAGATATTCATATCTAACAGGAACAAAGTGTCTTTCTATAAGGACAACACAACATCAAGATTTAGTAGCTTGTAACTATCTACAAACTGTGACATCTTGTGCTGCTAAAATGCTGTTAAAACGTCGGCTTGTCGTTGAACGTCTTAGAAAAAAACGTGTTTTCATTGAGTGGCCTCTTATACGAGCAGAGCAGAGCATGATGATTTCTTTCTTGACTCATTTTGTCTCATGTGGGCTCTTTGCTGTCTGTCTGACGTGATGAACATAACAATGGCAGCAGTGCCTTTTGAAATCTGTGCATCACACTCGATTTGTTCCCCAAAGAATGCATGATACAACTGCTGCTTTCAAAGAGGAAGTCAGCCATGTAGCTTTTGTGGTGGTCTCAGGGCTTCCTTTCATAAACAGGGGTACAGTTTTAAACGTGTATGCTGTTATTTTTTAATGAAACACGTGTAATAATAATTAATACAAGCAATTAAAATGACTTCTGTGGTGTATTGCAGGTTTTCTGAAGTCATGTGCTTGGACTTTTAGTGAGTAATGACTTGAGTTTTGTTCTTTTACTCAAACAAGGTTGTTGTGGTACACTGAATACTTGGAAGTCTTAAGTAGCATTTGTATATTTGTAGCAGTTGCCAAACATACACTGTATGGGTCAAAATTACCGATTTGTCTTTTATGTCAAAAACCATCATCATAAATTTCCCAGGAACTTAATTTGGACAATTTTAAAGGCGATTTTCTCAATATTTTGATTTTTTTTGCACCCTTAGATTTCTAGATTTTCAAATAGTTGTAGTTGTCGTGTCCTAACAATCCATACATCAATGGAAAGCTTATTTATTCAGCTTTCAGATTATGGATAAATCTCAATTTTGAGACTGTTTATTTGCCTTAAGTGAACTTCAGGGTTTTTTTAGGCTAGTATTAGTATTTTTTGTGATATTGACACTGGTGACAAGAATTTTGACATTTCTATGGTGTGAAACATTTTGATATTATAAAGACCTTATTTAATACAAAGTTAACTATATTATTTATATATATTGCAATATCTATATATGTATTTATATATTATATATGCTTAGTAGTACATTTTATAGTGGTAAATATACACTGCTGCTCAAAAGTTTGGATTAGTAAGACTTGTAATGTTTTTTAAAGAAATCTCATGCTCATCAAGGCTGCATTTATTTGATGTAAAATACAGAAAAAATACTGTAATATAGCAAAATGTTATTACAATATAAAATAATATTTTTCATTTTAATATACTTTAAAATACTATTTATTCCTGTAATGCAAAGCTGAATTTTCATCAGCTGTTACTCCAGTCTTAAGTGTCACATGATCCTTCAGAAATCATTCTAATGTACTGATTTATTATTAGAATGATCAATTTTGAAAACAGTTGTGCTGCTTAATATTTTTTTGGAACCTGTGATTTTTTTTTTCAGGATTCTTTGATGAGTAACAAGTTAAAAAGAACAGCATTTATTCAAAATCTAAATCTTTTTAACAGATCGTTGGTGAATAAAAGTATTACATTCTTTCAAAAAAAGAAAGACTAAACATTTACTGACCCCAGACTTTTGAACAGTAGTGTATATTGTTAGAAAATCTTTCTATTTTAAAAAATGCTGTTCTTTTTAACCATTTATTGATCAAAGAATCCTATAAAAAAGTTCCAAAAAAATATTATTTTTAACATTGTTAATAAATCAGCATATTAGAATGATTTCTAAAGGATCATGTGACACTGAAGACTGGGGTAATGATGCTGAAAGTTTAGCATTGTATCATAGGAATAAATTACTTTTTAAAATATATTTAAATAGAAAACAGTTATTTTAAGTTGAAATAATATTTCACAATATGAAAGTTTTTTCTGTATTTTTGATCATATATATATATATATATATATATATATATATATATATATATATATATATATATATATATATATATATATATATGTATATATATTTGTATTTAATAATATATCTATATAATTTATTATTATTACAATTAAAAAAAATTCAGTTCTCAGGTAATTTCTCTCTCTCTCTCTCTCTCTCTCTCTCTCTCTATATATATATATATATATATATATATTTGTATTTAATAATATATTTAATATATAATTATAATTGTAATAAAAAAAAAATACAAAAAAAACTAATTTCACTTACCTGACCATTTTAAAGAGCTGGCAGCATAATTTCTGACCAAATGTCATATAACACCAAATATTTAAGTTTGCGAGGCATAAAAATGCATGTACATAATCCAAACATGTAAACTATAATAGGGTGACCATATGTCCTCTTTTCCCCAGACATGCCCTCTTTTTGGACTTAAAAAAAAATGCGTCCAGCCAGGATTCCTAAATCGCCCAAAATGTCCGGGATTCAGCTTTTGCTTTCTACAGTCACCATTCATTGTGTGCGTTTTTGTATTGTTTTCTTAATCCCTCTCCCGCAAACATTATAATACTGAATATGATTTTCATGCGTCACGGTGTCACTATCAACATGCAGATTATTTAAATCGCTTTGGGTGCAGCTTGTGTTGAATGTAGTGTTGCCAAATCTGCATTTTTTCCATGGAATTGGGCTGATTTTAAACCGTCGCGGCAGGTTGATTTTCTCCCATGGGTTAAAAGTTTGAAATATTGCATAAATGGGTCATTCTACAGAAACGTCCACTTTTGGTATGGCAAAATGTCTTAAATTTTTTTTCTTATTTTAATATTTAAACATAGACCACATTATTAGATTACCTTTTGACTTCATGAATACACATAAAGGTCAGCTTAATGTTTTTTTTATTTTTTTTGTACATTTATTTAAAGTCTGCATGTCCCCTTGTTTTGTCACTGGTGTTACCTTACTACTTTGGTAATTTTAAAGGTTTTTATGAAATTCTATTTAACTTTTTTTCAGCATGTGTAGTCAGAGATACAAAAAAATAACAATAATGCAACAAATAGGGAGATTATGTTTTATTTATTTTAATCAGGTTCGTTAAAAGTGTGACTGAATGATGTTAGTTCATTTGCAACAACATGTATTCGCTATAAAAATGAAAATATTTAAAAAACAGTTATAAACAAATAATGATTAAATCCTTTAAATCTTAACTCTTGAATTTAGCATAATTCAATAGATGTAAAATTATTATTATGTCATATGTGACATGTTTTATAGAACGTGACAAAGAAAAACACACGGTAACACCAGTGACACACAGTAACACCAGTGACATTCATAAGACATTCTTCAACTATAATTAACAATTACTAAATTATTACATTTGGCATACATTTGCCAACTAGTGAAAATAGTTAGTAAAAGAACATAAACATCATTTCAACACTTGAACTAAAACAACTAAAATGTACAAACGAGTACAGTACATTGACTATCTACAGATGCCCACTCTTAATTTATATCATACACTTACACTTTGTTATGACTAAGGGGTGTACATTTCTGACTGTAATCATTTTACATTTCATGGTGCCTTAATTTACTTGGCCAACTGCCCCATAATGAACTCCCAGAATCGCTTAGCAATTTAAACTGAATGCTTATTCAGTGCCTGTTCGCCTTTCATTTTTGATTTCTATATTTGTAACAGTTCAGCTTGTTCACTGAAATGCTAGGTGATCTATCTGATGATGATGGGGGAGCAATGCTCCTGCTCTGATTTTTTGCTTGTATCTTTTTTGATGAACCCTCCATGTCTTACTTTCACTTCTCTTGCCCCTTTTACTGAAAGGATTAGTTCACTTTCAGAACAAAAATCTACAAATAATGTACTCACCCCCTTGTCATTCAAGATGTTCATGTCTTTCTTTCTGAGTCATAAAGAAATTATGCTATTTGAGGAAAAAGTATACACATTATCCATAGATAAGTCCCTTCTTCCTCCGCTGGGATCATATAAGCCAGTTGAAGCTGCATTTAAACTGCATTTTAGAAGTTCAAACTCGGGGGCACCATAGAAGTCCATTATATGGAGAGAAATCCTTAAATGTTTATCTTTAAAAAAATTAATTTCTTTACGACTGAAGAAAGACAGACATGAACATCTTGGATGACAAGGGGGTAAGTACATTATCTGTAAATTTTTGTTCTGAATATGAACTTATCTTTTAAATCACTTATTCTCTTTCTCTGTTTTGTTTCAAATGTCTATAAAATAACTCTCTTTTCTGCAAGTTTTCTGCTCTGTGTTCAGGATCAGCATCCCTATGCTGTCTGTAAAGTCGCTGCTTCTCAGCTGCAGTCAATTTAGCCATTCCTGACCAAAGGATAATTAACAATGCTAAAGAAAAGTTAGAATCACAAAATCTTAGTGCTAGTTTATGTGAAAAGAACTAAATAAATAGCTTTGAATTAAGTTGATCTAAAATGAGAGTCACTGGTGTTACTGATCGTCACTGGTGTTATCTATAAGGAAGGTAACACCAGTGACAGTAACACCAGTGACAATTTTCATGAAAAATGCATTTTATTAAATGGCTGATGCTAGGTATCAAACCACATGTTGTCAAACATGATATACTTACTAAATTAAGTAGTTTTATCCATTTGTACTCAGTTTTTCTTACAGTTTCATAACAATAAAGTAGGTCACACCAGTGACGTCAACTAAAAGCTTCATACGAAATCATGAGATAAATGAGAACATTTCTGATAATTGAAAAGAAACAGTGGACTTACCATGGCCTGCCTTCATAGATCTTCAAGAAATAGGAAGAAACATGTCGAGTAATGTCATCAGTGTGATTTTTTTATTCCAAAATAAAACACTTTTGTTAAGCGGTAACACCAGTGACATAACTTCAAGGGACAAATGTTTTTGTTATATATTTTATAATATTTATTTAATATTTAGTTTTTTTATGCCATTTACATTATATATTTTATAGTTATGAATAGACTTTTGTATTTTAAATGGTTGAAAATCTTGTTTTTGACCTCAGAATAAAGCACTTTCCCTCTGTACATGGCTGTGGGGACAAGCAGTTTTACGGTACTTACGAATACTATGTAATTAATAAATAAAAAATAATGCCATGTTGATGGCTCAGGAAGGTGTGATTGTTCACATAACATATTGTTTCATCTTAAAATCTGAAAAAACTGTAATCCTAATGTATATTTCAATTGTAATATATCTGTATAAGTCTAGGGACAGAAAAGTGGACGTTTCTGTAGAATGACCCAAATTCCATTTCACTGAAATGCTTGTATTGAAACATTTTGCATTCTACCTGCGATAAAACAGTGGTAGATTGGTTTCGCGAAGGATGGCCACTGTGGTAAGAAGTTTTTTAGCTGTGTTTATGATTAATCTGCATAACGGTGACTGTAAAATATGTAGTTTTGGTATGGAAATGACATATTTTGATACCAAAACTAGGACCCCAACCCCACCCCAGGTCCTACGTCCTCTTCTTTTAAAACTAAAATATGGTCACCCTAAGCTATAATGCTGCCTTGGTTTGATCTTTTTGTTAATCTCTGTTTAGCAATTGTTTTCCTTTCTTTGTTTTTTTGTTTGTTTAGTTATAAGGTGTGTAATGTAGCAATAAAATCTGCTTGCCCTGTCATGTTCCACTGACATTTTGATATACCTGTGGATGGATTACCTAAAGGCTTTCCTGCTAAAAGACATACCCAGGTGATTCATATACAGTAAGCATGTTTGTGACATCCTGTAAATCTGGAAAAACAAACTATTGGAATGCTTTTCTCCTGAGTTAATATGCATGGGCAGGACAGCTGCAAGTGCGTTATTTTCCTCCTTGAGGTTGCGGGGTTATGAAAGCATTCCTCCGCTGATACTTTCATTAAGCGCACCGGTGTGTGGCGAAAACAATCGCTGTGAGCCAATTCAGAGGTTAAGACCACCAGCCTGGGAGGGTCAGTGTCAGCAGGACAGCGATGATATTTTAGCCTGCAAAGTTTATAAAACGTGCTTTGAACTCACATCTCACATTAGGGGGGCTGTTACATCCAACAGGAAATCTAGGGTAGAAGGCAGCGATCTGGGTCAGCGAGGGTTTGGAATAAATAAGAACTATTTTTTGAGGGAAATTCTAGAACTTGAACTTGTTTTCTGAAGAGAACATTCATTTTTAAGCTCTCTGTAACTCTTTGAACATGACAGACCACAAAATGCCTACCCTCAAGAAAAGATCACTCCCATGCCTGTATATTCTCTGAAAACTCAGATTAGGATCTGTCTGCTAAAGCCTGTGGGACCAAAAAGGACACTGTCCTCATTATAGAGACAATGATGTGTCCTTGTTAAGCGGCTGCCTATGAATGTTGGTTTATGACCTGGGCGCTTTATGTAAAGGTCTACCTCAGTTTCTCTCTATTCATTTGAGAAACAGTGTTGAGACAGACTCCTTTGATCTCGGTTGCTGTTTGTGCTAGTTAAACCCTGACACCGCCTTTCTCGACTTCAAATCTCCAACTGCTTAGAATAATCACAACACGTGGTGAATTAGATTAAAGATACAGAGAAAAACATCAGAAAGGATCACGGAAAGATTAGAGGAATGAGGAAACAGGGCTCTGACAATGGTCACTGAGCCGAAAGCAAGCTCAGTGAATGAAGGTAATGCAAACTCATTTGGGCCTTAGGACGGAAAACTGTGATGTTGTACAGCCTGAATGTTACATAATGCGGTCCCTGTTGTTATTTCGTATGAGGGGTCTTGCCACATTTGTTCATTTTTGATTTTTTACACGATGCTCGTTGTACGCTTTTCAGATGTCTGATTTATTTGATCAAATATACAGTAATAACTGTATAATATTATTACAATTTAAAGTAACTGTTTTCTATTTTCAGTGTATTGAAGTTGGCTTGAGAAACTTTTTTCTTCTGAGACTAAATTTGTCAACACTAGCTCATCCTAGAGCTTTAACTCTTTTTACAAACTCCAAACTCAGCCCAGATCTTCAGACTGATCTGACTGAGTGTGCTATAACTGATCGGACTAACGATTTTCCTAAAAATAACGATTAAAACTAGGAAAAATCCCATAGACTTACATAGACGGAATGTTTAAATGAGCCAAGACTATTCAAACTCCAACTGTCAAAACTTGCAGAATCCCTTGAGACTTATATGTACTATTTCTAATCCATTCAAACTAACTTGCTAATAATGCTAACAGTATGCTAATAAAATGCTAATCATGCTAACAACATGCTAGTAACTTGCCAATCCTGTTAGAATCATGCTAACAACATGTTAATCCTGTTAGAATCATGCTAAAAACATGCTAGTGACTTGTTAATCATGTTAGAAACATGTTAGCAGCTTGTTAATCATGCTATAAACATGGTAGCAACTTGCTAATCATGTTAGAATCATGCTAACAACATGTTGATCTTGTTAGAATCATGCTAAAAAAATGCTAGTGACTTGCTAATCATGTTAGAAACATGTTATCAACTTGCTAATTATGCTAGAAACATGCTAGTAACAAGCTAATCATGCTAGAAACATGCTAATCATCTAAACATGCTAATCATATAATCATGTTAACATGCTTGTAACTTGCTAATCATGCTAGAAATGTGCTAGTGACATGCTAATCATGCTAGAAACATGTTAACAACTTTCTAATCATGCTAAAACATGCTAGTAACAAGCTGATCATGCTAGAAACATGTTATCAACTTTCTAATCATGCTAAAACATGCTAGTAACAAGCTGATCATGCTAGAAACATGCTAGTAACATGCTAATCATACTAGAATCATGCTAGTCGCATGCTAATGACATGATAAGTATGCTGCAAATGTGTTAGTGACATGCTAATCATGCTAATAACATCTTAATCATGCTAGAAACATGTTAATATGCTAATGCCATGCTAATAATGCTAGAAACGTACTAGTAACTTGCTAGCAACATGGTAGTGAAATGCTAATCATGCTAGAAACATGTTATCAACTTGTTAATCATGCTAGAGACATGCTAGTAACATGCTAATTGTGCTAGAATCATGTTAACAACATGCTAGTAACATGCTAACCATGCTAATAGCATGCTAAAGACATGCTAAGCATGTTAGAAATGTGTAGTGACATGCTAATCATGTTAGCAACATGCTAATCATGTTAGAATCATGTTAACAACATGCTAATAACATGCTAACCATGCTAATAGCATGCTAAAGACATGCTAAGCATGTTAGAAATGTGTAGTGACATGCTAATCATGTTAGCAACATGCTAATCATGTTAGAAAACATGTTAACAACATGCTAATGAGATGCTAATAATGCTAGAAATATGCTAGTAACTTGCTAGCAACATGCTAGTGACATGCTAATCATGCTCGAAACATGCTAGCAACTTGTTAATCATGCTAACAATGTGCTAGTTAAAACTACTTTAAACTTCAAACTAATTTAACACTGAAAACCGTCAAACTTGAAACTTAAACTTTCTAAACTTTTTAAACTTCTTACATTTTTATTTATTTATTTTTTTTACTTTTCAAACTTTCTGGTCCAGCTTTCTCAAGCCAACTTCAAAGTTTGTCTTGACAAACTTTTTTATCTAGCTTATAATGTAATTTATTCCTGTGATGCAAAGGTGAATTTTCGCCAGTCTTCAGTGTCACATGATCCTTCAGAAATCATTCTAATCTGCTGTTCAAGAAACATTTATTATTATCAATGTTGAAAACACATTTGTGCAAGCCATGACACATTTTGTTTCAGGAATTTTCAAATTTACATTTCAAAAGAATAGCATTTAACGTTTGTCATATCTGATGGTTATGATCTTAGGTTGTAATTAAAGAATACTGTATTCTTAGAGAAATATTGTAACTGCATCTGATGTTTTATGGCAGAAAAATTTAAAGTATAGACCATATGGGATGATTTTTTTGAGCCGTTTCTAAGCCGACTGTGAAATGTTCATGTCATATTCACATGCAATACATTTACACTAATTATAGTTAAGTGTGTGTAAAACTAATGAGATTAAATTGAGGAATGTGTTTCAAAGGCACATTACATGACAGTTTTCTTGAGGACTGATATACAGCTCCACTCAGCTGCAGCAAAAGATTCATTAGACCCTGAAAAAGGAACAAACAGCAATTCAGTTTTCATATTTTGGAGTTACATCATTAGAAACATCACAGTAATGTTAATTGTGGATACCCTACTTTGACCTGTCTTGATCTCATGATTTTAGCATGCTGATATCTGCATAGGATAGGAGTTACTTTTGAGCTGTGAAGTAATGGAAGCAGGCATTTTTACTGTATCTGAGTGTAGATCTTACCACACCTGATAATGGTCATCTGTAGGATTGTTCATAAATGATTAAGACCAGATATGTATTGGCTATTTAACCACGTCATAAAACAATAAAAAGTAATGAGGATCATAATTGACATTAGATTATTAATTTGACATGGTAATCTCAAAACAACCAGAAACAAACCAGGGAGATGAGTTTCTCATCAGTCAGCATTCTTATGATCTTTCAAGCAGATCATAAACATTCCTCTGGTAATTTATCATCAAATTATGCATGTGTTGTGTTTATACTGATGTAAATAATAAGTGTCATTGACCATGTGTGCACACAAAGTTTTAGGAGTGGCGTCATATTTAATGCCAGAGTGAATCCTGTAAATCAGTGGGGTTTAAGTCTTTCTTGGCCGTTTTGTGTTCGTCTAGGACCCACAATTACGAAATCATGAAATATGCCATAATTACTATGCAGGTAATTTTTTTTTTTGCTCTGTATGTCTAAAGCAGTTGAAATTACTTTCTTATTTCACAGACTAAACAAAATGACTTTTGATCTAAAATTAAACATTTGTCATTTGCACATGCACACAAATATGCTGGATATGAAGATTAAAGTCTATGTTGGAACTGAGTAAACACAATCCATAATAACCAGATTTAATTTAAACACAACTGTCACTGGAAATTAAATGACAAAGATTATTACACATGGAGATAATTATGTTAGTAGCAGTAATGTCAGTAACTAGCTTGCAAAAAGAATGGTAGATATTAGTAATGAATAAAAAAAATCACTATACATGCTTTTGTGATCCCTGGTTTATACAGAAACAATGGTTGTATTCCAGTATTTTTGGGCTCTATTCAAAGGGTTGTTCCAAACAAAAGTGAGCAAACAAAAGTGAGCAACTAAGGAAATTATTGCATACAGCTGAGGTCAAAAGTTTACAAAGCTTCAAAATGTTAATTATTTTACCAAAATAAAAGGGATCATACAAAATGCGTGCTATTTTTGATTTTGTACTGACCTTTTGTACTTTTGTACTTTCATATAAAATACGTTTACATATAGTCCAAATACACAAGAGAAAATAATAGTTGAATTTATAAAAATAACCCGTTCAAAAGTTTACATCCCTTTGATTCTTAATACTGTGCTGGTGCCTGAATGATCCACAGCTGTGTTTTTTTGTTTAGTGATAGTTGTTCATGAGTCCTTTGTTTGTACTTGAACAGTTAAACTGCCCGCAGTTCTTCAGAAAAATCTTTCAGGTCGAACAAATTCTTTGGTATTTGAACCATTTCCAACAAGGACTGTATGTTTTTGATATCAATCTTTTCACACTGAGGACAACTATGCTACTATTACAGAAGGTTCAAATGCTCACTGATGCTCCAGAAGGAAAAACGAAGAGCTGTGGGGAGGTGAAAATATTTAGAATTTGAAGATCAGGGTAAATTTAACTTATTTTGTCTTCTGGAAAACATGTATGTATCTTCTGTAGCTTCTAAAGGGCAGTACTAAATGAAAAAATATATATATTTAGGCAAAAAAATGTGCACATCTTCATTCTGTTCAAAAGTTTACACCCCTGGCTCTTAATGCCCATGTTGCAAAATTGATTCATACAGCTTTAACCATATAACCACTTTATACCCAGATAGTAAAAAACTTGATATGATGGTAAATTTAGACATGCGTTTATAGTGCCAGAACTGTAGGCTTGGCAAGCTGACTTTAAAAAATCTGAAACAGAGAAGCTCTTGTGCTCCACAGATTTGACTGCTTGTGCCTCTCAGGGAAGGAAAAATGTGAGAAATCCCCTCAGTGGCCTGCAGAGCAAAGTATTACACTTTAAAATTCTGTTAGAAACTTTAAAAAGAGACGCCGAATACATGACGTGTCAGAGAAAATGTCAGTCTTTGCTTTTGTTAAATATAGATTATGAAAGACTGAGACATGTTTAAAAGATTAATAGTGGTTGACTGATATGGATTTTGTTTTTCTAGAAAAAAATATACGAAAAATTAGGTGATGAATTAGGAAATGTGATGAATGCTAATTAAATAGCCACAAATCCCCAAATATTGTCTAAATATCAGCATTAATTCATGGTTTGTATAATATTGACTTACAGTTTATGTTATATTATATGTAACAAAAAGCATCATGTATAGACCAGTTTGGAGTAGACATCACAGAAAAGAAAGAATGAACTCAAAATATAAACTCAAATTTAGCTTTTTTTTAATTCTTGTATTCCATGGCTTCCAATGACTGCTACTTGAAAAACGTCATCACTGTTTGCAAAACCTGAATTGGTCTAATCACCAGCCATTAATTTGCATTAGTATGTGTGTATGAGTTCAAATGTCACATGCCTTCATTACTTCTGATTGAACTACTCAAATATTTATTATATTAAGGAATTGATTGAATCATATAATTTTAAATACTATTTTTGATGACTGTTTGAAGTAATTTGGTCTTTGCTTTATAAATAATGTTGCCAATCATACAACAATCAGTCTTGGTAAGCTGTCACTGATTGCACAAACAGTAAATGTATACATTCATTCTGAAATTAATTGAGAATTCCTTTAAATTACATTTGATGAATCTAATGAAAGCTTTGAATATGTATTTAATGAAGTAGGATAGAATGAAACTCTAAAGTTAATTTTAATTGTACCTGTTCATTTCATCCGTTCCTGTTCTAGAAATGAATCACTGTTTTGCAACTCATATGTATCCCAAAACCTGACTCCAATAAGTCTGTTTTCTCTCAGAGAAATGCATAAATAGAGGTATGAAGATTTGTGAATGCAGACCCCTGTAGATTCATCCATTTACTACAGGTTCAAGTGCCCAGAATTTCCTCCGCATTCACCTCCAGTGAAATGAGACTCTGGTCTTAAGTTCAGCTTTGCTTTTTCTTGGCATCCTCTGTTCTCTTGTGGAAAGGAGGCTGAACGGCTCTTTTGTACAATTGTTTATTCCCATTGTTCCTTCCAGGCCATTTTAAAACTTGAAAGCACGATTAGTCTCAAAGGAAGTACCTTCTCTTGAATTCTGTGAATGCATGTTATTTTAGGAGCACTGAACTGAAAGGCACGTCTTTGCAAAGCAAACTGCGACAGCGCTCCTCTGCAAGTTATTTCAAGTAATAAAGCCATGTTTTCATGGCTTAATAAAGACATGCAGCACCTCTTTTCCTTCTCACAGATTGTAAGGTCATCTTAAATAAACATCCAGAAAACAGACCAGACCTGTTTAACTACAGCATTATGTGAATTCACTGGTGTTAACAAATGATGACTGGTGCACAATGCACACTCTGTATGTGTACAGTACGTGTTATTTCCGTGTTACATTCAGTAGTACATTAAAGGAATAAAAATTCATTATTCATTATTAAAGCTCCTGAGCTGCAAGTTTGCCTTTCAGGAATCTGAGGAGGGCTACTTTAGACGGCAATTTCTTTACACAGAACAAAGGGCTTGTAATGTGCATGTACATCTTTGTGATTTCAAAGATCTTTTTGTTGTATAG
The DNA here is from genome assembly GCA_033026305.1 of Cirrhinus molitorella. NCBI lineage: Eukaryota > Metazoa > Chordata > Actinopteri > Cypriniformes > Cyprinidae > Cirrhinus > Cirrhinus molitorella. The sequence continues at coordinate 20,623,271 of CM065132.1, read as the reverse complement.
TCTTATCTAAATAAACTCTAATAAACATCCCATGTGAATAACGCTTTAATGACGAAAACGTACCTCTGGGAACTTTTTCACAAGACGTGGAATACATACTGCCTTGTATGTTTCGCCAAAAAAGTGTGTGTTTTTTGCCCCGGAACAGATAAACATACATATGGTACGTTTTATGTGACGTTGGTTTTGTAGGTGTCATGGCAATTCTGACGTGAAATTTCAGTTCAGTGGCACTATAACTCTGTGCTTCGTGACGTTTTAAAATAAAGTATCTGCGCTACACCTAAACCTACCTGATAGTATGAACAAAAGCGAATGTGACGTAAAAACACAATTGTAAGCATGCCTTTTTAGCTTGTTTTTCAATCCCTCATCTTTCAGCTCTTTCATTGTGAGTCATGTTTTTCACGGGATTCGTACCCAAAGACTCTGTATCCTAAGTCCAATGCCGTTCCATCTGAGCTACCAAGCAAGCTTGTTATTTCTGGAAAGTGAAACGTGGAGCTGTAATCATAATTGTGTACAAAAACTATTATAAGTGCTTGCTGTTTTACAGCCTCTAGTGTTCATTTCTGTCAAAATTTCAGTGATATGTACTTATTGATACGTATTTCGCTTCTTGTGAAAAAGTTCCCAGAGGTATGAGACCAGGCAGGAAAATGTGCATATATAGATTTTTCTAAAGTGATATTGCATTGCTTCTTGCAGTTTTATCTAAAAATATGAATTTGAGTCTGACTTCTCTACATTTTACAACACGTTCTCACTCCCAACTCGTCACATGTTAACGCCTGACGCTTTAGGACCCTTTGGCATCACTTTTTGACGCACAGGGTACACCTTTAGTGTCACTTTTGGATGTGCAGTGTCCTTCACTGCTTCTAGTTGTTTGCATTATGCGTCACATTTATTGGTTTGCATGCATTTGCAAAAATCATTTTATAAAATGTTATACTTTCATAGATATTTTGGAGCACCTAACCCCACACCAACCCTAAACTTACCCCCCTTTCTGAACAAAATAAAACAGGCAAATAAAAGTACAGTGACAGATATTTATTGCAAAAACTGACCATAAAAATAATTTATGTTTGTTGCAATCCAAGTCCTCCAATATCTGTATGCGAAGAACAGAGTAAATCATAAGGTTTTAATTGCTGAAGCACGTATTACATTCAAAAAGATACTTCCACACTTGTTTAGTATAACGCAATTGGTCATGAGACACACAGAAGCCAATGGCATTTCACAACCAAAGCTGACGTAACACTTCTTCTGGTGGCAGTTTTTAAATTTCTGCTGCACAGACTGCACACAGAATAAGCTATAAAAACAGATTGAGACGGTGATTGCGTCTATTCCTCTCAGAAATCAATCGTTTTGCCTCGGAAGACTTGGGATATTAATACTTTTTAAATACATTTTGACTGTAGCTGCCCAATATGTTATTTAATCATGACAATAAAATTCCTTATGCCTTTCTAATTTAAAGCAATGGAGGACCCTGCGCGTTGAAAAATTACACTAAAGAGGTACCCTGTGCGTCAAAAAGTGACGCCAAGAGGTCCTAACCAAGTGTCAATGTGTGACGAGTTGGGAGTGAGAATGTGTTGCATCTAAAGTGCAATACTGTACCAGGTGAGCTACGGAGCAAGTTTACTGCATTAGAAAAGCCATACATATGCAGCTGTGATGTGATATAAACATAAAAATATATTTGTTTACAAATCAAGTACTATATCAGATATATGAGTGTTTTGAGGTCATACTATGCAAGAAAACCAAGTCTTTGACAATCTGCCCCTATAATAAAAGTTGTTATAATAAAACGTGTCTTACTGGCACCAGTGTTATGTATGTATAGGAGTTTTGCACAAATGAGCCTTGGTTAAATAAACATGTATGACTGCACACAGGCAAACCCAAAACCAGCTTAATTATTTAAAACTTGAACTAGTTCAAACAAAAATGAAAAGGCAGCGGCTATTTACGTTAAGTGTAAATAGTAATTAGGTGCTATTTACACTAAGAGAAAATAGGGTAGCGCTTTATTTTAGTGTCCTGTTCCTCAGGTACATACTACTTATTATAATTTCAATAACTACAATAGATAATAACTAAGTAATAACTAGGTACTAACCCTAAACCTAACCCTTCCCTGTGTAGTTACCTTCTTAGGTAGGTATGCTGTAAGTACATGTAAGTACACATACTGTAAAATAAAGTGCAATTGCTATTTACACTAGTGAAAATAGTGCTAGATTCTATTTACACTATATAAAATAGCTGTATTTTCTGCTATTTATACTACATATTGCAAATAGTGATAAATATCTGAACCTCAGTATTGTAATTCATTATAAAATGATGTAAAAATAACGTATAGAATGCAAATGATCATTATTATTAAATTATTAAATGGATGCTGCCTTATTAGGATAATAAAGCCCTCCCTACACCTACCCTAACGACTGACCCTTTATTTTCAACTTTTCAGTTGTTTTCCTGATTTTTATTTAAAATTAATGCTTTTCCTATGTGATATGAGATGTAAAAAGGGAGAGTTCGGCAAAAGGGGGATTCAAACTTGGGTCAATCAAGTCAAAAAGACTGCACTACCCTCTTTAGCATCTACACCACTGGAGATTTTGTTTAGCAGCCATCTTTGTCATCTTGTTTAGCCCAACCACACATTGTTGGGTGGAGTTAGTGTAAATAGCTTCTGCCAACAAGGTGGACTATTTGCACTTAGTGTAAATAGACACTCCAAAATTGAAAAGTCATTGTTTACTCACCCTCATGTTTTTCCAAAGCTGTATAAATTTCTTTCTTCTGTTGAACATATTGTTGAAAAGAAGATGTTTTGAATAATGTTGGTAACCAGACAGTTGCTGGTAGCAATTGACTTTTAATAGAAGGAAAAAACATACTATGGAAGTCAATGAGTGCCAACAATTGTTTGGTTAACAACTCGTCAATTTTGAAAACGAGTGTTTAAAATCAAAAATTGTAATACTGTAATTCTAAAATAAATCTTTAAGCAATCTTAAATCCTAAGACCAAATCTTGAAGGAATAGTTTCTTTAATGGAAAATATTCAGTGAATTCATAAACCGCTTTTTTCTTCATCTTCTTCTTTTGACATCCTCAACTGCTGCTTTTCATTTGCTGAAGATAATATTCCCTTTAACATAAGTAGAATTTGAAATTTTTTGAGAATTTGAGAGTTTGTTTTCCATGTCTGTATGGTTTGTACTAAAGTGAGGGGTCAGCTGTCAGTGTTTGAACAGGGTTTTTTAAATTTATTAGACTCCATGTTCAATTTCCAGAAACATTCATGCTTAATTCTCCAAGGCAGCTATGTTGCATACAGTACTATGTTCAAAAGCAACCCCTGATCCTGGAAGCTTAATGGGTTTATTTGTGGTTGTTTTTGTACAAGTTGTCCTAAATGTTCACAACAAGGTGTCGATGTGGCAAGTGCTTTCATGTCAGGATGTTGAAAACAGGTTTACAGTCTTGTGGAAATCCTGAGTGAGTGCAATGCAACTGTGTTATTATGATAATTGTGTTGATCTGTCATGATGAGGGAGAAAGTACTTGTAGAGACTGCGGCTCCTTGCAAAGAGTAGTCACTAAACCGTAATTCATTAAAATAAAAGCAAAAAACCACAAGGTTACAAGGATTTATAGAACAGTTAAGAGTGAAAAAACATGGTAAAATGAATTACATAATGTGTACATTTATTAGTTCATGCATTCCCTAGGAATCAAACTCATGACCTTGTTATTGCTAGTGTCATGCGCTACTGTTTGAAATACAGGAATGCTACATGGATAATAATAATGCACAGCCTTGAGTTATATACTATATTGAATACTTGTATAAAATGGCCATAGCAGAAACCAGTGTTTATTAAACAAAGTCATTTATGAATATTAATGAACAAAATTAGCCATTATTGCACAACTAATATAAAGTTCATTGGCCAAACGTTAATTTATACTGTAGGTTATTGTAAGATGACATCTAAAATTAGATGCACACTAAGGCTGAATGATATGACCTAAAACCAAACTCTTGATTAATTAAACATTTTACCTCAATTACGAATAATAAATACGCGTGAGACGCTACAAAAGACAGGATAACACGGTAGTATGTTTTTAATGAAAAAGGATTAAAAAAACTAAATAACCAATGTGGGAAAATTACATCGGTTAGAGGTTCCGAATTTCTGTTTCGTTTTCTTTTTTAATTAATTGTCCAGCCCTATGTAGTATGTTTTTAATGGGAAAGTATTTACAGGATTAAAAAAAGCCTTCTGCCCCTTCAGCGCCTCTTTGTCTCCAAGCTTCCTCAGCTCCGCCGGGTTCTGTCAGTCTTTGGACTCCACCGGACTCCCTCATCCCTCTGGGTCCACCTCCTTTCACTCCTTTGGCTATGTCTCCCTCCACCTCTTTGCAACAGTTTTGTGATAGAAGAACTGACCTCAAAATCGATCTAGCGGTAAATAAAAAGCCCCAGATCTTCCAGTCTCAACCTGGGATGTCAATCCTGTGGCTCCAACTCAGTCCTTCGAGCCCTGGACTCCACTTCGGGTTTCTGCCCCTTCAGTGCCTCCTTGTTTCCAAGCTTCCTCAGCTCCACCAGGTTCTGTCAGTCTTTGGACTCCGCCAGACTCCCTCGTCCCTCTAGCTCTACCTCCATTCATTCCTTTGGCTACGTCTCGTCCCTCCACCTCTTTGCAACAGTTTTGTGATAGAAGAACTGACCTCAAAATGGATCTAGCAGTAAATATAAAAAAGCTCAGATCTTCCAGTCTCCATCTCCATCCAGGGGTGTCAATCCCCTGGCTCCACCCCAGTCCTTCGAGCCCTAGACTCCACATTGGCTTTCTGCCCCTTTAGCGCCTCCTTGTCTCCAAGCTGTCTCAGCTCCACTGGGTTCTGTCAGTCTTCTGACTCCACTGTACTCCCTCGTCCGTCTGAGTCCACCTCCTTTGACTCCTTTGGCTATGTCTCATCCCTCCATCCCTTTGCAACAGTTTTGTGATAGAAGAACTGACCTCAGAATGGATCTAGCAGTAAATAAAAAGCCTCAGATCTTCCAGGCTCCATCTCCATCCTGAGGTGTCAATCCCATGGCTCCACCTCAGTCCTTCAAGCCCTAAACTCCACCTTGAATTTCAGCCCCTTCAGTCCCTCCTTTTCTCCAAGCTTTCTTATGGTGCATTCAAGTCATGTCAGTTAGGTCGTATTTACGAGTTGAACTCACATAAACGCCACCACAAAGTCGTTATTACAGGTGGGAAACCCTGAGTTTCCGAGTTGGGGGCGTATCAGTGAGAAAACGTGACAGATGCAATTGATGCAGCCAAAGACTATATAGATATGAAGCGTCTGTATTGATGGTAAGCTAAATTTGTTGAAATGAATAAAATGATTATTTTTGTAACATCCAATAAAACTACATAAGTTACATAAAATATTATATTATTGTATAATTACCATAGAATATATAATAATTCAGTTTATCACGTTCATAAATCAAAAAAAGCAAAAACACAATGATGCACATTCTTTATTCATCAATTTGTAGATGTAGAGTTTAAAAAATCATTGAATTTTTTGTAGAAAAGGTAAATCACCATCTTGTTCCAGCCAAAGTGACTTGAACGCACCCTGATTTCGTAATGGCGACTCATAAGTATGGACGTGAGTATGGACGTCCCAGGAGGACTTAAACACAGCGTTAGCTCCACCGGGTTCTGTCAGTCTCCCTCATCCCTCTGGGTCCGCCTCCTTTCACTCCTTTGGCTACGTCTTGTCCCTCCACCTCTTTGCAACATTTTTGTGATAGACCTCAAAATGGATCTAGCAGTAAACATAAAATCTTTCTTCTCTCGCAGGGGAGGAACCACCTTGTCCCTTTTGATGATGACTGTCTATATGTGCTTTTCAAATGTGCATGTCAAAAAAAGACTGTGTTTCCCAGAGAAAAGACTTTCATGGAGTATGTGAAGTGGGAACTCCGCAAAGGTTCCCCCTTCACCATGTGCGAGAGTAAGGAGGAGTTAGCACTCCAGCCAGCCTGGAAACAGCGATGCCTTAACCCATCGCAGACCATGAGTCTGAATCTCCCGTGATACAATAGCCAAAGCCAATGCCAGAGCCACAGATCGCCCCAGAGCCCAAGCCAACCATATCTGATCAGGTGTGTGAGCCAGCAACATCACTTGTGCCAATTGGATTACTAGTGGATTATAAGGGTATGTCGTGGAGCCCTGCTTCCTCAATAACGGCTGATGATGAAGCGCTAATTGATTGGGAGAGTGAGTGTATTAATTTCCCTGCACCAAATCTGTTTCACCCAATACCACACTTTTAGAGTTTGTGTTCCCGCCCTGACCTTAATCTTCTGTGTCTCCACTGGTTCTGCCCAACCTCAAATCTTCTGTGTATCTGCTGGTTTCGCCCAGTCCTAAATCTCCAGTGCCTCTACCTGTTCCACCCAATACCAAGTCAGTGTCGATGTCGATGCTCCCGCCCAGCCTCCCTCTTCTGCCTCCTCTTCCAAAACCACTCAGCATCATATCTTCTAGTCTTCATCTCCAATCCTATGGCTCCACCTTGGCCTTCTGACTCTTCAGTGCCTCCTTGGCTCCATGCTCTTTCAGCTCCACCGGGTTCTGTAAGTCCTCAAAATCCACTGTGCTCCCTTGTCCCTCCGGCTCCACCTTGCTCAGTCATCGACCTGCCTTCACAGTAGTTGTCCACTCCTTTGGCAATGCTTCGTCCCTCCATCCCTCCAAGGCTCCTCCTTCCCTCTGGCTCCACTGGACCTCACTCCCTCCGGCTCTGTCCCGGTCTAGCCCCCGTCTCCATTTTGGTCCTGTGAGCCTAGGTCTCCGTCCGTCATCTCCCTGGTCTTGCCTCCTCCATGGCTCCTCCCTCCCTAGACTCTGCCGTGAACTTGCATCCTGGATCTTCTGTTAGGTGCACCACCCTGGCTCCTCCTGTCTCTGTCTTCACCCTGGCTTCTCCCGCCTTCAACTCCTCCCTGGCTTCTGTGTCTGTCAGTTCTGCTCTGCTTGCACTCGTTCCTTCTGCTTGCATCCTAAACAAAATTGTACCAACAAAATTGTTTTTGTTTGACAAAAATATTAATAAGAAATGTTTGAGCACCAATTCCTCATATTAGAATGATTTCTGAAGAATCATATGACATTGAAGACTGTAGTAATAATGCTAAAAAGTCAGCTTTACCATTACAGGAATATTAGGTTATTTTTAATTCTATTTTAATGTTTTAATTGTAATAATATTTAACAATACTACAGTGAATGATTATCTAGGACTGAATAGAGTAGAACAGGGTTTGAAATGCTTTCATTTAACAGTCCAGATGGACTAGAATAGAACAACAGAATAGAATAGAAGAGTGAGTCATGGTTTTCCTGAGATGTTCAAAAGAGATGGAGCAGCTTTCAGCACAGTCACAAAAGGTGACTCAGTTCTGACACTGTGTTCTTCCACAAACTGACTCATCTCTCCTCAGTTTACAGGCAGAAATAGAAGATATGACCACAATGAACTACAGCACAGCTGTCCAAAGATGTTAGAAATCTCAACAAAGCACTAAACTGATAAAGCTGCCTGTTTCTGTAGTGAATTGGTTCAATTATGAAGTGCTGCAAGTTTCATGACAAATGTATAATATCGATTCCACTCTGGAGGCTCCTACAACTAAATTATTTTTAGAAGTGTTTAATTTCTGCACCACTTGCATTAGAAAACGTAATTGCAAAAATAATGACTCATGCCATTGGTTGAGAAACTACAAGTAAAAACCCACACTTCACCTTTAAGTTGGCCGTATGCACTGCGGCAGACACTGCAGCTCAGTGATACAAAACCTCAAGCAGAGATTTTCATTAGCCTGATGGAGCACTGAGCCATATGAGAGGATTATATAGACCCTGAGGAACAGCTTAATGATATCTGGGTATCAGTACACATAAGTGTAAAAGCACTTTCACCCTTTTTCCACTGGTTTTACCATGTGCTTCTTCAGTGTTTGCATACATATTAAGTATGTGCCCAATACATACTGCATGCATGAATGTTGTGTTTTCTTTCCCCAGAGAACATCATGTGTCTGGTCGTCATTTGTGTTTGCATGGCTGACAGCCACCAAGATTAGACAGCGTCTGCCATACTGTTAGTTTTCTTCCCTTTCACTAAGCTCAACTTGGTATTTTCATGTAAATATGTATTTTCATAGTTTTTATTTGTAACATAGGAAAGGAAATATTGAGGAGGGAACAGAATTGGTAAACATCACATTAGATTTAAACTAACGTGCACCAGAGCATGTGGGCTAAATCAAGTCAAGCCAACTTATTTATATAGCGCTTTATACAATACAGATTGTGTCAAAGCAGCTTTACAGTGTTAAACAAGAAAAGCTCAGTTCTTTGTTGATTTAGTCGTCCACATCCAGCTCGGTTCTATTCTCTTCAAATAGTGTCTGTGCAATCAAGCCGACAGTAAGCACCGAGCCACAGCTCCAACTTCTGGTTAAATCTCCAAACTGCTTCCGAATCTAGAATTCCACAGCAAGATCATATTTTACTTGTGTTATGAATGTGAGTTTGCAGTGAAAGTTAATATTGTGAATAATTCACAAAAGCACATCTTTCTGTTGATTTGTCCTTGCAGGCTCCTTTCAAAAACAAACATACAGAACCAACAGTAAAGTCTGATTCGAATTACTCTTTTGAGGTGGATCTTTTAATGAATCATTCATTAAATTTGAATCAGTCAGATGAATTCTTCACTAAATGAAGTCACTGAATCAGTCAAAGCAGTTGCTAAATCAGTCTCATTAATTTTGTGGAACATTTTTTAAGGAAAACTAAATATTTAATAAAAAAAAGAAATTTTATATTGTCTCTTATGCTCACCAACGCTGCATTTATGTGATCAAAACTACAGTTAAAAAAAAGTAATACTGAGAATATTCTAATAAAAAAGGTTTTCTATTTAAATATATATATATATATATATATATATATATATATATATATATATATATTTACACTTAGATATAACATATTCCTATGATGCTAAAGCTGAATTTTCAGCATCATTACTCCAATAATCAATTTTTATTTTATTTACAGCTGAGGTCCAAAGTAAACATACACTTTTCAGAATCTGCAAAATGTAAATTATTTTACCAAAATTAGAGGGAGGGTTCATACAAAAGCATGTTATTTTTTATTTAAAACTGAGCTGAAGGAGATACTTCACATAAAATATGTTTACATCCACAAGAGAAAATAGGAGTTTAAATTATATATATATATATACACTCTTCTTCAGAAAAATCCTTCAGGTCATTTTTGCATTTTTGTGTATTTGAACCCTTTCCAACAAAAAGTTACAGTTACAAAGTTACAAAAAATATTAAAAATAATCACTAAAAAACACAGCTGTGGATCATTCAAGTAACAACACAGTATTAAGAATCAAGTGTATGTAAACTTTTGAACGGAGTCGTTTTTATAAATTGACCTATTATTTTCTCTTGTGGACTATATGTAAACGCCTTTAATGTGAAATATCTTATTCAGGTCCGTACTAAATTAACAAAATAACATGCATTTTGTATGATCCGCCTCTTTAAAAAAAACAAAAAAAAACTTTTGCAGATTATGCAATGTGTATGTAAACCTTTGAACCAAATAACATTTATCATGTCGGTGTCACTTCACAAATCATCATAATATGCTACTCAAGAAATATTTATTAATATTATCAATGATAAAAATGGTTGTGCTGCCTATTTTTGGGGGTGAGGGGACTGTGAAATAATTTTTAAAATTATTTCTTTAGAGGATTCTTTGAAAAGAAAGTTCAAAAGAAAAACATTTATTTAAAATAGAAATCTTTTGTTACATGAATTTTAAAGTGCATTCTTGCTGTATAAAAGTAAAAGTTTCTTTAAAAAAAAATGTACTGACTTGCTGTAAAGTTTACTGCCTATATAGATCATCAATAGAAGAGCATCAGTTGTTTTTATACTACAGTGAACTCTTATATGTGAAGATAATTGAAAAATTGATTCCTCATATCATGAACCATTAAGTCCTGTTCATTTCTGCAGTAACCTTTGCCCTGTCTGTGACATGCCACATTACATCACAGGCTGGAGCCCATAGTCTGAGCATTCGTCTACTTTCAGAGACAGAATAACAAATAACAACACCCTCCGGTTGTGCTTGTACCGCTGCTGAATGCTCTGACATAACAAAAGCTGCTCATTTTATTGCAAGAATTTCCTATCGCTGTGCTCGTGCCAGTAATTGGAGACGTGAGCTTTTTAATTGTACCCCAACAAAACATTTTCACGACTTGTTTCCGCACATTACGAAACCTCTTTTGCACCATACCTGAGGAACGTGGTTATTATAATCTTTGGTAATGTGGCGGATTGTTGATTATGGGTTTGAATTGTTTTTATGATCATAAAAACAACATAGTTGAGGATAGAGACAACACTTTCCTTTAATGAGAGAGCGAGAGATGGCTGCAGTGAATGGGAGGAGGAAACAAGCTCTCACATGCGTGGTTAACAGACACAAACAGACTCACGCTGAAGTTGTTGTGTCTGTAAGCTTGAGTCTCTCTTTTGTGAGCACGTTTTGGAGCCGGTGTACTATTTGCTGATGTGTTTCCACCATGGGCTGTAGTCTGTGTACTATACAGCGGTCAGATGAGCACTACAAACTACTAAAAGGCACATGTCAGGTAAAAAAAAAAAAAAAAAAAAGCATAGTTGTGAAGTTATGTTTTGGTTGACTTGTCAGTGTCATTCTGGTTTGTTTATTCCTCATTAACACACGCTCTGAGTAAAGGCTTCACAGTCTGATTAAATTTGAACTGATTAAGAAATGTCATTCATTTTTATTAAATTAATTATGAATTGATTAGAACCATTGAATGAACACATTTCAAATGCCTTTGAGGTTACGCGGTTTGTCTCTGGAGCTTGTTTTGCATGCTGAAAAGGTTGCGAAAGGTTATTTTGCCGAAGGAAGGAATGTGTTTTGGAGACTGTGTACATTTGACAGGGTCATGAGACGGTCACACTCTACTGAAGAAGAGCGAGAAATGTTTGGCGTCTCATCAAAATACTTAATGAATGTGTGTTTGTTTGTTTGTTTATGTGGTCTGGTTTATTATAGATCAGTGACGTTCCCACAGTCTTCGTGTAATTAGCTCTCTCTGTAATTTAACCTCCAGCTGACCTCCTGTACGGCTGAAAGTGCGAGCTGGACTCTTTAAAAGAGGCTATAATAGGAAAATGTATGCTAAATGCAAATATTAAATTGCAGCATATATTTGTACATTGTTAGGAGTGTGAAATAAACAGGTGTATTAACTTACATCCAAGCAAGCCCTTTTATATTTTAGTTCATCACTAACAGAAATTTGGCACATATTAATATTTATGCATTACATTTCAGTCTTTGATTTTAAGATCATTTTGTATGGTTTGCAATTTTGATATTGTGTTGCCTGTGCAAAGATAAATTAATTAATTAATTAAATTAAATACATTTACAAACTATTGCAGAAGGTTTGAACAGCTCACTGATGCTTCAGAATTAAAAACGAAGCATTACATTTTTCCTTATTTTGCCTAAAAGAGGGTGAAAACTTTTGGAATTTAAAGATCAGGGTAAATTTTACTTATTTTGTCTGTAGGGAAACATGTAAGTATCTTCTGTAGCTTCTGAAGGGCAGTACTAAATGAAAAAAATATGATATTTAGGCAAAATAAGAAAAACATTACACATCTTCATTCTGTTCAAAAGCTCTTAATGCATCGTTTTCCTTCTGAAGCATCAGCGAGCGTTTAAACCTTCTGTAATAGTTGCATATGAGTCCCTCAGTTGTCCTCAGTGTGAAAAAAAAACTCAAAATCATACAGTCATTGTTGGAAAGAGTTCAAATACACAAAAATGCGGAAAAACCAAAGAATCTGTGGGACCTAAAGGACTTTTCTGAAGAACAGTGGGCAGTTTAACTGTTTAGGACAAACAAAAGACTCATGAACAACTATCACAAAAAAAAGAATGTGAAAGAAAAAAACTGTTGTGTGATCATTCAGGTAAAACTTTTGAACAGGGTAATATTTATAAATTCAACTATTATTTTCTCTTGTGGACTATATGTAAATGTCTTTTATGTAAAATACCTTATTCAGGTCAGTACTAAATAAAAACTGACATGCATTTTGTATGATCCCTCTTATTAGGTAAAATAGTTAACATTTTGCAGATTCTGCAAGGTGTATGTAAACTTCTGACTTCAACTGTGAGTAAAATTGCAGACAGTGTATTTCATACATTTACCTCTTTTAGCCTTCATTTTATACATTGTGTCAAGGAGAGAAGTGGTTAAGAATGTCTTGCTTTTCAATGAAAAGATGGAAATAAAGTTTCTTTATTTAATTCATTAATCCAAAAAAAAGAAGAAGATCAACAGGTTAATCAGTTATCAAACTACTTGAATCACTACATACAGAAAGCGTCTTGCGTTAATGCAACTTTAAAAGTGGCTGTAGTCAGGCAAAAAATGTCTCGTTGAATTAAACTCGTGTATGCAGTGAATTTTCTGCCCTGTGTGCCAAAAGGCATAAGAGAAACAGTGTGAGTGAGTGAATTTAAAGTAGTTTGTCAGCTCACACATGAATGGGCACACTGACAAAGTTCCCATGTGTGTTATTGCCACTGCAAGATTCCAGAACAGACAGCAGATTGAGTTGAGATCCCTGAGGACATTAGCTTTGAGATTTGAGTCTTACAGCGCTTTGATAAATGAAGTTCTCTCCCATTAGCTTACTGGCACATAGCCATTTCCTTGTGCAATTCAAAAGCTTTTACACACCCTGTTGGAGTTCAATCAATGAATGGAATCGCACTAACTGTGCGATAATGTTAAAACCAAGCTTCCGGTCATACATATTTCTGTGAACTTGTCCTTGCACATTGAGGAATAGCCTTGCAATGTTTAGCCAAATTAACAGTTTTTAGGTCAAAAAGTCAGTGTTTCATATGACAACATTTGCCTTGAGTCTTTCGTTCTTGGTCACCAAATCATTAACTCGTATCTTGCAGATTCTGTTCTCATGTGTCCATATGTTTTTCAGCTAGAAATATTTATAAGCCTATTAACTTAATTAACAAAGTCAAATGGATGCTGTTATATAACAGTTATAATTACTGAGGGAAAACTCTTGATTAATACCGAATATGTGTTTCCTATTCTGAAGTGTTGCCTTTTTTATACATGATTTTTTTAGCTGTCCCACCTTCTATACATTACCTGGAATGCTGAATCCCCTGCTCAGAAATCAGCAGGTTTTTGGATTTTGACCTCACTTCAGGGTTTGAGGTTAATGTACAGCCAGCCACATATGGCTCTCAAGTTTAGTATGTATTACAGAGTTGGGATAACAAGCACAATGCATATAATTAAAGTGTCATTTTAAGTGTATACTTGAAAACCTCTGTTCAGTCTGCATTTCATAGAAGTATAAAGGTTTTGCTCCTTACATTATGTACAGTTGAAGTCTATGGTTTACAAAATGCATGTTATTCATATATATATATATATATATATATATATATATATGCACGTTTACATATAGTCCACAAGAGAAAATAATAGTTGAAATTATACTTTAATTATACTTCAAAAGTTTACATACACTTGAGTCTTAATACCATGTTGTTACCTGAATGATCCACAGCTGTGTTTTTTTGTTCGGTGATAGTTGTTCATGAGTCCCTTGTTTGTCCTGAACAGTTAAACTCTCTGCTGTTCATCAGAAAAATCCTTCGGGTCCCACAAATTATTTGGTTTTTCAGCATTTTTGTGTATTTAAACCCTTTCCAACAATGAAGTGTATAATTTTGAGATCCATCTTTTCACACTGAGGACAACTGAGGCATTAAGCAAACACAATGCATTAAGATAATTAATTAGGGTAAATGTAACTTATTTTTGTCTTCTGGGAAACATGTAAGTATCTTCTGTAGCTTCTGAAGGGCAGTACTTAATGAGAAAAAAATTTTATTCAGGCAAAATAAGAAAAAATATACACATCTTCATTCAGTTCAAAAGTTTTCACCCCTGGCTCTTAATGTTATCAATAAACAAAAAAGCAAAAGCTGTGGATCATTCAGTTAACAAAACAGTATTAAGAATCAAGTGTATGTACAGGGTCATTTTAATAAATTCAACTATTATATTCTCTTGTACCAAATAAAAAATAACATGCATTTTGTATAATCCCTCTTATTTTGGTCAAATAAATGACATTTTACAGATTCTGCAAGGTGTATGTAAACTTATGACCTCAACTGTACATGCAGATCTGCAGACTGTTGAAAACTACTGCATAATGTAAAGTGCAGAGCTCATGTAGAATGCAATGTCTGCTCAACTGGTAGAGCATAAAACAAGCAATGTCAAGGTCATGGGTTTGAATCCCAAAGAAAATGCATATTTATATATCAGGATAGTATATTTAAAAGATACATTTGTACAATCCAAATATACTTTACAGATCTTTATTGGAAAGGATTTAAACTATATTTTTCATGCTTGTTCAATGAACCATAAACAATTATTGCACATGCACCTGTGGAACAGTCAATAGGACACTTGCAGTTTACAGGCAGGAGGCAATTAAAGGGATAGTTCACCTAAAAAGGAAAATTACCTCATAATTTAACACCCTCAAGGCATCCTAGGTGTATATGACTCTCTCCTTTCAGACAAATGGAGTTATATAAACTAATCTGAGTTATATTTAAAAATGTCATGGCTCTTCCAAGCAAAATAAAGTGCATCCATTATGTTCCTTTTTTTTAATCTGGCCTGGGCTTACTTATTTGTAACAAAAACTGCAAAAGTTTATTTTTGGCAACTGTAAAGTCCCCTTGACATTAATAAGCACTTAATATGCACTTACTCCTGATTTCTTTCAACATATAGGGACAGGAGAGGTGTCAGTGAATAGACTAGAAAAGAAAATGCTTGTGTTACTTATTTGAAAAACTAACTGCATTAAAAGTAATGCATTACTTTACTGTTTACTTGAAAAAAGCAATCTGATTAGGTAACTCGCTTACTTGTAATTGTATGCAACACTGCATACAAATATTTACACATTAGCTTTCGCACCGAATGAACCCTTTCATAGTCCCTAGAACAACTGGCGGAAGTTCCAATTGGCCAAACGCATACGAAACCACAAAATACAACAAAAACCGCTCAGATAACGTGTTCTCCATTCACCGGTTGTCGCTGTTTGTAAATGACGTGAAGTTCTAAAAGATAATGCAATACTATGTTTTGTTATTCTGAAAACTGTGTCTTTTTAATCATTCAAACTTTTTTTTGTGTGTGTGTAGGTAAATGGAAGAAGCCTTTCTGTCGTCACCCATGATCAAGCAGTAGAGGCTTTCCAATCTGCCAAAAAGCCTATTGAGGTTCAGATACTGCGCAGGACGGCACACAAGACTTGCAAGACTCTTAAACCAACCCGAGGAATGGACAACAGTACTCAGACTAATATTACGATGAAATATTTGAAACATATAGAGAATCTGGCCAAGTTACCATCACCTTCAGCACAGTGTACTGCTATGCTGGACAGTTTCCTTTCACCCTCACAGTAAGTGCTAATCTTTGTTTGTCAAGCGTTATATTCACCAACTGTATAATATTCTTCACTTCAAAATGAGGTTTTCTAGGCTTCATGCTTTAATGCTATATTTTCATTCTACTGAAGGAATCAAATGCCAAGACGTGACTCACCTTACCCTTCAGACTTCCATGATGGTGTACAGGAAGACAATGAGAGTAGAGGACTGGAATATGAGGTACTGTGTTTGCATAGACTGTATTCACTCACCCTATTGAGCAATGCATGTTTAATCTGTATGTCGTCTGAGGTCATTTTAATTTTGATTTCATATAACTGCTAATATTTCCCAAGACCACTTTAATTGCATATGGATTTGCCATGCAAATGAATCATCATTTATATAAGTAGAGCAGGCACTACAAATTCTCAGACTAGCTTTGGCTTATGTTATGTTAACAATGACTCAAAAGATAAATCTTTGTCATCAAAAGCAATTACTTGTGTTTTAATAGGAGGTGGATTTGCAGAGGAAAACCACTCAGGACAAGCTTGGCCTGATGTTATGTTGCAAGATGGATGATGCGAAGACTGACATTTATGTAAGCAAGGTAGGGTTCTACAGTTGGAAATTCTCAACAGCAATTTTTCAGGCAGGCAGTTTTCCAACAATTACACCTTTGATTTTGTGTGTGTGTGTATACACTACTAGTCAAATTTTTTTGGCTGATCTTTTGAGCTTGTTTAATAATAAAGCTTTATTAATAATAGTGCAAAATATAAAACATTTATAAATCAAATATTTAATAATTAATACAATTTCAAAATTCTAGCTTTTTTTCAGTGACAGCAAACAAACAAATAAAGTGCTGAATCTATTTACAAAATTCATAAATTTAGTTGTTAATTTAAATAATAAATAAAGTAATAAACACATTAATTAATATTTAATAAATAATTAAATACAGATTTAATAATAATAATTATACTTAAGTTTTCAAAATACAATTTGTTTTCAATAACAATAAACAAAATAAACAAATAAGTAAATAAAATTCATAAATGTAGTTATAGTTAGTAATAAATATTTAAATAAATAATAATAATTTTGTTTACAAAATACTGGCAGTTTATGTTTTTAATATCAATAAACAAACAAATAAATATAGTGTAGAATCTTAAATATTTACCAAACTCGTAAATTTAGTCAAATGAATTT
Source organism: Cirrhinus molitorella (assembly GCA_033026305.1). Classification (NCBI taxonomy): domain Eukaryota; kingdom Metazoa; phylum Chordata; class Actinopteri; order Cypriniformes; family Cyprinidae; genus Cirrhinus; species Cirrhinus molitorella. Next base: position 20,606,322 of record CM065132.1, on the reverse strand, counting down.
AAATAAATTAATAAACACATGAATAAATATGTATTAATAATAGTAATAATAATGTTTTCAAAATACCATCAGTTTATGTTTTCAATAACAATAAACAAACTACTAAATAAAGTGCAGAATCTTAAATATTTTCAAAATTCATAAATTGAAATAAATTAATAAAGACATGCATAAATATTTAATAATAAATATAGAAAATAACAATTTTGTTTTCAAAATACAGTCAGTTTATATTTTTAATATCAATAAACAAACTAATAAACACATTAATAAATATCTAAATAATAGATATCAAATAATAATAATGCTAATTTAGTTTTCAAAATACTGACAGTTGTTTAATATCAATAAACAAACAAATATATAAAGTGCAGAATCTTAAATATTTACAAAATTCATGAATTTAGTCAAATTAATTTAAATTAATTAATAAACATTAATAAATATATAATAATAATAATAATAATAATAATTTTCTTTTCAAAATACCATCAATTTATGTTTTTAATATAAACAAACAAACAAACAAAGTGCATAATCGTAAATATTTTATAAATGTCAGACATTTAGTCAAATGAATTTAAATTAATAAACACACTAATAAATATTTAATAATAAAAACGTTTGTTTGTTTTTAAAATAACAAATTGTTTTCAAAAATAATTAACTACAATTTTAAATACTTACAAATTTAATTCATAAATGTAGTAAAATTAATAAAAAAAACATTAACATTTATTAATTCTAATAATGCATTTGTTTAAAGTTCTAAAACGTTATATTTTCAAGAAAATAAAATGAAAATAAATAAATAATTTCAAAATGTCATACTTCAGTCAATCTATCAATGAATTAATCAATCAATCAATCAATCTCTCATTATTATTATTATTATTATTATTTATTTATTTTTATGTGGTCTAAGACTTTTGGACTGCTTACCAAGCCTGAATGTATTTGATCCAGTGTTTTGAAATTCTTTTTAATTTTGTAATATTTTTAATGTAATTTTTCCTGTGATTTCAAAGGTGAATTTTTAGCATCATTACGCCAGTCTTCAGTGTCACATGATCTTTCAGAAATCATTCTAATATGCTGATATTGAAAGGCTAAATACACTGTTCTTACCCTGCTTAGATTGATCCAGAAGGAATTGTAGCAAAGGATGGCAGAGTCCAGGAAGGAGACCAGATTATCCAGGTAGAATTTATTCCATTAGGTTTGCTTTGTATATTTTGGGTCAGACATTAAATAAATCTTATTTATTCTTCACATGCTAAAGATCAATGGAATGGACATCCAGAGCCATGAGGAGGCAGTGACACTTCTGACCAAGGTGGAGAGTAATAATGTAAACCTCCTAGTGGCTCGGCCAAAAAGTCAGGTCTGCTAACTTTTGTGTGCACTTGCAGATAAAGATTTCATTGAATTACATTTGATTAATGTCAGGGATTTCCAATCATGCTCATGTAGGACCAGCTTTCTGCCGAGTTTAGCTCAAACCCAATTTAAACACTACTTAACTACAAAGGCCAAAACTGAAAGGTGACCTTCCTGGAGCATGTTGGACATCTGCTAAAAGTAACCCTAGGTATAACTTGTATAGCTTAATATAATGTAAATTATGTCTTTTACTGAAATATGTAGTAGAAAACCACTTAAAGATTTATGTTATTTAAAAATCCACACCGTTTTACACATATTTTGGACTATGGGGGTGCCATTTTGCTTGTTTACATCCTCAGGATGGCATCTAGCGTTTCTTGTCTCTGCCGTTTGTAACTTCTTTCAGTAGCTGCAGTCTAATAAAGCCTCAAAGGCATCAGGGCTAAAGTGGAGAGCACAAAGACTTGGGTCTTCAGGAAGTTATATTCGTTCACAGGCATCTTCCCATTCTTTTCTCCTCTACTTTTCACTAGGAAAGCAGTGAAGACTTAACATCACTTCTCTTGTTTCCCTCCAACTGAAAACTATAACCAAAAGCCGCACAATGTGGCATCGTATCAGTATTTTATTTTCTGAGTTGTGTCGTGGTAAAAATAGCAAAAGGTAGCACCAGTAGCTCACCTAGTGCAACCATTTGTCGTCATCGAAATAATGCCATATAATAACCGAATAAAGTAAATCTTTCATGGGTTTTCTACTACACATTTCGGTAAGAGACATCATTTACGTTACATTAAGCCATACAAGTTTTAATACCCAGGGTTCCCTATAAGTAAAATAATGAGAGTGTATTTCGGTATGGGTTGTAGGATGTTGGCTGGTTGGAGGAGGATAGAAACAACCTAGATGACTTGCACATGGGCACACTGGAGCAGCAACATCACAAGGTCAAGGAGTTCACTGCACATATGCTGCAGCAGGTAAGTTAATAAGGGTCAAGTCAACAGTGAATTGCTCACTTTATCCAATTAAAAAGGTGCTATCCTTACTATAAAAGTGATTTGCAAGCTATTAAAAGTTCTACCCACTCAATTCAACAGAGCACAAATGAAGAAGATGGAGGCACTACAGATACGGCTACATTACTCTCCAACCAGCATGAGAAAGACAGCGGCGTAGGCCGCACAGATGAAAGCACTCGTAATGATGAAAGCTCAGAGCAGGACATCTTGGGGGATGACCAGAATTCCCTCTGCGACACTCTCCCAGAAAACCACAAGAAGTACAGCTACAACCAGGACACTGTCGAAAGTGGGGACATGCACTTGAGCAATGACTCCTTCCTTTCGGTTGACAATGGAGACAGTGGAAACTTCCTTGGCATACCTGGTACAGCATGTGAACGTTTCCGGAAACTACTTGAGTTGAAATCTCTGGTGAATGGTAACAGTCTTCAAGGATTTCTAGAGCATGATTCCACACTATTTGGAAAAAGGGTTAATGCAGACTCTGATGATCAGGAGATTCAGATGCTCAATGAGGAGTTGCTGAACATTGAGCTGGAGTGCCTGAGTATCATAAAAGCACACAGGCTTCAGGCTGAAGATGATCAGCAAGTCAAAAATCCTAGTGGCAAGCACTTTATTGAGCAAGTCCGACAGGACCTCCTTAATATCCAAGTGGACAATGAAGGCTCTACGAGTGCTTACAATACTGGAGAGAGCTGCTGGAGTTTACATCCTGCTCTGGAGTCAGATTCTCCTGACTGCCAAAAGATGGTTGCTGGAGACAAGGGTAAAGGTTCTCCGATGCATAGACGCAACTCAACAGCAGGATGCTCCAAACATCACCTCTCTCCCATTCAAGAGATCAGCCCCACCAAGAGTTTACCTGGAGATCCAGAGATCACAAATCAGGGGAAAAAAAAGCAGAAAAAGAACCCAAGGAAGAATCTTTTGACTTCCTTACGTCATTCCTCATACAAGAACACTTACATCCCAGCCCATGCACAGCATTATCAAAGCTACATGCAACTTATCCAGCAGAAGTCAGCTGTGGAATATGCCCAGAGTCAAATCAGCTTAGCCAGCCTGTGCAAGAATGCAGAAACCACCCCCACTGAGTCCAAGCCCAAGTCGGGGTGGAAGGTAAAGATCCGTAGTGATGGAACAAGGTACATCACCAAACGGCCCGTTAGGGACCAGCTTCTGAAAGATCGAGCTTTGCGCATTCGAGAAGAACGCTGCAGCGCAACTACAGATGACGACGCGGCAAGCGAACTAAAACTGGGTCGATACTGGAACAAGGAGGAGCGCAAACAGCACGCGGCACGAGCCAAAGAACTGCGTCAGCGGCGGGAACTCATGAAGCAGTGCGGCATAGAGAGCAAGGAACAAGCAGGAACAATTGACAACAAGAAGGAGCCTAATATTATTCAGCTAAGCCGTAAAAAGATGATGAAGAGGAGGAACAAGAGGATATTTGACAACTGGATGACCGTTCAGGAGCTGCTGACACATGGCACAATGTCCACAGATGGTACAAGACTATATAATTCCTTTCTTTCTGTGACTACAGTATGAGGGATTGTTTGGTTTAGGGCACTTTACTAGTTTACTGTGTAAAATTGTGTGAGGGTTGGTGTGGGAAATCATGCCTCATTTAAGGAGGTGGGTCATTTAAGAACTCAGTTGGAGTACGTAACAGTTTCATATCTTGAAGGATTAGTTCACTTCCAGAACTAAAAGTTACAAATAATGTACTCACCCCCATTCCATCCAAGATGTTCATGAGTTTATTCAGTCGAAAACATTCCAGGATTTACTCCATATAGTGGAATGAGAGCCAATGGGTTGAAGGTCTAAATTGCAGATTCAGTGCTGCTTCAACGATCTGAGCTGAAGAACAGAGTTGATTTGGTCCAAACCAAATGTATTATTTTCCTTTTTGGTCCAGACCAAATCAACCAAACTACAAATGTGAACACACCGTTTGACAGCGAACCTAAAGGCATAGTGATACATTCACAACCTGATTGGTCGGGTTGAATGGCGTATATTTTTGTGACGGAACTCGCCAAACACTCCAATCAAAAGGAAAAGGTCTGTTGGTCTTTAAGTCGAATACACCTAATGCTGTCTACTGGACTAAATGCATTCATTGTTGTGTTTACATGATTTTATTTTCACCACAAAGAGCTCATAGGCATCTTACCTCCTTGTTGCTCCATTTTTGCCCTCTGCTCATTTTGTTTTGCATATAGCGCTTGTTCCCTGCAGGAAATCATGTCGTACAACATCGCATCTTGTCATTACTTTCTGTTTTTGGTTAGTTTAGAAGTATTAGGTCCATGTTGCATTTATATTTCATTCAAACCACACCAGAGTTTGTTTGAAAGCGAGCCGAGACAGCTAAAAACACTTGTTCGGTGCGCACCAGGATTCGGTTGACAACATTCACACTTACTCAAATTAACTGCACTAACAGAGCAATCACACCAGAGTTTTTTTTTTTTTTATTCAAACCAAACATGACAGGTGTGAACGCACCCTTAGAACCAACTCTGCTCTGAACTAGCACCTGGTTCCTGCTGGTGGAAAAAGGGCCTTTATGGAGAAAAATCCTGGAATGTTTTCCTCAAAATCTGAATTTCTTTTACAATGAAAACAGAAAGACATGAAAATCTTGGATGACATGAGTAACTGATCAGGATTTTTTTATTCTGGAAGTGAACTAATCCTTTAATACTTTGTAGAGCTTGAGGGTGCACTAACATTGCAGTTTGTACTGAAATGTTTGATTGAACGACTCATCATAGTTTAAATGTAAGATGCAAATCTATTTTATGTGAAATTCTAGCTCTTATTTGCAATTAACGCCCATTAAGGTTTCACTTAAACATTGTGAAAATGAATTGTGTCTATGACCTGATATTCCAAAGAGTTTTATTCAGATAAAATGTTAGAAATGTCTTCGGTTGCCACGGATTAAGCATATCACTGCTTTTAATGTGAACATTTATTGCTCTTCAGGAATACTGTCGAAAGCCCAAGCATTCAGTTCACGTGGAGATCATACAATTTCACTTTTCACAAAAGCAGTGAACACTTATAATCTACAAAATCTAATTTAAAAATTCTACATATCAAAAAGGAGCTGTGGAAACAGGTATGGGTAGAACAGCCTGTATACATGTCTGTAGGAAGCATGAAAAAGTAGTTTTAGAGATGTTGGGGTTGACAGTGTTGCTCATTTTGAACCTTTATACAACTGTTTGCCATTGTTTGATGAAACAAAATGAAAATCTCATAACATAAGAATGGCTCAATAGTGGTTAAGCATATTATGTCAGTTGAAAAGACAAGCTCACTATATTAAGTTACACATCGCAACCAACAGCACTCAAGTATCTAGTGCATGGAGGAAAAAAAAAAAATCACATTAGTCCATTTTAGAATCTATTTACCAGCACCAGTGGATTAATACAATGTTGGTGCTATGTTGGGAAGGCAGTTAAAATCAAAGGACCTAAAAATGAAAGAAATATTAGCAAAGAAAGGAAATCGGTCTAACGCTGCTATTGAGCACTTTGTGCTACAAGCCAGCAGATGAATGCAGAAGGCAATGAGGGCAAAGGGGCGTTCTCCTGGAATGTTTAGACACTGGTCTGCCAGTCGCCGGGAATCCTGATCATCCGTTGACTGGACTAAACTAAAGGAAGTGCGCGCACACACACCCCTCACCCCTACAAACATATGCACACATTCACACAAACCAAAAGAATTGCCAAGTCTTCACTCTTAGAGCAGAAGAGAATATGATGTGAAATGAAAGGTGTTTTGATGATGGACGCCCATGATTAGAACAGGATTACAGAAAACCGCCATGGACACAAGGCTTTCGTGTTATTCAATGGCAAACGCTCCAGTAAGCCACCAGAAAGTTGAGCTTCCAGTTTTTGACACTGTTCTTCAGAGAAGAGCTCATAATAAGAGATGTATCACGAGAGGTCTTTGGGGACGTCACCAGAATGGCCTCCTCTCCTGGTCTATAAAGGATCTGCTAAACTTGCAGGATAAGTGATTTTTAGGGGCGGGGGGGTGGGGGGTTGTACAGTAGAGTGTAAAAATCAAGAATGTGCAGCCAAACTTCAGTCTTGCTCCATGGTGTCATCTGCAGTCTCTGAGCTGTCTGAACTGATTTCTGCAGTAGTACTGCCCTCTGCTGTCAGCTCTGTGGAGCTGCTGGGACATGCAGATGGAGTCTCTGCACTGGACACTCCCTCGTCACTGCTGTTATTGCTGCTACTGCTGACTGGGTCATTTTTCTCGTCCGTTTCCTGAGCCTCAGAGCTCTCTTCACTCTCTGAATGCTGCTCTGATAGATCCGATTCACTCCCGGTTGCCTGATCGTGGGAAGGGTCGGGCGAATTGTCCGAAGTGGATTTGTCAACCCCGTTTTCTACGACCTCTGACTGTGTACTAGAGGGTTCTGCAGAGAGAGGAGCAGAAAATGTAAATGTATGCAAAGAGACGTTCAACAGCTGCTGACATGCAAAGACTGAGATATATTAGCACAGCAGTTACTCACATGATCGATACAGTTCACAAGAGAAAATAGTTAATTTAGTAGTAATTTATAAAAACTACTCAAACTTTTACATACACTTGATTCTTAATACTGTGTTGTTACCTGAATGATCCACAGCTGTGTTTTGCTTTTTGTTTTTTTTGGTTTAGTGATAGTTGTTCATGAGCCCTTGTTTGTCCTAAACAGTTAAACTGCCTGCTGTTCTTCAGAAAGACCCTTTCAGGTCCTACAAAATCTTTAGTTTTTCAGTATTTTTGTGTTTTTGAACTCTTTGCAACAATTGCTGTATGATTTTGATATCCATCTTTTCACACTGAGGACAACTGAGGTACTCATATGCAACTATTACTGAAGTTTCAAATGCTCCAGAAGGAAAAACAATGCATTAAGAGCTGGGGGTGAAAACTTTTGAACAGAATGAAGTTGTAAATGTCTTATTTTGCCTAAAATTTTTTTTTTTTTTCCCATGTAGTACTGCACTTCAGATGCATGCACTTGCATGTTTCCCAGAAGACAAAAGTTAAATTTACCCTGATCTTTAAATTCCAAAAGTTTTCACCCCTAGCTCCTAATGCATTGTTTCGTTCTGAAGCATCAGTGAGCATCTGAAGTGAGCACCTTCTGTAATAGTTGCCTACGAGTACCTCAGTTGTCCTCAGTGTGTAAGGATGGATCTCAAAATCGTACAATCATTTTTGGAAAGGTTTCAAAAACACAAAAATGCTGTGGGACCTAAAGGATTTTTCTGAAAAACATCAGGCAGTTTAACTGTTCAGAACAAACAAGGGACTCAAACAACCATCACTAAACAAAAAAAAAAAACAGCTGTGGACCATTCAAGTAATGACACAGTATTAGGAGTCAAGCGTATGTAAGCTTTTGAACAGGGTCATTTTTTTAAATTCAACTATTAGTTTCTCTTGTGGACTACATATAAACATCGTATGTGAAATATCGTCATCAGGTCATTACTTAAAAATAAATAAATAAATAACAGGCATTTTGTATAATTCCTCTTATTTTGGTAAAATAATTAACAAGGTGTATGTAAACTGGACTTCTGACCATTCGTTTTTAATACAGAGCATCTCTCTATGTGTTCAAGACATTCACCGCTTATCCAATTGGCGTCATCGGTTATCAGACAGTAGAGACTTCCCTGCTTTTAGACCTATGAAGTAAACAAAGACTAGACATAAAAAGCTCTAAAAGCCTGCAAATACCCAGATACAGCCTTTATCAAGACACAATAAATCTCTAGTTTAAACACCAGTCTGACTGGCAGAGGAAGACAAGTGCATTTTCTCAATGAGACTTTGCACCAAACCTTTAAAATGGGATCGAGGGATAGGGTTTATGTGAACTCCAGTACAGTTAGCAAATGGCACAAAAGTAATCTGGTTTATTATGTGGAAGCCTATTATAGTATAATGCATTTTTCATTGCTGCTCATGTCTGCAAAAATTGCCTTCGCTGTGCATCGTCCATGTTAGGATTGAGTTTTGCCAGCCAATGAACAATAATACGACTGGGGGAGAAAAAAAAAAAAAAAAAAAGTGAACCAAACAGCACTTTCCATTTTTGGCATGTTCCCCTGAACGGTTACCTAGCTACAGTGTAAACAGCTGCCGCTAGTACTTGTGGTGGTACTCGTGATGATCATTCAAATGCATTGTGGATCTGAGGCACATAATGCAATATTAAAACGACCTTTGTGAGGGAAAGCAAATGTGGAAACCACCTAAAACAAGCAGATGACGGTCCTGGACAACAGATGAAGCCACTATGAATGGGCAAGGTCCACATGCTTTGATTAAAATTGATCTGATGTTCTCAATCTGTGTTCATACAGGACTTTAAAAGCAATATTTCTTTATGTGTATGCCAATATGCTCTCGACAGTTCTGCTGGTATTCAGTGCGCTGTCAAAAGAACATACCTTGATCTTCAGTGACGAATTTGTCAGGTTTATCATCATTCACTTCTGTAGTGACGTCTGATGAGGACTGCGGTACATCCGACGAGCTCTCTGCTACCGACGTACAGGGTGACTGCTTTTCATCCAGCTCTTTTTCTATTCCATCCTCATCATCCTCCTCTTCCTTTTCGAACTTGAGTCTCTTTGCTTCATGTGTCTCAGTGTTTGTAGCATCGTCATCTTCACGATGTTTGCTCTTCACTGGACCACTGTGTGAACCTTCTGCTTCTGATGCCGAAGGATCACTTAAAAGACAACATTTTTTTAGATTACAAATACACATTTTTACAGACCTGAAATTGTTGAGTTTTGTGGGTTTTATTTTATGCAAGTCAAGTATTGAAGTCACCCATTTAATATTAAGTTTTTTTTTTTTTTGTATTACACTTAACAGGTTTTAGCTTTTTTGTTATATGAAGGTAACATTAAACAGTTTTGGAAACTTTATTATGACTTCTTTTATTTTTGCTACCTTTTAAATGCTTTAGACCTATATTGTGGCTTTTTTTTTTAAAACAGATTTTAATTTTAAACTATGAACTATTATGAATTATGACACACTTAGAACTTTAATAATCAATCAATCAATCAATCAATCAATAAAATATATAAAGTTTAACACCATATCTGCTTCTGTGACCATTTTCATGGCAAGGATTGTTTTTTTTAAGCTAAATTACACTAGCAGTCAATTTTTTGAACAGTAAGATTTTGAATTTAAAGAAATCTCTTCTGCTAACCAAGCCTGCATTTATATGATCCAAAGTACAGCAAAAACTGTAACATTTTGAAATATTTTTACCATTTAATATATTTTCTAATTGAATATATTTTCAGCTACATTTTCAGCATCATTAGTGTCACATGATCCTTCAGAAATCATTCTAATATGCCGATTTGCCGTTCAAGAAACATTTAAATATTAATAATAATAATAATAATAATAATTATTATTATTATTATTATTATAAAAACAGTTTAGTACATTTTTAGCAGTATTCTTTGAATAGAAAGCATTTTATCTGAAATAAAACTTCTGTAACATTGGTTTGTAACATTGTATTTTTTGGGGGTAGAAATTATAGAAATTAATACTTTTATTTAGCAAGGATGCTTTAAATTGGTCAAAAGTGATAAAGAAATGTCACTTTTCTATAATGTTACAAAATACTTTATTTCAGATAAATGCTGTTCTTCTGAACTTTCCATTCATCCAAGAAACCTGAAAAAAAAAAATTCTACTCAGCTGTTTTCAACATAATAATAATAATAATAATAATAATAATAATAATAATTATTATTATTATTATTATTATTATTATTATTATTATTTGTTTTTTTATTTTTTATTTTTTTTACCAGCTAATCTGAATATTATGAGTAATTTCTGAAGAATCACGTGACTGGAGTAATGATGCTAAAAATTTAGCTTTGAAATCACAGGAATAAATCACATTTTAAAATGGATTCAAATAAAAAAAAAAAAAAACATTTTAAATAACTTATTTTTACTGTTTTTGCTGTACTTCGGAACAAATAAATGCAGGCTTTGTGAGCAGAAGAGACAAAAATCATCTTAAAAATCTTACTGTTCAAAAGCTTTTGACTGCTAGTGTACATCAGGTTCTTACAATTTTCCTAAAAACTCTAAAACTGTACTTGGCCCAAAAAAATTCATCAGTCCCACAGCTGTGGTGCCATTTCACCACAGAAAAGGGGTCATAATATGCTTTCTTCCCCCCAAAAGCTAAAGTCATAATGAGGAGTTTTACATGAAATATAAGAAATTATTAAATGTTTGTGGGAGATAAGAAATTAAGGTAAATATCATTAAATATATTACATGAGAAAATATTAGAAATTTAGATGTGTAAAATGTCAATTTGCAAATTTTTTTTAAAAAGAAATCGCACTTAATCCTACCTAAGATTAAAGTTTTAAAATACTTTTATATTGCAATAATTCCACATTTAATCTACAAATTAAAATGTAGAAACAACAAAGACAGTATATGTTTAATATGTGTTAAATATTTATGACTGGAGGTAAGCATCACCGATACCAATCCTACTAATGTCTATAGAGAATTATTTTTTTTCCTCAATATTTAACCATTGACTATAGCCATTCAATTCAACATTACAGTATATTTGAGAGCTATCAAACTTAAAACAATCTTCACAAACCCATTATTTATCTGTGCTCTTCAACAAGTAGGAAATATACAGAAACTATAAAATACCTAAATAAAAAAAAAAAAAGATTTCCTCTTTTTTCTTTTGTTCTTTTATTATAAGACATCACAGCAGCTGGGTTATTAGGTTATTTGTGTGCTAATACTTGCTGCCGCTGCAGAACGTAACACGGATCTGACATTTCATTCGCACTTAAATGTGTTAAAGTTTTTTGAGTTTAACACGCTAATTTTGACAGTACAAGTAAAATGACAGCTGTGGTAAATATTAAGAATTTAAGTATGTAAAATAACAGCTGTGAAGTTAGCAAGACAATGAGTGCTTCCAAAAATGTTTCAGCAGGAAACAAACAAACTAATAGTAAAACTGCGTTCATCAACAGCAGGGCTACACAGTTTGAACAAAAGTATCACATCGTGGCATTTTGCACTTACTTGACTGTTCTGTCTGATTGCTCTGAGGCTTGTTCTTTGCTTTCTGTGCTGTCAGGAAGGCCGTTGGTAGCTACACTGCTGGACAGGGAGAGTTTTGGTCTGTTCAGTGGTCTGGGTGTTCCTGGACCATTCACATTTCTATCACAGACAATCAAAGACACATCAAGCCATCGAACAGTAAAATTAGGTCCAACTAGTCTCTCTTTACAGTGAGCGCTAACATTTCAAACTGAATTACTGAATCGGTTCAGCGACCCATGAGGCTATTATCAGAGTTTCCACAATGCTGGTTAAAGTGATAAACTCACCTATCTGGAAACGCTGAAGTGTTGCCAGGGAACATGACACCGTTCATTCTGTTCACACAACCTGACCCTTTTTTCCTTTAAAAAAAAAAAACGCATTAAAGGACAGCAGAGCGTTTTTCAACACATTACAAGCATCACTGAAAAGCTGCCCACTTACAAAACTGTAAAATTTAGTCGAAAAGACTTTAACTCACTCTGAGGTAGGATACACACAACTGACCACCATCACGTTCTGAAAATGAAAAATGTTTCATTTTAACCAAGCAGAGATTTTGAACTGCTTTAAGACCTTCAGAAAACAAGCCACAAGAATTGCTTATTTTCTTAAACGCAACATACCTTCTCCACACCCCTGAGGAACTTGTCTGTTCCTGTGTAGTTTCTTTTTGGCTCAGTAAGAAGCTCACAAAGACGCTGAATAGTGAAAGGAATCCTGAGAAAAAAAAAAAATTAAATATTTTCACAAAGTGACTGTGGAACAACTGTGGAATATGTTTGTTGGCCCTTACCCATTGTATCCATTGACAATTTTGAGAATCCTCTGCTTCATCTCCTCAAAGGGAATGTACTCAACGTTTGGATTGGCAGGTCCCCGTTGCTCAGGACATGAGGCTTTAAAATCATCCATCACTTTCTCCAGTTTATAGAGGAAGTAACCTTTAAACTGAGACCACTGAATCCTGATGATGAAGAAAGAAACGATTTAAGTGAAGATAAACACGACTAAATAGCAAAACAATCGGAAATCTGAAACTAAACCTACGCAAACACAGGAGAATACATCAATATCTTTCTCCATATGCCAACTGTTGAAAGTTTAAACATTTACACTCAGTTTTGATGTCCACATATTCAAGAAATTACAGTGGCTGTAGCATTTTTGTTGTGAAGAAATTGCCAAATATTAGCAATTAAGTGGACATTTGAATTAAATGTTTAATCAGTATTAAACAATTAGATTGCGTAATAGTGTAAAAATGATAATCTGGAACCATTTGTTATAATGCATAATGTACATTAGCTCTATGTTTCTAATACATTATGCATTTTAACAGTTTTGTTTAATAAAACCATGTTTACTTGCTTTATTTGAACTAATTATTATAGCTTCATTGCCATTATATATGCATTTTAAGTCATTTTAAAGGCTATTGCTTGCTTAGGTCTATTTTTTTTTATAAATTATAAATTATCCGATTACTCAATTAATCATCAAAATAATCGACAGATTACTCAATTGCCAAAATAATCGTTAGTGATAGCCCTGCAATATTTTATTAAAAATGTATTTGTTGTTTGAAGAATCTCATTTTCACCACAAAAAAGTTCTCATGACTAATCACACAATTCTGATGTTTTTTTTCCTCAGAATTCTCAGTTTGTCTCTTTATTAAGGTGTGATTATTTTTGTTAAAAGGGACTGTCTGGATCAGAAAATGTTTTTGCACATTTTATTTAATGTTTATATTAATGCACAAAATTAAATATTACACTCATGAAACAAACATACATATTAAGTAATTGTAATTACAAGAAAAAAATCTGAATTGTGAGACGTTAAAAGGTCTGAATCACAAGATACAAACTCAAAACTGCAATACACAAACTCAGAATTGTGAAAAATAAAGTCAGAATTGTATGATGAAAAGTGGCTTTTACAGTTTTTTTTTTACAGTGTTGGTGAGTAACTAGTTACTTGTAACAGCGTTATGTAATTTAATTACAATATAAAATGTAGCTAATCCGTTACACTTACTAAGAAAAAATGTGTCATTAAATTAGTTACGAAAATATTAACGATTACGTCGGAATACTTCTTGCATTAATATTTACCATTTCTTGTTAATGAGTTTAAATCTGTATTTATTTCAAAGTAAAAAAAAAGGTGCTAAAGTCATATTTTGTGGTGGCTGTGCATTAAAATTTAATTATAATCTTTATTCAAGAGATTAAGGATTGGTTTTGATTACTTCTATTGTACTCATTTGTAAGTGGCTTTGGGTAAAAGCTTGTGTTAAATGACTAAATGTAAATTTAGAAAAGTAATCAAATGTAATGACTAGGGCTGCCCCCTAATAGCCGACGAGAAGAGGCTTGGTCGACCAAAATTTCATTAGTCGCAGCAACAACAAAAAAATTCACAGAAAGTGGCAAAGTCACACAGTCCGTGACAGACAGATCATTAACGGTTGGTCTATGTGGTAAAATAGTACATCAGGCAGGACATCCAAATGCTCACCTATCATTCATCGACTTCAAATATGGCTTTTCATGAAATATGCAAGTAGTAGCAACTTTACAATGGCTGCTTAATGTAATGTTAACCTAGTAAAATGCAAGCTATTGAAATGTCTGTCCACAGTGTGGAAGCTTAAGCATGCTTAACGCATGACAGATGGAGGCACAGATGCAGTCACTTGCGCTTAAAATACTCCGTCATTTTTGGTCATACAGATAAAAGTAATACAAAATAATGAAAGTAAACAAGATGCTGCCGTTTTGAGCGTGAAACTTCAAAACTCTGTGTATACTTGTCTTGCAGACATAAGAAAAATATATAGCTATAGAGAGTGAAATGTCTACCTTTAAATGAACCAATTCAAAATATTCTCAGATTACATAATCTATATGAAATGTACAGGCGCATCCACTACTGCGGAGATGACGAGTCAGTGTCGCCGACTTCATCTCTTAAGACAAAAACAAAGAAAGCACTAGTTTATCAATAAATTATTAAAACATTAATGCAATTGAGTGCTTATTAGACTATGTAGGCAATTAAAGGCTCAATGTTATGATTTATATGGATTATTAGATGTGCAACTAATAGTCAATAATCCTTAAAATAAACGACTACTAGTTGACCAGAAAAATCTTTAGTCAAGGCCAGCCCTAGTAATCAGTTACATTAATAAAGCAATTGAAATAGTTACACTACTTATGACATTTTAAATAGGGTAACTTGTAATCTGTAACCTATTACATTTCCAAAGTAACCTTCACCAACACAAGGTTTATATCAGACTAGTGTCCTTGAAAATACTTGTCTATAAAAGCAATATTCCCTCTACAACAGTATCTGTTGTACAATCTGTTTGCGTGAGTGCTGAACTTACATGGTCTCTCCTGTTTTTGCAACATGCGATAGAAACTGATCCAAAATCGGGCAGGTTTCCTTTTCTCCTTTCTTCTCGAAATCTACAGTGAACAACAAAGTAAATAATAATGTTTCTTGTGAAAATGCTTTTATTCTATTGCATATTCTGTCTAACAACATTACTGACACTTTATTGTTATTTCTTCTAGTGTGCATTCATGCTTCAGCAATTTGATATGAAGAAAGTCAATGGAGCACTTTGAAGTTTCTTCTTCAAACATGGTGGCAGAATTGGAAAATTTATAATATGGTCATGGAGGAAAACTTATTATGGATATATAAAAAAACTCTGTACAATGTCATATATCAAGGTTATAAACAAAACCAGCATCAATGATATGACAGTTTCAAGACTTCAGTCTGTCAGTAATATAATATAATCCACCCACACTCTTTTACAGTGTTAAATCACACAAATAAGCGCCCGAGAAACTTTTCTGCTGACTATGCAGCGAAGTTAATGCAAGTAAGAAGTTTCTGACAGTAAATAAGCGACTAAACCAGTGTATTGAGTGCTCACAGAGTAACAGCAGTGTAGCTCCGAGCTAACCGGCTTTCTTTCTGTTTCTGGGTTCCAGAGCACTTTATCAACTTCCGACCGGGTACATCAACAAAATCAACTCAAACACGTTTTCTGTGTACCGTTGAGAACCAATCGATATCGATTACTCGTGATATGTAATGCTTTCCCCTGCTGGATCAGCTATTTAGCATCGGCTGCTAGTTTGATTTCTTAGCTTAGCGTACAAGCTAACGAATTTACAAAGCCTTTTCTGTTAAACGTTATTGGTCAGATTGCTTGCGGTACCTCTAAATGCTCCAAGAAGTGTGTCGATTTCCATTGTGGAGGTATGTTTGCTACTCTCTGGTCTCTCTGAGTCCAACTGGAGACAGAAAGATGGCAACAGCGACACGGAGAAAACAGCAGCAAATCTTTAATATGGCGCCGGTGACGTCACTACCTGCCTGGCTTCTACTGTTGAGCATGCGCCAGGTCTTCATGTTGATGAAAACTGTTCATTTTGCATAAAGGAGCAAGAAATCCTGTCTTTTGTTATATGTTAAAATCATAGGTTAAAATGTACCCTTTGTTGTTTTATCTACTTTAAAACTTTGAAGCTAAATTACATGTGGAACATGTATGTATACTAATAGTTGTTTAGGCAGAGTAAGGGATTTTTCAGTCCAGAAAATAAACCAGTTCTGGTTGGTTTGAATGTTTTATGACTCGCTTATATGGTTGTATTGAAACAGCACTTATCAATAATGTGTAATGAAGAATATCACTAAAGAATAACCGAATAATAGCAATTTTAGAAGCTCAGAAATGAATTAGCTATAGGAAAATGAAGAGCAGGGTGGTAAACATGAATAGATACATATTGAGTCAAACTTGCAAACTTGTTTAAATATGTCTGAATGTATTTGCAAGACACTGTAAATTGAAAGCTAGCCAGAGGGAGGCAGTATATGCACAATGAATAAAAAAAAAAAAAAAAAGTATTTCTATAATTTGTTCCTTTGTGATTCCACTACCAGTCAAAAGTTTTTGAACGGTAAGATTTTTAATGTTTTTTTTTAAAGAAGTCTCTTCTGCTCACCAAGCCTGCATTCCTTTTATCTAAAATACAGCAAATATAGCAAATATAGGAATATATTTTAAAATGTAATTTATTCCTGTGATCAAAGCGAAATTGTCAGCATCATTACTCCAGTCTTCAATCTCACATGGTCTTCAGAAAGCATTTCAATATGCTGGTTTGCTGTTGAAGAAACATTATTATTATTGCTATCAATATTTAACAGTTGAGTAAATTTTTTTAGGATTCTTTGATTAGCAGAAAAATCCAAATATCAGCATTACATATATATATATATATATATATATATATATATATGTATATAAATATATAGTGAAAGAAATTAAAGAAATTAATAGTTTTCTTTAGCAAGGATGCTTTAAATGGATCAAAAGAAGATATCTGTTACAAAAGATTTTTTTTTTTTAATTCTATTCAGATAATAAATGTTTTTTGAGCAACAAATCAAAATATTAGACTGATTTCTGAAGGACCATGTGACTGGAGTAATGATGCTAAAAATTCAGCTTTGAAACCACAGGAATAAATTAAATGTTAAAATATATTCCAATAGAAAACAGCTATTTTAAATAGTAAAACTTGTTTGATATTTGTTTTTCAGTTTATGTCAGAAATCTTTATTTGTCATTTTTTCATCTCTGTAAAACATCTGTAAAACTTTATTTTCATGATTTGATTAGATTGAATTTTCAGTTTTTCATTTTCAGCGTAGTGTCTCAGACTTAAGTTGAGGTCAATATATGCAAAATGTTAATTATTTTACTTGTGCTTAAAATACTCTGTCATTTTCAGTCATACAGATAAAAGTAATACAACTTTCTAAACAACAAACATTAAACCTTTGTAAAATAATGAAAGTAAACAAGATGCTGCCGTTTTGAGCATGAAACTTCGAAACTCTGTGTATACTTGTCTTGCAGACATAAGAAAAATATATATCTATAGAGAGTGAAATGTCTACCTTTAAATGAACCAATTCAAAATATTCTCAGATTACATAATCTATATGAAATATACAGGCGCGTCCAATACTGCGGAGATGACGAGTCAGAGTCTAAATTGAGGTCAATATATGCAAAATGTTAATTATTTTACCAAAATAAGAGGGATCATACGAAATGTTATTTTTTACTTAGTACTGACCTGAATAAGATATGAGAAAATAATAGTTGAATTTATAAAAATTACCCTCAGTTGTCCTTGGTGTGAAAAGATGGATCTCAAAATCATACAGTCATTGTTGGAAAGGGTTTAAATGCACAAAAATGCTGAAAAACCAAAAAAATGTGGGACCTGAAGGATTTTTCTGAAGAACAGCTGGCAGTTTAACTGTTCAGGACAAACAAGGGACTCAACTATCATGAAAAAAACATCTGTGGATCATTCAGGTAACAACACAGTATTAATAATCCAGCATATGTAAACATGCATTTTGTATGATCTTTCTTATTTTGATAAAATAATTTTTAACATTTTGCAGATTCTGCAAGCTGTATGTAAAATTTTACCCTTAATGTATTTGGACACCACTATATATCCTTAATCGTTTATTTATTTATTTTTAATTATTGCTGTTTTTCTTTATAGGTTACAGTAAAGGTATGCCGCTTCAGAGGGGTCAGAGTTTCAAATGAGCACATTTCTGTATAAAACATTTAGACTTTTAAACGTGCGCAAGTTGTGATTGGCTAAGGGCGAGGTCACGTGACGGACCGACGCCTTGCGCTGCAGCGGTCAGCGAGTGCAAGTGTGCGATAACAGCAGCAGCGGCTCTGTCTGGAGCTCACACTGTACATTACAGAAGCCCCCTCCTCAGGAAGACGGTGTTTCTCCCATTATGGGCGACAAGAAAAGCCCATCCAGGTATAGAAACATCTCATTCGCTCTATCTTTTCATAAAGAATCTTGTGCGTTTGTGTATATTGGCGAATAGCCGCGTAATGCGGTTAAAGTCTACTTATTTTTCCTGGTCGGATTTAACGGAAAAAAGCGCAGCCATGGCGGATACGGAGCCTTGCCTGACTCCCGGTATCCAGCTTTAGACAAAGGGAATTTAGGAAACGCCTCCTCTCTCCTTTTCTCTTCGCCTTTTTCAACAAATTTAGCCAGTTTGCCCTTCAGGCATGCAAAATCGTCAGATTGCAAGTGTATTAGTGCGGTTGTGGAGGACGGGCGTCCGTATACAGCACGTAGAATTAGTGCACATGATGACATTTGCACTAATTAGGGTGCAGCATGCTATTTAAATACCCTAACCAATTCTCCCTTTAAATCTTGCAGGCCAAAAAGACAAGCCAAGCCCTCTGCAGACAACGGATTTTGGGACTGTAGCGTCTGCACCTTCAAAAACAGTGCAGAGGCATTCAAATGCAGTATATGTGATGTGCGGAAAGGTACATCTACAAGGTAAAGTGACACTGCAGCTTACAAGGAGGAGTTATGCATTCATAACCATCGTAAACACATTGCACATGCATGCAATGAAGATGTCAACATTGATATTTGGTCTTGTTCATGTGGATTGTGCCTTTATCCATACTGACGTCATGTGATTCCTGTAGAATTTCAATGACACACTAGGACAGGCAGCAAGATCCGGCTGGTGTGGAAGTATCCTGGTCTGTGCGCAGGGCCCCATTATGTGATCCTATAGGAAATGGAACACGGCATGATGAAGGCTTTAAACGTCTCAGATTTGCTAGTGCAGTGTTGTTTTGTTAAGCACGCTGTGCAAAATATGAAACATATGGCTGTTTTTTGCAGCTTGCTGTATTGCTGTGGCCACTAATGCATTGATGTTATCCTAGTGATGGTGTTATGTGCTAGAATTTAGGGTACTATTGGCACCTATGGCGTGCAGCCATGGTCTCAGATATGATATTTAAGTGGATTAAATCTGAGTAAAGCCTGTCAAATTAAATTAAAGATCATATATATATAGGCCAGTGACAAAAAGAATGCTTTTTTGTGGTAGGTATTCAGTATGTGTGTAATTGTTTTGCAAAAGCAAAGCACAGATGGTAGTGTATAATTATTTTAGCTGTTTAGTATTTCCCAGTAGTGGATTATGAGATGAAGCGGGGATATTTCTGACACTATTTCTAGGTCACTAATCAAAGAAGCACATTTGTTGTATTGAATCTAAAGCTGCGAAACGATTATTTGCAGTTAATCGATTCAAAATAAAAGTTTATGTTTGCATACTATATGTATGTATTTAAAATATATATTTGTATGTAAACACTTGTATATCATTTATATTTTATATATATATATATATATATATATATATATATATATATATATATATATATATATTTTCATTTATAAATCTAACAGATTGTTCCTTAATATATACATGTAGTATATATTTATGTGTATAGTAATAAATATAAATAGTACACACATATAGTATGCAAACATAAACTTTTATTTTGAATCAATTAATCGTGACTAATCGATTTGCAGCTCTAATTGAATGTGTGCAAAATATCAGAAACTTTTACCGAAAATTGCTTTTTGAGACATTTTTAAGATTTTATAGTGATAATTCTGATTAAAAATATTGGATTCAACTGTGAAAATTCAAAACATAAACAGCATTTTCACCAGTGGTCTCAGACGTTTGGGCCCCAAATGTATATGCAAAGTGTTTCATCTTTCATATTTTCAAACGGTTTGCTTTTGAAATTGACAGATCATGAAAGAAACGGCATCTTCTTTTAAGTTTCTCTACATTACCTGTTTTTTAGCCAAATATTCTAGTGGGCTGAATGTGGCGAGTGCTCACTGGGTTTTATCACAGGTGTTCATATCTCCGCCGGAGTGACAGTCTTTTCATGTATTGTGTACAGCGTGAAGTACGCAGGCATCTCCTCTCGGCGTAAATTGCATGCTTGAATGTTGATTTTCTGGCTTTGTTGAAGCAACAGGATCAGTCCCGGCTCTCTCATAGAGAGGTTGTTTGATGAGGCCGGGTTTATTACGCCGTTCTGAGATGTGCTTCTGCTGAGTGTCGTGTCTGCGTCTGGCCACTGTTACACACCAGAGTAGCAACAGCTGAGGTAATCAGCAGGGTACCACACCGACAGACACAAACAAAAAGCCTTTCTCTCTCTCGCTTTTAAGCCATTTTCATGCTGTGAAGTGGACCACACACTTATAATATTGCAAAAAAATGGCACAGTAGAGGATTTTTGCATAACTCAAAACTGTGGTAATACTTTATAATCGTAGTTAATTGGTGCAAAACAATGCAATGTTTCCAGTCTAGGTGTTGTAAGAAAGGATTCGTGTTTATGATGTTGCAACAAAGAGAATATGTTAATTTGTCTTTATTTAGCTAAATGAAGACAATTTTGTTCTTTAATAAGATTAGGGGATGGTGATTAGCCTATGTGTTGTCAGTATGAAGTTAAATCTGGAACAGGTAATGTAATTAGAACATCATAGAGAGCCGCCAATCAAAGACATGAACTGTCATCAGAGTGTTATTAACTCATCTGCGAGCATTTACTGTGATTCTCCAACTGCAATTCACTCTGAGAGGTAATGATTTAAACCCAGAATACTTCCTGTGCTCATACCCTTAAAGAATGGTTGCCCGGAACAAATCTGTTAATGCTTTCTGCTGTGCCAGTATGAAAAAGTATTGAGAATATTGAGAACTTCATGTGCTTGAATTATTGATAGACCAATGTATCAGACGAGTAATTGTCATTTTGAGAGTATCTGCGTTGATCAATAAGCACAGGAGTTTTCTAAATATTCAGAAGTACACTCTTAAGAAAAATGGTTCTATATAGTACCAGAAAAGGGTTCTTTGGCTTGTAACAATAGAACCCTTTTTGGTGCTAAATAAAAATATTTTTTATAGGGTTCCATAAAGAACCATGCTTTGAAAATGCTATATAGAACTTTATAAATATAAACTTTATTATAAATAACCTTTTCAGTGCTAGTTTATTTTCATTAATATTAGTATATTTATGTAATTATTAATATTATTTGAATATACTATGTATTAATTAACTGTTTTATTGCTTTTTACTCTTCTGTCTGGTTTTTCAGTATCTTGTAGTGTATATACAACAACAACAACAACATGTGTCAGTTAGGTACTTTTTATTTTTTAATGACATGAATTGGTAGCAAAAAATGACAGCACTATAACAACAAGAAAACATTAATAGATGCCTTTCACATTGAACATAAATGCTTAAAGAAGTAAAAATAGAATCAAAATAGTGAAATGAAGACCAGGTTCCAGTGAAATAAAACATAAGTAATTAAAAAAAAAAAAAATGGATACAATATGGATCTGTTACTTACGTAGTGAAGAGGATTGTCAGAGCTGCTCACACTTAGGCTACATGTGATTTAAAAAAGAAGAGAAAAGAACATATTTGTTTGGAAACCAATACAATTTTAAATTTAATTTTGTATTTAAAAGTAAGAATGAAATCATTTACCTGTTGAGAGTGTGTTGACAGTCTGTAGTTGGATCTCACAGCTCCAGAAACTCACTAATAAGGTGCTTTGACAGTTACAGATTTGAAAATCAAAAGGGCGGGAATAAAGAACCCTAACTCTAACTCTAAGAACCATTTCAGCATTAAAAGGGTTCTTCAGGATGCTATGGTTCTAAATAGAACTGTTACTACATGTAAAGAACCTTCAAAGAACCATCTTTTTTTTTTAGAGTGTAGTTGTTCTCACTTGCATCAGTTTATATATAATGACAGCCCTTAAAAAGGGCAATACACCATGTCAGTTATTTTAATAATACCCCATGTAATACACTACATATCAATAAGTTTGAGATTGGTAATATTTATATATGTTTTTGAAAGTGGTCTCTTGGTGCTTATCAAATTTATTTATTTAACTGTTTGCACTTATTTGATCAAAAATGCAGTGAGAAATCAGTTTTTTTGTGGTAATACATTTAAAAAATGAAATTTATTTATGTGATGGCAAAGCTGAATATTTAGCATCATTACTCCAGTCTTCAGTGTCACATGATCCTTCAGAAATCATTCTAATATGCTGATTTGCTGCTCTAGAAATATTTCTTTACATTGATTATTATCAGCGTTGAAAACAGTTTCAACACTGCTGCTTAATAATTATGCATCTTTGCTGAATAACTAAATAAATAAACGTACTGACCCTAAATATTTAAACAATAGTGGGGTTTACTATACATTTGTGTTATCTCGTGGTTTTAATGATTTGTAATACGAATTTTACTATTAATATTAATAAGGAACCTAGTTTTGATAAATAATTAGTAGGGTTGCAAAGAGGTGGAGCATTTCCAGCACATTTCTGAAAAATTCCAGAAATTTTGGAGATTTTAAAGGATTTTTTGCAAACTTTCTGAACTTTTTAGGAAGGGTTCTGGTCCCTTTTGCAACTTTAGGTGTGTCCAAAATTTATTGTACATACACTACCAGTCAAAAGTTTTTGAACAGTATGAGTTTTATAGTTTTTTAAAGAAGTCTTTTCTGCTCACTAAGCCTGCATTTATTTGATCCAAAGTACAGCAAAAACAGTAAAATTCTGAATGTTTTTTACCATTTAAAATAACTTTTATATTTAGAATGTAATTTATTCCTGTGATTTCGTACTCCATATGGTCCTTCAGAAATCATTCTAATATTCTAAATTGCTGCTCAAAAACATTTATTATTATGTTAAAAAACAGCTGAGTATATTTATTTCAGGTTTCTTTGAATTTTTTTTTTTTTATTTAAAGCATCCTTGCTAAATAAAAGTATTCATTTCTATAATTTCTTTCCCAAAAAATAATGAAAAAAATTATACTGATTTCAAGCTTTTGAATGGCATAGTGTATAATGTTACAAAAGCCTGTTTATTTCAGATAAATGCTGATCTTTGGATATGTCTATTCATCAACAAATCCTGAAAAGAAATACTAAACTGTTAAATATGATATTAATAATATTTGAAAATGTTTCTTCAACAGCAAATTGGCATATTATAATGATTTCTGAAAGATCATTTGGCACTGAAGACTGGAGTAATGATGCTGGAAATGTAGCTTTGATCACAGGAATAAATTACATTTTAAAATATATTCAAATAGAAAACAGTTATTTTAAATAGTAAAAATAGTTCAAAATTGTACAGTTTGCTGTACATTGGACCAAATAAATGCAGGCTTGTTGAGCAGAAGAGACTTCTTTAAAAAAAGCATTTGACTTTTGACTTGTAGTGTATATTGGGGTGAAAACCAGTAAAGTTAGATTAGTCAGGTTTTAAAATAGTCAGAATGGTTTTGAAAGGCATATTTTAAAACGGCAGTGACAAATATCCAGAAACTGTGTCAGTTTACCTGCATATAAGCATTTTTTGGTCATCTGTTGTCCTTTACTCTATATATTGGCAAAGCACTTGATTTCTGGTAACAATTTCTTTTTTAGAAAACCTAGGATAAACTCTCAACTCGTGGCACAGCAGGTCGCTCAACAGTACGCAGCCCCACCCCCAGCCAAGAAAGAAAGAAGGGAAAGGACAGACCGAGACCTGCCTGACGACGACCACTTCGACATGGACAACTCTGACTCAGATAGACTTAGCAGTCTCCATCCTGACTCCGACCATCCTGAGAGATTAGGTCTAGATGGAGGTCAGCTGGACCGTGGACATTCTCACAAGGATCGGAGACAGGAGCGTTGTCTAGACAAACCACAACCACTCCATACAGACAGGAGGCCTGAGAGAGCAGGACTGACCCCAGACCTGCTTCAGCAACAGCAGCAGCAGCAACAGCAGCAGCAGCAGCAACAACAGCAGCAGCAGCAGCAACAACAACAACTGCAGCAACCGCTGCAGCAGCAACAGCAACAGCAGCCGCACAACAGAACAGACAGAGAGCACATGGACAGAGCAATGCTGGACAAACTTCAGCCTCACAGAGAGCACATGGATAAAGATCATCCGCACACGACGGGCTCTGGAATGCAGCCGGCAGAGAGAATGGGTGCGGAGAGAGAGGAACTCAAAAAAGGAAAAATAGAGAGAGCCATGATGGAGAAACACAAAGAGAGACCTAAAAGCCTCACACCCAGTAAAAAACCCACTGCTAAGAAGATGAAGTAAGTGTTGTTATGCAGTCCTGCTCTCCTTTAATTTGATCTAATCGAGGGTTTTTATTAGTGCTGTCAAAGTTAACAAACGCATGCAATTATGCTGAATACTTTTAATTCGGGGTTCTGAGTTAAAAATCCCATCAATTTTCTCCATAGGGGAACTGATTTTTAACAATAGTTCATAAAACTTTAAAAACAAACATGCTGCGAGCTGCGAGCTTGTTAATAGATGGTAAACAACTGTTTAAGAATGGAATTTCTGGTGAAAAACTACATTGCTGTTGATTATACAAATAAATCTCCACCAATCAGAGAATTAAAGTCAGCAAATAATGTATAAAGGACACTTTAGTGCCTGCCCACTCCCATGAAGCACTGCAAATCTTGTAATAGAGTTAAAACGGTCCCTTTGCTTCCAAAGTAGTTAAAGGGTTACTCCACCCAAAAACTTGTCCCCATGTCGTTCCAAACCCGTAAAAGGTTCGATCGTCTTCGGAACACAATTTAAGATATTTTGGATGAAATCCGGTAGCTTTTTGACTGTCCCTTTGACTGTCAAGTACATTACACTGTCAAGGTCCAGAAACATATGAAATACGTTGTCAAAATAGTTCATCTGCCAACAGTGGTTCAACCATAATTTTACGAAGCTACGAGAATACTTTTCGTATGCAAAGAAAACAAAAATGACGACTTTAAGCCCAACACACTGATACGTTTTCTATGTGTATTTATGCTATTATTCGAATGAAAACAGCGCATCCTTGTGTTGTGGCTGATACAGAACAGCGTATGTTGTTTACGTCCAGTGGATACTTTCCAAAATGGCGCTACGGTGACATAGAGGAGACGAATTGTTGACTAAAGTCATCATTTTTGTTTTCTTTGCGTACAAAAAGTATTCTCGTAGCTTTGTAAAATTGTGGTTGAACCACTGCAGATGGACTATTTTGACAACGTATTTCATGTTTCTGGACCTTGACAGTGTAATGTACTTGACAGTCAATGGGACAGTCAAAAAGCTACCGGATTTCATCCAAAATATCTTCAATTGCGTTCCGAAGACGATCAAACCTTTTACTGGTTTGGAACGACATGGGGGTAAGTGATTAACGACAAAATTTTCATTTTTGGGTGAACTATCCCTTTAACATATTTTGCTATAAACATGAAATATATTGTTTGTATATATACATACATAAAGGGATAGTTGACCCAAAAATGACATTAATTATCTGTCATTAATTACTCTTATGTCGTTCCAAACCCGTAAGACCTTCGTTCATCTTCAGAACACAAATCAAGATCTTTTTCATGAAATCCGAGCACTTTCTGATTCTCTATACACTGTAAAAAGCAAAAAACACAATTTGAGGAGTCAGCTTAAAATAATTTGTTACCCTGCTGCCTTAAAATGTGAAGTTCAGTCAACTCATATAAGTTTATTCAAGTTGAAATGTTAAGTTGTACTAAGTGACCACTTAGTTTACTTGACTAAACTAAAAATTAGTTTGTTAATCTTAACAGCTGTTTGTTACTCGGCTGCTTTAAACTTGTAAGTTAAATCAACTCAAATATATAAGTTGTCACTTAGTAAAATGTAATATTTCAAGTTAACTTTTCTCGTGTTGAGGTGAACTTAAAATTTTAAGGCAGCCAGGTAACAAATAATTTTAAGTTGACTCAACAAATTATATTTTTACAGCAACGTAACTGACACGATCAAGGCCCAGAAAAGTAGCAAAGACATAGTTAAAATAGTCCATGTGACATCAGTGGTTCGACTGTAATGTTATGAAGCTACAAGAACACTTTTTGTGTATCCCTTTAAAATCAATAGTTTCTCCTTTTTTTTTTTTTTTTTTTTTTTTTTTTTTGGATTTGCAATGCTTCTTAGAACTGTAGTAAAGCAGTTAAGTACACAATATTAAAAGTACCTTTTTGTCTGATTTAGTTTAAAAAAAAATACTTTTTACTTCAAATTAGGGCTACATGATAAATTGCATGTGATTGTCATGTGCTTCTGGTCAGTAAAGCCAGTTCTGTGATTAGCGTTCATAATCAAATGTGATATTGCATAGCTTGTCAGCGATCTACAGCTCTGTGTTTCAAATGCCGTTCCATCTCAACGCACATGATGGAGATTTACTACTAATCACAGAACCGTCTTTACTGAAGAGATGTGCATGACAGTTGCATGCAATTTATTGTGCCCTACTTCAAATAAATCCTAGTGATTCATTTTGTAGTTGGTTGGTTTGGTTTATGCCTGAAAAGTGAACAGCCACTGATGCACTCCATAAAAGTTTTAAAACGGCTGATTAAAATGGGAGCAGTTCAAGTATCACACACAAAAGTATCATTTATTGGATAATGTATTACATTAATAACTGATTTGGTGATTTGCTAACTTTCAATGAGAAAAATAATCCGTTTGTGTGATGTTCCTCATTTGTAAATCGCTTTGGATAAAAGCGTCTGCTAAATGAATAAATGTAAATGTTAAAACACCAGTGGAGAATTCCAGGCCTGCTACAAAAATACATTTACAAATGAATGATTAAGTCCATAAATTGTGGGGAAAGTTGTATGTTAATAGTCTGTTACTAATGGCTTATTAAATCATCATTTACAGGCCAAAACTCATTCAGAAAAGTCCAGCTGGGGAAAGTAACTGTATGAAGGCTGGCAAGTCTGTCACGAAGAATAACAAATCTATCATTTCACGGTAAGTTCTGAACTGATCTGCTCTTCAACAGTTCTTAAAGTTGGCATGAAATTAAAATGTACATTATCTGTTTTCTAAATGCATCTTAAAGGGTTAGTTCACAGAAAAATGAAAATTCAGTTATTAATGACCCACATGTTGTTAAAGGAACACTCCACTTTTTTTGAAAATAGGCTCATTTTCCAACCTCGAGTTATACAGATGAGTTTTACCGTGTTTTTTTTTTTTTTTTTTTAATTAATTCAGCCGATCTCCGGGTCTGCCGTTAGCACTTTTAGCATAGCTTAGCATAAATCACTGAATCAGATAAGACCCATTAGCATCTCGTTCAAAAACTACCAAAGATTTTCGATATTTTTTTTATTTAAAACTTGACTCTTCTGTAGTTACATTGTGTACAAAGACAGACAGAAAATGAAAAGTTGAGATTTTCCAAGCTGATATGGATAGGAACTATACTCTCATTCTGGCGTAATAATCAAGGAACTTTGCCGTCGTACCATGGGTGCAGCAGGCGCAATATTATGCAGCGCCTGAATATAGTCCCCAGCTATTTTACTATTACCTTACTGGCTCAGTGCTGGTCACACTGGAAGTTACCTAGCTGGGGACTATTTTCAGGCGCTGCGTAATATTGCGCCTGCTGCACCCATGGTATGGCAGCAAAGTTCCCTGATTATTACGCCAGAATAAGAGTATAGTTCCTATCCATATCAGCCTGGAAAATCACAACTTTTCATTTTCTGTTGGTCTTAGTACACGATGTAACTACAGAAGAGTCAAGTTTTAAATAGGAAAAATATCAAAAATATTCCGTCATTTTTGTACAAGATGCTAATGGTCTAATAAGATTTATACTAAGCTATGCTAAAAGTGCTAACGCCAGGCCCGAAGATTGGCTGAATGGATTCAAAAACACTAAAACTCCTCTGTTTAACTCTAGGGGAGTTGGAAAATGAGCCTATTTTCAAAAAAAGTGGAGTGTTCCTTTAAAGACCTTCATTTGTCTTCGAAACACAAATTAAGATATTTTTGATGGAATCCAACAGCTCTCAGACCCAAAGGTCCTTCCACGTTCAAGGCCCAGAAAGGTACCAAGAACATTGACAAAATAGTCCATGTGACATCAGTGGTTCAATCGTATTTTTATGAATCTATGAGAATACTTTTTGCACAAAAAAAAACAAAAATACGTCAGCCTAGCGCCATTTTGGAGAGTAATGTGACGTGCGAGTGTTGTTGTTGTTGTTTGTTTGTTTGTTTGTTTGTTTGTTTGTTTGCTTGTAGCTTCATAAAATCACGATTGAGTCACTGATGACTCATGGACTATTTTGTCTCTGCCCTTACTACCTTGCTGGGCCTTGAATGTGTCAGTTGCGTTGCCGTCTATGCAGGGTTCAGAAAGCTCTTGAATTTAATCCAAAATATCTTAATTTGTGAAGAAAATCAAAGGTCGCACGGGTTTGGAGCAACATGAAGGTGAGTAATTAATGACAGAATTTTCATTTTTGTGTGAACTATCCCTTTAATGATCTTGTTGTGATTTACAATTTTGACTCAATCTTTCTGTAAAATGACAGACTTCTCCAGTCACTTAGTCTACTTAAATCCACAGATTGCAAGCTTGCATTCAGATCTACCTCTATTTAATCAACAACTGATGGATAGAACTAAGTCCATGCACATCATAATACGCATACTAGATCTGTTGCTACTTGTTACATTGTGAATGCAGGCTTTTGCCTGCATTAGAGTATTCTTGATTCCTTTGAATGACTTCATATTTAATTTATAGTCTTAATGCTTTGAGTTATTAAGAGGAAATCCAATGAGCGGCTAACAGTCTTTTCAGTGGCATTATCCACAGGCGTTTAACTGCAGTGTAGACCGCTAAAACTGGATTATTATATATGTTGTACTTTGGGCTGAATGAAACATTCAAAAATACAGTTTATTCCTAGTGAAATGAAAACCGCTTCTGACAAAGCATGTGAATGTATACACTTACACAAGGTAAAGACCCATGTAGTCATATTAGTGACCTAGAAAAAGCTGTTTTAGTGTACATAAGATGGCCCAGCCCTCCTCTTATGATGGATGTCGTCATATGAAGCTTAATACTCACTTTATCCTCTTATTAAAAGAAATGTTTGGTTGCAAATTAATAATTGGCTACAACAACGTTTGCTTTTGCATGATGCTTCATCACACTTTGGCTGCCAGTGGTTTTTGGAAAGATAATTTTTGCCCTCAGAATGATATAGTTACAGCTACATCTACAGCCAAAACAACCAAAAATGACTTGGCACACCTTTTAAAGTTGTTGACTTTCTTAATATGTAAAGGGTTAGTTTATCCAAAAATGAAAATTGTCATTAATTACTTCGCAAACTCATAAGACTTTTGTTCTTCTTTGAAACACAAATGAGAATCTTTTTGATTAACCCTGAAAGATTTCTGTTCCTCCACTGAAAGTTTATTACACCAAATTGTGATGGTTCAAAAGACACAGGGCCCTATTTTAACGATCTAAGAGTATGGTCTAAATTGCACATTGCAGGTGTACTTAAGGGGTGTCCAAATCCACTTTTGCTAGGACAGAAAAATGGTCTAAAAGGGTTGTTCCTATTTTCTTAATAAGTCATGGGTGTGTTTTGGGCATAATGTGCATTAAACCAAACAGAGTCTCATCTCTTATTCCCTTTAAGAGCCACTTGCACTCGTGCCATGACGGATTTGCTATTTACATTGCGGAATTTGCAAGAACAAAGACTGACTGGGGGGTGGGGGCATTCGTGGGCCATGCCCCCCAAATGAGTTACTGTGCGTGCACCCCCTTTCCATCCTCCCCCCTCTGAACATCTCGTTTTCGAAAGCAAATGCAAAAACGAAACCAAAAAAAAACAGTGCACATAAGAAAGTGATTGACTATTGATTATGACATGTAGCATAGGTATTTTTACATTTATGTAGCCTACGCAATAATATTATTTTACATTTGTAATCCTTTCATTTTTAATATTTAGCATGTTTGTGTGCTGTTACGCATCCCTGTGTGTAAAAAGCAGACTGTATGCACATTGTGCACCTGCCTGTAGGCGCATAATACTAAAGCGCTCTTTAAATAACAAAAAAAAATATTGCGCCATCAACTTTAGACCAGGTTTTAGTTGGTCGGATGCGAAAATGATAACTGTGTCGGGCTGAAACTAGCTAAAATCACTTTGCGCTAGGTGTATGATAGGGCCCATAAAATCCATAATCAGTTTATTAACCAGATTTACTAACAGTTTGCGCCAGCATAAACCGTCTTTTGGTGTTTAAATAGTACTGTCAGGATTTACTAATGACACAATAAAGACTTAGCGTTGAAAAGGCATGGAAATGGTTATTTTTGCACCTGACCTTATTGAATATGCATTTGTAGGAGTTTCCCTTTCAGACAAAAGATTTATTTACTAAGATTTGTGCTCGTCAAATTACTGTTATTTGCGCCTTTATTTAACGCCCCCATAAAAGCATATCTTTAAGTAGGCGGTAATTTGTGCTTCTCTTGGTAGATTGCGCTGGTCATTATGGAAACAATCTGTTCTTTATTGTGCACGTTGTCAGTAAATTTTCATGGAAATGCATTAATTTGCCCCGTTTAGTAATATTTAACGGAAACTCAACCATATATGTAGGAACAAACATCAGTGTTTTTATGTGAATAAATTTGTACATCTTTTCATTGTATGAAGTGATTGTGTCTCCTCAGATAATATGGATTATATTTACAATGTCTTTTTTTCCTCTATGATGTGTAAAAGTTTTGGTTGTATAACTTTAAGTGGAGGGACAGAAATCTCAGGTTTCATTAAAATATCTTTATTTGTGTATTGAAGATAAAGGAATGTCTATGGGTTTAGAACCAGTGTTATTTTGATATCACTTTTTTGGTTCATATTTTAGTAATTTTGTTGTCTATTTATTTATTTATTCTAAGAAGATATAATAAATGAGAAAACAAGATATGAGATTGGCAACCAGCTCAAATAAAATACTTTTTTTATTTAACATTTATTTTGTTTCAAGTAACAAAAACGTTTTTATTTTTTATTTTAATTTTAGTTAATAATAACCCTGTTTGACATGAGATGACATGCAGTGTTGCCAAGTCTGCAGTTTCCCTGCGGAATCGGGCTACTTTAACACTGTTGCTGCGGGTTGTTTTTGATGTCAGTGGGTTGAATCGACCACAATAATGTCATATTTAGCCCCTGAAATGCTAATTTACCAGGGGAACCCAAACAAAAAAAAATTTATTTTATCCCCCAGAACACGATTTTCAATGGGGAGGCCCCCTCGAAACGCAATTGGGCGGGTTTTGTTGTGAAAACCTGCCAACCCTGATGATGAGGGATAACTGATGACAATTTTCATTTTAGGGTGAACTATCCATTTATAAAGGATTAGTTCACTCCTGAATTAAAATTTCCTGACAATGTACTCTAAGATTCAAGATGTTCATGTCTTTCTTTTTTCAGTCAAAAAGAAATTAAGGTTTTTGATGAAAACATTCCAGGATTTTTCTCCATATAGTGGACTTCAGTGGGGATCAGTGGGTTAAAGGTCCAAATTACACTTTCAGTGCAGCTTCAAAGGACTCTTTATGATCCCAGCTAACAAATTAAGGGTCTTATCTTGTGAAACAATTAGTAATTTTCTTAAAAAAAAAAAAATTCAAAATGTAAATACTTTTTAACCACAAATGCTCGGCTCGACTTCACGCATTACATCACGCGGAAGTACCGACATAGTGTTTACAAAGCAAACGCGCAAAGAAAGTCAAACACCCTTTACAAAAAGGTAAAACAATGATTTTTAAGTTGGAAATTATGTAATGCGTGAAGTTGTGGACGTGCATCACAAAGCTAGAGCAAGATGAGCATTTGTGGTTCAAAGTATATACCTTTTATTTTTATTTTTTTAATTTAAGAAAACTACCAATTGTTTTGCTAGATAAGACACTTATTCCTCAGCTGTAGAGCCCTTTGAAGCTGCACTGAAACTGCAGTTTGGACCCTCAGCCAGCTGATCCCCATTGAAGTCCACTATATGGAGAAAAATCCTGAAAACGTAATTTATTTTCGACTGAAGAAAGAAAGATATGAACATTTTGGATGACATGGGTGTGAATAAATTATCAGGAAATTTTTATTCTGGAAGTGAACTAATACTTGAACACCAATTGAACACTGCAGTAATACAGTTGATGTGTAATTCCTTCTTTCTTTATTTTTCTTTTACGCTTCAGACCTAAACTGAAGAACGTGGACAGGAGCTCGGCTCAGCAGCTCGCTATAACGGTGGGCAATGTGACTGTCATCATCACAGACTTTAAGGAGAAGACTCGCTCGTCCTCCACCTCTTCCTCCACTGTCACCTCCAGCGCTGGCTCTGAGCAGCAGCACCTGAGCTCTAGCTCGGAGAGCACGGACAAGGGGTCGTCCCGCGCCTCCACCCCCAGAAGAGACCATTCTTCAGGGCACAATGAGACCATGTGAAGGGGAAGAGATTCAGACACCGCAATCTCACTTGGCGAGGCCTGGAGCTCCTACAGCCACACTCGTAACTGTACATGCAAGAGGGATCTTTCCAACCCATTCAGACAATGTCCATCTTGACACATCGGCAGAAGCGTACCTGTCGAAAAAAAAAAACCCTCGTGGAGCACCTTGTAGATTGATGTGTTGATGTTCACGTGAGTCACTGTCACGCCGAGACCCACTGTATATTCTGTGCCCTACTCCTTCCAGATATAATCCATGTTTGTGCACCACGGATATCAGCGCTCCCAAGTTTGCATTATTATTGTTCATTGTCATTAAATCGTGCAGACGGCTGTTTTGACTTTGTGTTTAGAACGTAGAATCGTTTATGCTAAATGTACAGTATCTGAGCTCATTCCTCCATCTCGCAGACAGCTCTGAACCAACGATCCGTTGCTGCGGCTGTTTGTAGAAAGCGAGTTCTCGACCGTAAGATCACGCTAGACCACCGTGTACAAGGAGATTTGTTCCCTTATTATTTCATATGACAAACTCTTGTGTGTTTACATGGTGGAAACACAAACTGTGATGATGTGAGTTTACAGTATTATAAATACAAGGCCAACTTTGAAATCCATACGGTGTACCATGTAGACATGTTTTGTGGTTCACAAGATGATAAGAGAGTATTTAGAATATTGTTCTTTATCTTGCTCTGTTTTTAGACTTTAAACCTTTGCATATTTCTTGTAAAATTCTATCGAGATTCACAGTACTGTCTATTATTCAACTTCATGGCGACGAAAGTGCGGAGAGAGCAACCGGCAGTTGTTGGAATATGAAGCAGCTTATCTATTTGTGAGATTTCATACAGTATATTTACAGTTTACCAAGATCTCTACTGAAAATTGGAAAATACTCCCGATATAGCATTGGCTTCTTCTCGCCCATACGGACGATTTGCACAGGTTTACACATTCATTCTGACCTTTGTTAAAAATCTAGAAGCTTATGAAGCTAATAAAATCCTTCTGAAACTTATTACAGTCTCAAAGCATCTTGGGGACTTTGATGAAGAGTTTATTCTTGTATAGTAACCAATGGTTATTGTGTTCAAAATTTGAGGTCAAAAGTTTTCAAACACCTTGCAATCTAGGAAATGTTCATTATTTTACCAACATAAGAGGGATCATACAAAATGCATGTTATTTTTTATTTAGTACTGACCTGAATAATACAATTATAAGACGTATACATATAGTCCACAAGAGAAAATAATAGTTGGATTTCTAAAAATGACCCTGTTCAAAAGTTTACATACACTTGATTCTTAATACTGTGTTGTTACCTGAATGATCCACAGCTGTTTTGTTTTGTTTAGTGATAGACCATGAGTCCCTTGTTTGTTCTGAACAGTTAAACTACCTGCTGTTCTTCAGAAAAATCCTTCAACCCTTAAAATAATGTTTTTCAACATTTGTGTGTATTTGAACCCTTTCCAACATTGACTATATGATTTTGAGGTCCATCTTTTCACACTGATGACAACTGAGGGACTCGTATGCAACTATTACAGAAGCTTCAAATGCTCACTGATGCTCCAGAGGAAAATGATGCATTAAAAGCCAGGGTGAAAACTTTTGAACAGAATGAAGATGTGTGCATTTTTCTTATTTTGCCTAAATATCTTTTTTTTGTTTGTTTGTTTAGTACTGCCCTTCAGAAGCTAGAGAATATACTTACATGTTTCCTAGAAGACAAAATAAGTTAAATTTACCCTGATCTTAGTGCATCATGTTTCCTTCTGAAGCATCAGTGAGCATTTGAACCTTTTGTAATAGTTGCCTGTGAGTCTCTCAGTTGTCCCTCATTGTTGGAAAGGACCTTGTGGGACCTGAAGGATTTTTGAAGAGCAGCGGGCAGTTTAACTGTTCAGGATAAACAAGGGACTCATTAACAACCATCATTAAACAAAAAAAGAAAACACAGCTGTGGATCATCAGGTAACAACACAGTATTAAGAATCAAGTGTATGTAAACTTTTAAACAGGGTCATTATTTATTATTTTCTCTTATATAACTATATGTAAATGTCTTTTATGTGAAATATCTTATTCAGGTCAGTACTAAATAAAAATGAACATGCATTTTGTATGATCCCTCTTATTTTGATAAAATAATTAACATTTTACTGACTCTGCAAGTTGTATGTAAACTTTTGACCTCAGCTGTATGTTTTGAATGCATGATATTGGTCTTATTGTTAACAATTCATGCATGCATATGTGTTTTTGTTTTTTGGAGACCTCATGATGTTTAATCACAGTGTCATAACTGGACCGTCCATTGAAAACAAAAACTTCTCTCTGGTGACGTATGCAGGACTTCTCCAATCATTTTGTCTGCTTAAATCCCGCCACTGCAACCTCATGCTCATCTGCATCAACTTTTGAGTACGACATCCACATCTCAACATCCAGTCACCTGATGCTAAGTCCCTCCCAAAAGATTTTTTCTATTTTGATAATCCATTACACTACATGTACGTCACAGTATGGAAAAAAAGATCTGTTGCTACTTCGTTTTTATCTGGACTGTAAGATAATCACAAACTCTTTATCATGTTCTTGATTAGTAGTTATATTATATTTGACCCTGGACCACAAAACCAGTAGCATGGGTATAGTTGTAGCAATAGCCATAAATACACTGTATGGGTCAAATTGATCAGTTCTTTTTTATGCTAAAAATCATGTTCCATTAAGATATTTTGTAAATTTCCTATGGTAAATATATCAAAACTTAATTTTTGATTAGTAATATGCATTGCTAAGAACTTCATTTTGACAAATTTACTTACTTTCCCTTACTTACTGAAGCATCAATAAATTGTTTATTGTTATCAGAGGGCAAACAAAGCATGTTGATACAGTAACATGTCCTATCCACCCTCTGGTTTTTAATGTGTTTTGGAAAATAATAGCTGGTTTCCACCTGGCCTGAACTGGTCATTAGCTGCTACCATGCTCCAAAAAACAGCTTTACCTCCCTAATCTAACCCTGATCATAGTACACTAAATTGCGTTTAATAAAAGTGTCTACTATGATAAAATGTAAATTTAATGTAAATGTCAATGAAAGTATATATATATATATATATATATATATATAAAGCTAATTCAAAATATAAATAATTTTATTTTTTAAAAGTTTGTGCTTACATAATATAATATATGTGTGTGTGTGCTGTGTATATTTATATGTAATTAAGATACACAAAGGTACATGTATATTATTTAGGAAATATTTACATGTATATATGTATTCATGTTTATATACAGTAGTAAACATTTGAAGTGGATCAAAAAAGTTAATCAAAGTTCATCCTAAGACAAGAATGGGTGTTGTTTTGGCTTTAGGACAAGTTTGATAAAAAGTTTTGATCCACTTCAAATGCTGACTACTGTATATTACATTTATTTCTTATATACATGTATAATTAAATATAACTTTGATTTTGAATGTGATTAATCACGATTAGTTGATTTGACAGCACTATTTTGTTTTTGTTTTTACATATTTCTGTTTTGCTTTATTTTAGTTTTAATTGTAGTAAATGTGTGTGCTTTTGCTATTTTTTATTTTTTATATGTTTCTGTTTAGCTGTTTATTTTTATTTTATTTGAGTAATTGTATGTACCTTTGTCATTTTGTTACGATTTTTTATTTATTTATTTATTTTTTAATATTTAGGGGTTCAAGCTTGTAGTGCTAAAACCCTGTTGTTAAAATGGCCAAGGACCAGCGATCTCCACATAAAACTGATCAGGCAGACCAAACCGTAGTTGTAGAGATTTTAAACTTGGGGGGATGGTAGTACTCACACCGACTACAACGTCACCAAGGCTCGCCACAATTGGCCTGATGGGGGGCGCTACAGCGATCAAAAGTACGAAATCGCTCAAAACTCCAAAAAACTGTTTGTCACAGGCTCAAGTTGTATTCTACATGTTATATTATTGGAATCCTTGGCTCACGTCGGACAAAACACACTCGGATTCGTCCGTCACACAAAATTCCGATTGGAACCAAACCAGTGCAGGAAAATTCTCTGGAGAGTGTATATCAATAATTATCAAAAAAAGGTGCACTTAGGCTCTCCGTCGCGAAGGGGCAGCAAAACATTACAAAGGGGCAGGGCCGCAATTTTTGTGAGAAATTTGAAAGAAATCGGCCACTTGGGGGCGATATCACATTTTCAAGGGCTTTAAACAATTGTATATTGTTCTGTTTTTTACACATACGCATAGATTTGTATCGACCTCCTCATTCCAAACGACGTTGCCTCTAGAACCACTGCTGCCAATGAAACTTTTTGTTAAATGATGGAGAAAATATAAATAACCTACTTTTGTAAAGTAGTCCTAGTTTTTTTAATGGTTTTATCTGTAAAAAAAAAAAAAAAACACTGCTCTAGGTCAATAATTGTCAAAACAAAAATTGAAATGTATCCTTTGGCAAGCTATAACGTGACGTTTAGAAAAGGGGCCTGTCCAAATATACCCAAAAGCCTATAAAGCCTAAATGAAAACTCAAAACTTCACAAAACCTTGTGAGCACATGCCACGGGTGATTCCAAACAAGCATGCAAAGTTTATGGAGATTGGACCACAGCTGCTGCTATAACAGTCATTAACATTAAAAAAACATCATATCTCCCTGCTCAAAAAAACAGCTAAAACCAGCCTAGGCTGGTTAGCTGGTCTTAGCTGGTTTTAGCTGGTCTCCCAGCCTGGTCAGGCTGGTTTTAGCTGGTTGTTCCAGCTGATCTCCCAGCCTGACCAGCTAAGGAGTGGCCAAAACCCCTCTAAAACCAACCGGCTAACCAGCTAAAACCAGCCAACCAGCTTAGGCTGGTTTTAACTGTTTTTTTGTTTGTTTGTTTGTTTTGTTTTGTTTGTTTGTTTGTTTTCAGCAGGGCTTTATGGTAAATAATTTTTAATTATTGATTTAGGTGGTTACTGCTAAATATTATTTTTCGTATGTGCTTAAACGTCTTAAAGCGCTTAAAAACCAGCAGCTATATTTCTGTTTAGTTTTAATTATTTTAGTTTAACTTAAACTTTGCTGCCAAGACATTATCACTGACTGATTTGAAATGATCTAATCTAATTTTAAAGGCTCCTTTCAGAGGTCAGTTTAAGTTTTTCCATCTAATATTCATATTTTATTTTGCCTTTATTTCAAGTGTTAACAATAACAACACTGGTTTGTCGCCAGGACAAAATGGTCTACCAGGAAACGGCAGAAAATGGACCAGAAAATAGCATGGGACCTGTCTTGTTAAACACTTAAACATTTAAAATTATTTAATTTATTTTAATAAACGTCTGAATGCTTTTATTTTGAAGTGCAGTGGAGACAAGGGGCGTTGCGTCTGCCTTCACCCTCTCCAGTCCGACTGTTGTTGTTGTGTCGGTGACGCGGCAAGTCCAGCCGGCCGAACGGCAAATGAGTCAGCATCAATAATCTGCCAATCTGTGGATGTGGAGATTAATATAGATCTCCCAGCAAAACCCCCGCACATCGATTAGCGCTAATAAAGCAAAAATGGCGGTTCCTGCAGCCCCAAACCTGCAGCTGAACACGGCGAGACAAAGCAGCCCTGTGAACTCTACAGAAAACAACATCCACATCGACGAGAGAGAGCTGGAAAACATCACTAACCACATCGAGGACGGGACCTCGCTGCCGCTGCACTCTCCATGGACTTTCTGGCTGGATCGGTAGGATAATGTTGGCATATAACTGTTATTATGAATTCGACTCTCTATATCCACAAGCCTGTCAACAAAGGCCTAAGATTGGCATTTCTCTTTTTTTATAGCTAACCTTGCTGTTTTCAGTTTTTAAACGAATACAACTAACACCAATAGATGGTTCAGGCGCCTGTATTAAGTGTTTGTTAGCTTTATGAGTGTTATAACGCAGAGGAGATATAATAACTTAGTCAAGTAGGTCGAGTCACCTGTAGGTCATGGTTGTTATTTAATATCAGATTTCATGTTCTTTCTGAAGCTCTGTAAATCAACAGCGTAATATGGTAAGGGTGTACCTCAAGGTTTTGTCATGGGCCCATTTAAGTTTTATTGGCGTTTTTAATATGTAGGACACTGCTAGTGCAAAATAACTTCTGAGATTGCTAAACTAATTGTTCATTTGCATAAAGTGATCTCATATGTGACCCTGGACCTCAAAATTAGTCTGAAGTAGCAGGGGTATATTTGTAGCAATAGACAAAAATTTATGGGTCACATTATACATTTTTCTTTTAGGCCAAAAACCATATTAAGTAAGATGTTCCATGAAGATTTTTTTTGTTGTTGTAAATTTCCTACTCTACATTTAGCAAAACTAAATTTTTGATTAGTAATATGCATAGCTAATAGCTTCATTTAAACAATTATAAAGGTGATTTTCTTAACATTTAGATTTTTTTGCACCTCAGATTCCAGATTTTCAAATAGTTGTATCTCGGCCAAATATTGTCATATACCTAATAAATCATACATCAATATATATCTATATATATATATTTCATTTAAGTTGCTTAAGCTTCTCTTACTTAAAATTCTTTCCGCAGATATTTTGGTAATGATTTTCTCAAGGGTTGAAGTCCTGTTTACTGTCCGACAGATGTTTGGTTGCCATAACGATTGTGAAATGCTTGTGTTCTGCGTCTCATGGCACGATCACAAGCACTGAATTGCACTTGACATAAGACAGAAGATAACACTTCTATGAATCTGTGGTTTATGACACAGATATTGATGTGCAAAGCTTAGTGTAAAATGTCTTGTTTAAAGGTATAGTTTAACCAAACATTAAAATATGATATTCCAAAAGGTGAATTTCTGCTCTTTATCACATAATATAAGGCTGTCAAGGTTCACAATGACAAAAAGCACAGCATTTCAAGCAACCGTCTGTCATTTTGAAGCTTTACAGCAACAGTTCTCATTCACTTTCATTATCTTGGCCACTCTTTTGATTACATTACTAAGAAATTCACCTTTGTTCCACGGAAGACAGAGAGTCATACAGGTTTAGAATGACGTGAGGGCAAGTAAATGATGACCGAATGTTTATTTTTAAGTCTATTATGCTTTTAAAGCTATTTATACTACATTCTTCATATCTTGCAGGTCATTACCCGGTACAACGGCAGCAGAGTGTGAATCAAATTTGAAAAAGATATACACTGTCCACACTGTACAGGTAGGTGTTGCACTTTTATTATACATAATTTTATAATTGTAATTTTATAATTATGTTTTGCCTGATCAGCCTGAAAAACTAGTCATTGGATGTTATTAAAGGTGTGGTGAAATTTCTGCTTTTGTGGATTTTTTTTATTTTTATTGTGAAGTACAAATTTGTCAGATAATAACTGATCATTATTTTTATATTGCAACTGATAATCAGTATTTTTTCCAATTCATTATAGCTTCCATTTATATTGGTATATGCCTTAAAGGGACAGCTCACCTAAAAATAGAAATTCTGTCATTAATTACTCACCTTCATGCTGTTCCAAACCCGTAAGACCTTTGTTCATCTTCATAACACAAATTAAGATGTTTCTGATGAAATCCAAGCTTTCTAACTCTTACTGATGTCACATGGACTATTTCATCAGTGTCTTTAGTACCTTACTGGCCCTTCAAGAACATGGCAATTACATTGCTGTCTATTAAAAGGTCAGAAAGCTTTTAGATTTAATCAAAAAACTAATGTGTGTCCCGAAGATAAACAAAGGTCTTACGGGTTTGGAA
Source organism: Cirrhinus molitorella (assembly GCA_033026305.1). NCBI lineage: Eukaryota > Metazoa > Chordata > Actinopteri > Cypriniformes > Cyprinidae > Cirrhinus > Cirrhinus molitorella. Next base: position 20,565,463 of record CM065132.1, on the reverse strand, counting down.
CAACATGAGGGTTATTTTTGAATGAACTATCCTTTTAAGTAAAATTAGGCATCAGAATATTCTAATGTAGATTAACAGTGTTTAATAGTTTTGTAAACTAGCAGAAAAAGAAAAATCTTGTTGCTGATATACTGATATTGATATATCACCTCTTTTTCATAACATAAAGAGTTTCTGGAGTGTGTACAACAACATCCCTGCTGTGTCTGGCCTCCCTCTGAGGTGTAGCTACCACTTAATGCGAGGAGAAAGAAGACCACTATGGTGAGTCTTTCACCATATTTAGCCACAATATATAACTGTTCAAATTAGGGTTAGTAAGAATTTATTAAAAATAATAATAATTGTTATCAGTAAGGACGCATTAAACTTGATCAAAAGACATTTATAATGTTACAAAACATTTTCAGCAGTTATAATAAAAATGTTTCTTAAACAGCAAATCAGCATATTAGAATGATTTCTGAAAGATCATTTGACACTAAAGACTGGAGTAATCAGTGTTGCCAGATCTGTGGTTTTAACACTGTTGCAGCAGGTTGTTTTTGATGTCTGCGGCTTTAAGCGACCACAAAAGCTTAATATTTACCTACCCCCTGGAATGTGAATTTATCAGAGAAGCCCTGATAAAGAACGTGTATTTTACACCCCAGAATGTGATTTTTAATGGGGGACCCCCCTCGAAACACAACTGGGCTAGTTTTGAGTAGCAATTGGGTGGGTTTTGTTGTGAAACCTTTGCAACCCTAAGAGTAATAATGCTGAAATTTCAGCTTTGCATCACAGGAATAAATTACATTTTAAAGTATATTAAAATAAAAAAAGTTATTTTAAAGGAACACTCCACTTTTTAAAAAAATAAGCTAATTTTCCAACAAGTTAAACAGATGACTTTTACCGTTTTTTAATCCATTCAGCCGATCTCCGTGTCTGGCAGTAGCACTTTTAGCATAGCTTAGCATAAATCATTGAATGTGATTAGACTGTTAACATCTCGCTCAAAAATGACCAAAGAGTTTCAATAATTTTGCCCTTGGGACAATTCACATATTCACCTTCTTTTTAATATATATATTTTTAAGTGCTGGGCAATGATTGATCGCATCCAAAATATAAGTTTTTCATTATATAATATACACGTGTGTGTTGTGTATATTTATTATGTATATATAAGGACACACTCATACAGTATATAAATTATATTTATTTATATTCATATCACATAATAAATATATGTAATGTATAAACATAACATATTTTTCTTAAATATATACATGCGTGTGTATTTATATGTACTAGTGGTGTCAATCGATTAAAAAATTAACTAATTAATCACACATTTTTTTACATTTTTCCAAAAATTAATTGCGATTAATCCTACCTGACATTTATACAGTTATACTTTTATATTGCAATAATTTCACATTCATGCTTTAAATTAATGTAGAAACAACAGTGAATATTTCATATTTGTTTAATGCCATTTTTTAGGACTGTAGGCAATTATCACTGATTCCAGCTGATGTCTCTGATTTTTTTTTTTTATATCATTGAATATAACCATTCAACATTACAGTATAATTGACAGCTATCACTTTAACATTTACTAGACTTTAAAAAATAACTTCTAACTTGAAACAATCTTCACATAAATCAATTATAATAAATGTCATACAGGCTAGCTACCTGTGCCCATCATCAAGAAAATATAGCCTAAAGTTATCAATCACTAAATTATATAAAATTCTAAATTATATAAAGATAAAGCTTAAAACTACAGAAGTTGTTAATTTCCTCTTTTTAATTTTGTTCTTTGATTAACAGACATCACAGCAGCAGGTCATTAGAATATTTTGGCTGCTGTTACTTTTAAAAGCTGCCTCTGCTGAATTTCCAGCGGATCTGACACTGCTTTAAATGCGACTCATAAATAATAAATACATACATGCACTATTTTAAGGCAGCTTTAATCGCATTTTTTTGTAAATGTATGTTTTAACTGATGACATTCATTTTTGTTTGAATATGATATAGCGCTTTAATATAGGCCTACAGCATTAACACTCTAATTTTGACACCACTAATATATACATAATATATAATCACAGTACACACATATATTATGTACACACAACTTTTATTTTGGATGTGATTAATCATTAATCGCGATTAATCATTGCCCAGCACTAATTTATTTCTCTGTATACACAGGGAAGAGGAAAGCAATGCCAAGGGAGGTGTTTGGAAAATGAAAGTGCCAAAGGAGAGCACAGTAAGTCTGTTAAGCTGGTGTATTAATACAGTCAGTTGAGGCTAAAGCACCAAGAAATGCATCATGCTCAAATTCCATATTTTCTTATACACTGAGTGTGTTTAGTCACTAACAAAGTTTTTGTCCGTATCCTTTTCTTCTAACAGTCATCTGTGTGGAAAGAGCTGCTATTGGCTACAATTGGTGAACAGTTCACAGATTACTGTGCATCAGGTGAGTGTAGAAATACATTTATTAAATGATCTATATTATTTGCTTATTTTATTGATAACATTTAAATCAAAATGAATCACATTTGTTTGTCTTTTAGAGGATGAGGTGGTAGGAGTAAGTGTCAGTGTGAGAGAACGAGAAGATGTGGTTCAGGTCTGGAATGGAAACGCATCTTTTGCCAATGAGGCAAACGTTTTAGGAAGAATCTACGAACTTCTTCCACAGATATCTTTTAAAGCAGTATTTTATAAACGTAAGTATCCACAACTGACATTCTGTCCACACTGTCCATGCTGAGAGTTCATAGTTTATTATTGTAACAGTGGTTTTTATTCAAATTAATTGTACTGTTTAACATTGTTAAACTGTATTTATTTATTTTTTTCCAGCACACGAGGAGCACCATGCATTTGAAGGTGGTCGCTCAAGACATTAGCGAGCTTTGCACATTCACCACAGTTTTCCCTCTTTTTGGACTGATCCTAGAAAATAGACTGAAAACTGAAAAAAAAATCCCTCCTGGGCGAACAGAACTCTTGGGTTTTGCGGTTGTTTCATATCATAAGGAATGTTGCAGCCTTGTTTTTAAGTTGTAAGCATTGCAGATCCCTCCATGCTTTTCGTGAGGAGTTTTCTCATACCAGATATTTAGGCAATATTAATAAACAACACATAGCCAGTAGCATATGTAATATAAATCACGACAGAGCAATGTTGCCAATTGTTATTGTTCCTCCCCTCCATTTATAGGTTTATTGATCAAATGTGCAGTCCAGTGACAGTTGCTGCTTGTCAAAATATATACTTGTGTTAGAAATTTCATTTACAGACTTAGAGCGTCTATTAGGATCAAACTCTTTAGGGCTGTTTTTCCCTTAGACACACATTAGGCATAACCTTAGGCTAAAAAGGCTAAGCTTAATCTGCATCTGGGGACTCTCTTTTATGCAGAAGTATTGCACATTTCTCTTTGGGAAAAAAAACTCTTTTGGCCTGGAGGTTATTAATGATTTCAGAGCAAACGTGGGTGTAAACACGTGGGTGTAACACAACCGTAAGTATACAGCAAAATGCATATGCAATTTCTTGTTTTCACCCGAAACTTGATATTTAAATAAGTTTAAACAATCCTATATTAATCACATGAGGGTAAAATCTTGCATCTTGCAAACGGCTTTGCTTTTATGATTTCAAAAACTGTATCCAGACCTCCTCTTGTAGTATTTTATGTACATGAAAGCTGTTCTAGAATGGCGTCATAGCACTGTTGAACTTCTCTTTTCTTATTTGGTTACTGCCTTGTGGTTGATATACTGAATTTTGTTCTATGTGTTGCTGTAGGCGCTTCGTGTCTCGTCTTTGTCGAAATAGTCCAAATGCTTAATATTTTCATTGTCGGAAATCATTAAGTCTATTTTTTTTAACTTATGCATTTGCTTCTTACTGCCTTTTTATTCACTATAACCACACTGTGTCTTGTTTCAGAGTGTTTATTATTGTAGTTTGTGTTTGGATGGATGCTAATGTTGGGAATCTTGTGAGTCGAGGGGAGCTAGTGTAGATATTGTCAAATTATGAATCTGAAAATGAACTGTGTAATCATCAGAGCATATATTTTTTAGTTTTTCAGTACCAAAGAGATTTCCTTTCTGTTCTCCTGAGTTATAACTCATCATCTTAGATCTGCATGTGTCTGCGTCCTTCTCGCATAGAGAGAGTTAAAACAGTTTCTTACGCCTGTCTTACTGATGTCTGTGTGCCGATATTTTTATTTTTTTTTATTTTTATGGAAACGTCAAGCCCAAAATCACCTGCATCATGAACCAGGTCCCTTAATGCACTAAAAAGCACAATTATGATTTTTGTCCTGGGCAGGGATGTGCAAAATAACCTGTACATGCAGCTGACCTTTCATATTTCAGCCTTTTCCTACCTATCACTGATCTCTCAATGAGATGCGAGTACTGATGTGGATTTTTGGGTTTATTTTCGGAGCATTTGTGATGGTTTTCCAGGCTCCCGATCAGGATCTGAAACCTCAAACTGATTGTCAGTCTTCTGGAATGGTGCCTTGTGTTCTCCCAGGGTTTCACTCACAGAATGTTTTGTTTATCTCTATGTATTTAATCAGTTATATTATTATTATTATTTTCTTTCTTTTCTTTTGCTTATAGGTTTTGAAATATTGAATAAATACAAAGCAGAATTCGAAATGTGACTACTGCAGTTATTTCAACAGAAATGTGTCTTTGATTTCAAATGCATTTCAAACGTTTACATACACCTTGCAGAATCTGTCAAATGTTTTTTTTATGAAAATAAGAGGGATCATACAAATTGCATGTTATGTTTTATTTAGTACTGACGTGAATAATATATTTTAGATAAGACATTTACATATAGTTTACAAGAGAAAATAATAGTTGAATTTATAAAAATAACCCTGTTCAAAAGTTTACATATGCTTGATTGTTTTTCATGCTGTGTTGTTACCTGAATGATCCACAGAAAAATCCTGTTTTTTCAGCATTGTTGTGTATTTAAACCCTTTCCAGCAATGACTGTATGATTTTGCGATCCATCTTTTCACACTGAGGACAAAGAGGGACTTATGTGCAACTATTACAAAAAAGTTCAAATGCTCACTGATGCTCCAGAAGGAAAAACTGCATGTAGAGACAGGAAGATGAGGGTAAATTGAACTTTTGACTTCTGGGAAACATGCAAGTAGCTCCTGAAGAGCAGTACTAAATGAAAAAAATATAATATTTAGGCAAAATAAGAACAATGTACACACATTAATTCTGTTCAAAAGTTTTCACCCCCTGGCTCTTAATGTATTCAGGGTTCCCACGGGTCATGGAATTTCTGGAATATCATGGAATTTTAAAATGTCTATTGTAGAATTTGAAAGTCAGGAAATTTTAAATCTATTTTGTCCCAAGTCTTGGAATATCAGGGATTTTTGGTTGTTGCTATCAATTTTTGTTTCCAAAATGTAATTTTTTCTATACTGTATTTGGTTTTGTGTTGTTTCATACATTTTGCCTATTGTTATGGTTATGTTATGGTTATGAAAGCCTAAAAAATAATTTAAAATAAATTAATTTCTGTAGAAATAGTACAGAAAAATATCAAAGTGCATTCAACCGTTAAAAGACAAACAAAAAAGTAGTGTATATGTGTGTTTTGCACTAAAAACATCTGTGGTCAAGCAAATAAAGCTTGTAAATGGATGGATCCGTTCATTATAGATCATGGAAATTCAGCTTTTTAGTCAGTGAAAGTCAGGGAATTTGACGTTTGGCTTAGAGTGGGAACCCTGTGTATTGTTTCAGTGAGCGTTTGAACCTTCTGTAATACTTGCATATGAGTCCCTCAGTGTGAAAAGATTGATCTCAAAATCATACAGTCATTGTTAGAACCAAAGAATTTGTGGGACCTAAAATATTTTTCTGAAGAACAGCAGGCAGTTTAACTGTTTAGGACAAAAAAGGGAGTCATGAACAACTAAAGAAAAAACACAAACATACACAGCTGTAGCCTCATTCAGGTAACAACACAGTATTAGGAATCATGCGTATGTAAACTTTTTAACGTGGTTATTTTTTTATAAACTCAGCTATTGTTTTGTTCTTGCGGACTATATGTAAACGTCTTTTATGTGAAATATCTTATTCGGGTCAGTACTAAATAAAATAGCATGCATTTTGTTCGATCCCTCTTATTTTGATCAAATTAATATTTTGCAGATCCTGCAAGGTGTATGTAAACTTATGACCTCAACTGTAAGTGCCCTGTAACCACTAGGTGGCGCTGGACACTCTTTAAATGCAATTTTAAATGTCTTCACTTGTCTCCATCTCCAATACATTTATTTAACTCACATTTCACCAGATTAGCTCCACATCTCTTTCCCGCCAACTCGTGTTTAATACGTTATTGATTAAAACCTCATGGAATGAATCAAATCTAGTCTAGTGCGCAACACTACTTATTCCTCGCTTCTTGAGCGACGACGCAGTACAGCCCTCAGCAGGTGGACGTGACGTCACGCCCCAACAGCTACTCCGCTCTCAAAACTCCCCTTAAAAACTCCGTTTTAACACGACTCACACGCTCATTTTATCCAGTTAATCTCGTTTATCGTTTATAATTCGACGCTTGCTGTGTACAATCCCGTATACGTGCAAAAACAAGTCGCGTTTTATGTAAAGTAGTCCCTGGGACGCGCACTGCGGAGGAATACACTTGTTTACATTGTGCAGCACGCGGCAGTGTGGCGGACAGCGCGCGGCTGCGCGAGCTTCATGGGAGACCGACACACTGCGCTTTCCAGCTCGCAAAAGTTCGTTCCACGGTCGCGGTTAAAGTTTTCACTTCTGTCCGTTGAGAAACCACTTCTTCCCCGGTGAGTTTATTCTTTTTATCAAGTTTCCCCTCTCTGTGTTTATACGTAATTTACATGGGAGGTTGATTTGCTAGTTATTAGCCTTATCAGAACTAACGGCAGCGCTGGGGAGCAGACAGGAGGAGCAGCAGCTTATTCAAAGCTCTCCACACTTTTATAGCCATTTAATTAGTATTTCATAACAAGTAATATATCTTGAACAACGTCGGTGGCTTTCCTTACACTTGGCAAATGTCGCAGCATCCCATTTAAACCCCTCATGGGAGTGTTAGCTGGCTAACATGTGCCTTTGGTTCAGTTCATGTGGAGAACAAAAACAGCCTAGTAACTTCAGTTCAAGACACTGCATGCAGTCTGTCGTAAATCACATCTAATCTTCAAATCTCCACAGTGACTTTTATTTAATTATTGTTATTATTAAACTGTTATGATCGCAAAACACAGCATATACAAAAGATATATACATACTGTGCGTATATATAAACATACAGTCTACAAGTATACATACATTGTTGAACCATTGATCATCCAAAATATACATGCACATACATATTTTTATACATGTAACTAAGTAAAGCAAAATAATAAAAAATAACCAGTTTTCCAAAGTAGAAGCACACAATTCTTTAGTTACCCAGTCATTATGCATTTAGGCTTAAATTAAAAATGTAGTAATTTGTTAATGATTGAATCATTTGTTTATTTTTTCATTCGAACAGTGAATCTTTATCCATTCTTAATCTTTCTTTTTTCTCTACACTATAATTATGCAGCCTATATTATATTGTTTGTCAGTGGGCATTAGTCAAATCTCATTCAATTGAGTGTTAATCCTAACTGGGTGGTTTGATTTTGGGCAGCAGGTTTAAACAGGGACTCACATGCATCCTCATAGAGGTGTGTTACTCTGGTTGTGTCTCATGGCAGAGACTGTATTTTAAGGCACCTATAATGCACAGAAGTGCTGCCCCACTAGGTTTCCACAACCACTATTTCTTTATCTACTTGCTTTACTGAGTTTCATTATTATCTTTGTGTTCTAAAGAGTTAAAAAAAGTTCTCCTTCAGTTTCATTGTTTGATTTTGAAGTTGTTGAAACTACAACAAACACAAAAAAGCTACGCCCCTTGACAGGTTTCATTTCTCCTTTTTGCCTTTGAGCGTTTACAATTCAGTTAATCATTTGTTAGAGCTCTTTACAGGCATCCCATTCTGTCTTTTTTTTGCTTTAGTTGTCTGTTCTTAAACCAGGTGTTACCTGCCCTTAGGAGCTGGTTCCCTCACTTTATGGTACATTGTGCAGATCTGTCTATTCAGCACAAGTGGAAAACAATTTCAGTAGAGCGTTTAAGAGGATTTAATTTGTTAGTATAGAGGGTTCCCAATTTAGTTTGAATTTTTTTTTTTTTTTTTTTTTAAATGTCAAACTAAAATATTTACCTAAAGTACCTCCGGGAAATTTAAGTTAATATTTCAATAATTTAACGACACATTTGCATGTCCACACTTTTCTGATGTTGGTTAATGTTCACATGACATGCAAGTAAACAGATAAAATATTCTATTTCTTTTTTAAGTGACCTTAATTTAGAGAGGGATGTGTGTAATATATAATTTAATAAGAAGTATTATATTGACCTATTAAGATTTTGCTTACATCTTCCTTTTAAATGTTTTTTTTCTATTTTATTAAAAAGTTTTCAGAGGTAAATCAATAACCATTACAATTTCAAATGTGATTTATGAGATTTGTTGTATTTTCAATCCAAATTTTATTTGTATAGGGCAAAAATTTGAACATACTGATTTCAAACTTAATGATTCATTAGTTTAAATGTACATTGAACCAAACACTATCATAACATTTTAATTGATAAATTCAGTATATTTTATTTTTGACAAAACATCCCATGTTTCAGTCGTGACTGCACATTTTCAGTAGTGACCACATCACATTACAGAATGTTAATCCACATACTAAAACACTACTAAAACTTAATAAAACACTAAAACTGTGCATAACTGTAATTTTTTTTTATTTCATGTGTTCTCTCTTTTGTCACTACTGAAATAATGATGACATGTTTCGTATGTGACAATTTTATGGGATAACACAATTTTTTTTTTAAATAAAAATTCATCACAAATTATGATTATTTTGAACCTATTTAGAACCTACCTATTTATAAAAATTATGTATCGTGACTAAAAATTGTTAATTGTTTTTTAATCTAATAGTGACCCCAAGAATCGCTATGAATCGAATCATGAAGTACAGAAAGATTCCCACCTGTAGTAAGGACATTGATAAAATAGTCATCAACGTGACATCAGTGCTTCAACCTTAATAGGGTTGTGACGAGTAGACGATACTATCGTATATCGACGATAATCAGAGATATCACCTGTTGCTGATGCCTTTGACGATAGCAAGATGATTATTATTATTATTATTATCTGTCAAAAATAGACTAGGCGCTTATATTTAGATGAGCAGCGCGGAGAACTGCTTCTAGGATGCTTCAGAAACTTTTTAACAAGACTACCCTTACAAAACGAATAAGGAATTTAGTACATGGATAATTAAATAAAGTACGATAGTATCGTGTATCAGCAAGCTCACAGGCTGACGATTGGACGATATGAAAATTGAGCATATCGCCCAACACTAAACCATAATGTTATGAAGAATACTTTCTGTGTTCAACAAAAACAAAAAAAAATTGACTTAATTTTCAAAATTCCTTCACAAAAAGTATTACAGTTAACCACAATGTCCTTGCTACCTTTCTGGGCAGTTGTGTTGCTGTCTGTGGAGGGTCAGAAAGCTCTTGGATTTCATCAAAATATCTTCACTTGTGTTTCAAAGATGAACAAAGGTCTTAGGGGTTTGGAAAGACATGAGGGTGAGTAATTGATGACTGAACTATCCCTTTAATACTGGTGAAGTGCTGTAAACTTATCCACAAAAATGTTGGCAGTTCTGCACATGTGAATTTATAAAAAGTCAAATGAATCTAGCGCACATTGCTTTCCCATTTGCGTTTCCAATTCCAGCTCTGAAAATATGTTAAGAGCTGTACAAGTATAAATGAACACAGTGCCACTCTTCACTCTGAAACATCTACTTCAATTAAATAACAGTCTTTGGTTTGAAAATCACGTTTTGATATCTCTCAGCTTTCTTAATTGCGCAACCGCATTTGTTTATTTTAATGTTACATTTGATTGAATTAATATTAGCTTAACTCATGAAGCGTTAATACATTCTTTCAGAACTTATTCCTTCAGGCATTTTTCTGTATCCTCGAGCTTCGTCATGTTGCTAACAAACCTGTGATGGCCTGTCTTGTGTTTCACAACTGTGTTATTGATAAAGAGTTATTGTACTTGAAATGGTGTTCATAAGCTGCCTGTTTCTGTCTGACGGTCTTATCTGACTGAATAATGCGCCAATTGACAGATTTTGCCATGCTTGCGCAATAACAGCTTTAATGACTTGCGCAAAAGTGATGCCTTGTTTCTTCATGACATAACTTCCCCCATGGACCTCCTGCCACACAGTGAATAAGGTGATCAGAAACCGGTAATGTCAATGTCATAATCCGATGAATGATTAACAGTTTTCTTGACATGTCTAGATAAACACCTTTATGGCACATACTCCGACGTCCTGCAGGGATGGCTGGCTGCCTAATAAACAACGATCTATAGTACATAAATTGGTATATTGCACTTGTGAGACGAGCGGTGTGATAGTTGAAGGGAGTGCCACGAGCATGAGAGAATGTAGGAGTAAATGTAATGTGGTTTTGTTCTTTCCGAGGAAGCGGCACGTGTGGCGCTCCTAGGCGTGGATGTGTAGATGAACGTGACAGATATTTCCTTTTTAGGTGGGAGGTTTAGATTTTGTTTCCCCTTTCTTACGTTCTGGCTTCACCAAGGGTTTCCCCTCAGGTGAAGGGGTTTCAGATGAGTGCGCTAACACTGAGTAAACTTTGTTGTGGTGAGGAAGCGTAATGGCTGGTTGCTCGGCTGGACAAGGTGACAGGTTTGTTCTTGGTTAGCGGTATTCAGTCACTACCTTTCCCGTTAACATTTGGCATAGTGAATAAGCGTAGTCCTCTGTGTGGGTAAATGTTTTTGAAGAAAATGAAACTAATGGATGATTGCGTGTGCATAGTACTCAGTTTCTGGTAAATAAGCACAAGTTTACTTTGTGGACTGCGAAGGTGTTGCTGAAGAGTGGAGAAAGAATTGCTTGTTACACTATGCTGTCTATTGGTGTAATCTATATGGAAATGGGGGTAATTCTGCTGCCCTATCTCAACTGACTCGCACACCTATGCAAATTTTCCGGAACAGTAAAGTGTGGTTGTGCTATCTCTGTTTGCCATCCTGGAGAGCTTCAGCGCTGTGTGAACAACTGATGTGATCTGTAGAGAAGTGTATGCAACAGGCCTGTTTCATTTATATAACATTTTGCTTGAGGTTACCGGTGGGTTTATTAAAAATGCTTAATAAGGTTTACATATTTTGCTGTCGTCATGTCCAGTTAAAGTTAATCTTTAACAAATCTATTATTTTTCATAATGTTGATGTCCAAGTTCATTTGTAGCATTAACAGCGAGTTTGAGTTTAGTTAAGTTTTTATTTTTTTTACACCGTTTTATTTTGCTAATTCATTTTTACATATTTTGGTGTCATGTCCACTTAAAGTTAATCTTTAGCAAATCTCAAAATTATTAAAATATTTAATGTTATGTCTAAATTCGCTTGTGGCATTAACAGCAATTGAGTTTAGTTGTTTAGTCTGTTTTTTTTTATTTATACGCTACTGTTTTTTTGCTCCTTAATTTTTACATATTTGAATTCATCATGTCCACTTAAAGTTAATCTTTAGCAAATCTCAAAATGAATATCATTTTTCAGAATTTTGTGATGTCTAAATTAATTTGTAGCATTAACAACAATTGAGTTTTTTTTTAGTCTTTAAATACTTATTATTATTATTATTATTATTATTATTTTTTATACATTACTGTTCGGGGTTGGTTTTGTAAAATAAATTTAAGTATTTTACATTTACTAGTGCTGTTTATTTGATCAAAAATATTGTAAAACATCATTTGTAACACTAAATGTTTTTACCATCACTTTAGATTTAATTCATATTTACTGAAAAGTATTAATTTCTTAAACAATTTGGTAACCCTTTGCATTAAGACAGGGGTTCCCAAAGTAGGGGTCGCGAAACCACAAGGAGGGGTCGCAAGATGATTATTTGATTTCCAGAAATCAAATAATTTTTAAAGCATTACAAAAAGCATATTTTACCCATAAATAAAAAAATAGTTGAATTAAAGTTGAATTAAAAATAAAAATCCAGCTTGTTGCCCACCCAACTCATTAGTTAAGATTAATGTTCAAATGTAAGTAATGAGTAAATTACTATAAAATAATATTATGGTTGATAGACTGTTGTGTTCCTTTGTGTTGTCATTATGCTTGTGTGCCGTTTGTATACTTTAACAACCTCAGAGGAAAGTGGGGGTCCCGAGGTACTGGCACTGTTATTTTGGGGGTTGTGGGCTGTAGGGCTGGTTCGAATACCATTTTTTGCGCTTCGAAGCTTTGGTGGTAATCAATATCGAATATTCGAAGCTTCGGTGGGAGGCGCTAAGCACATAATAAAGGCGGAAATCTCTGTGTTGACTGTTTGCATTTGTATTATGTCGGGAATCGTTCATCCACGCGTGCGTCACGAATGTGTTGCTGCAGACCCAAGGGAATTCCGCTCCAATATGCTCATACAAGGAGTCTAGGGCAGTGGTTTTAAAACCCTGGGTCGTGACCATCGGGTGGGTCCAGGGACTTAAAAAATAGGTCGCCAGGATGATTTCCGGAAGATGTATATATGTATGTAACGAAGTTCAAGACTCTGGGAAGGATGCGGGAAACTGCAAATGTACTTTAATAACAAAATAAACATTAACAAAACGAAAGTAAGCGGCAGCCGCCTCACGCCAGACTCCATCTGTGTTTGCGTTGATCAGTCAGAATCCACTCACCGCTCAAAACGCCGGATTTTTTGTTCAGTCCTGAGTTCTACAAGCCAAGTAATCCTTTCATTATAACAAAGCTTGTAGACGCGCTTAGAATGCACGTTCATGCCGCCAAGAGTTTTACGCGATCGTTAAAAAAAAAACGAAATTAAAACGCGCACGCGCAGTCAAAAGCAATTTTAATACTATAGAGCGATTCCCCAATGCGCGCAAATTAGGCTATATAACAGATCTAGGCTTTATAACTGTTGCTGTGAATTCTTTATAGGATATAGGCTGCGTGGCGGACACGTCGCGGATTTGCTGCGTGTTGATTTTTCTTTCTGCGCCTATGTTAACAGATTAGAGCAGCCACAGTGTCTGCGGAATACGCGCTTATATCAGGTGCAGTCCAACCACACCGCAACCGCGACCCCGCGACAGAATAGAAGTGAAGCGGATTTTTTCCGCATTCACGTAATAAACCTACTCCACGTCCTCAGAGGCTTCGATTGAAAACGGCATGCATCTCCGCTCACATGCTCTGTTAGGCAGGCTAGACAGCTCACATTTCAATGAACAAAAATATTTCTTTATATTTCAAACTTTAAAATAAATCACAACCAGGTTGCAAACAATAGTGACACTAGTGCACTCTTTTCTCCATGGCTTGCTGACAGCTCTCCCCCTCCTGTTCACTAATGGGCCATTCATGCGCGAATGAGAACTGTTCGCGGGGGAGTCACGTGTTGGGAAAAAAAAGAATATTCGAATCTCAGAATTGAAAATCGAATGCCAACCCACCGAACGAATATTCGAATATTCGACTATTCGACTATTCTAGTACAGCCCTAGTGGGCTGAAATGTTTGGGAACCCCAGCATTAAGATGTCATTTGTTACCATTAGTTGATGTATTAACTAACATGAATGAACAATGAACAGTACATTTATTACACTATTTATTAATGTTTATTAATGTTTGTTAATGTTGGTTAATAAAAATAGTTGTTTATTGTTTGTTCATGTTAATTCACTGTGCATTAACAAACAAAACCGGTGATTTTAATAATGCATTAGTAAATGCTAAAATTAACATTAACTAAGATTACTAAATGCTGTAGAAGTATTGTTCATTTTTAGTTCACGTTAACTAATGTAACCAACAAATGGCACTACTAACCCCAAACTCCATTATTGGACATTATATGAAATTGGTATTCAGTACGCCCTAATATAGTTCATTTTGGAGTGTCAAGTAGGGATTGTTCTTGAATGCTGTTTCCTTATGCACAGTTTGTATTTAAGACTTTTATATAAATTAAAAAAAAGCAAAAGATCATATCACCAAACTACACTCCCATTTGCTTATCTTTCTTATGTCCTTGAAAAAAACAAAGTTGTTCAGCCTTGACTTTTGTGTGTAATCTGCACACACTGTTAGTGAAGTTTCAGAAGTTTGAATGAACTCAAAGTCTAATGTTTGACAAGGCTTCATCACCCTGATATTCAGTCTGTCTGTAGAAACCACATCATTTCCATCTCAGTAAAGTGTATTTACATAGTAGTACACCTGAATGAAAAGCAGGCACTATAGCAAACTGCTCTCTGTACTAAGCCTCTCACACATTTTCAAGATAATATTGTCTGGCCCTGTAATTTCACTGATGCAGCCTGCCTATCTTTTTACTTGGCTTGTATCCGTACAGTGTGGTTTTGTGTATCTGCGTAATTTGTCATGTGTTCGTATAGCCAGGCTATGAAATGTGATATTCTATGAGGGCTGCCTCTTCCATTATCTCAGAAACCTCTCTAAAAATAGACCCATGCATCCAGACACCATGCTATAGCCTACTACAAAGTGCCATTAGCCCCTTCTTTCTGCCAACAGCTCCCATCAGCCTTGTCTGGCTGTCAGAACCTGGTTGAATGAACTCATAGTGCTGATTTCTAGCTGTCTGCACGTTCCGTAATCATTTTTAGACTGATTCAGCAGTATTAAAGTGCCTTGTGAATGAAGTGAGACTGTACACAATTGTCATAAACCTCAACTCTCATGAGTGTTTGAATTTAGCCTTCTGAAATAAGTCTGTACAGGTTACAGGTAAATTATTGATTGTTTCGTAAACCTCATGGAATACGGATGTAATGCGAAACACTTGGGTAGTTCTGCTAGCAGGCACTTTCTTGAGTCATCTTGTGTGTTTCTTACTTGCTTGTCTTAAAGTGGTAGTTCACACAAAACTACATTTTGTCATCACTTACTCACCCTCATGTTGTTCCAAACCAGTATAACAGTTAAACCTTTGGAGCACAAAATAAGATATTTTGCAGAAACTGGTTTTGTACATACAACTAGACCCTACTGCTGTCATTGTTGGGATTGGAAAAAAAAATCTTTAAAATTGCTTCTTAAGGATGCATCGAAATCAGTAAGTCTTACAAGTTGTGTTACGACATGAGGGAAAGTAAATGATGACAACATTTTCATTTTCAGAAAGACTATCCCATTAAGTTAGTGACTAACCTAAATGCTTTACTGAAACATAAATGAAGGTTTTCATGTTTTGTGCGCACAGCATGCAAACAACGAATTGAGTTTTCTTTTGCGTCTTCTTTTGGTTAAACTGACAAATACACATTGCCGATTTGAACAGATTTGAAAACATTCAAATACAAGACGATGCAAAAGAACTTGATTTATCACTTGCACGCAGTTTTCTGAGCACACAAAGATGAGTCTCAGATAACGCGCAAACACAGAAGTTCTCTTTCGCGTCCTTTTGCACTTGAACAGACAAATGCATACAAAAGTATGTACAAATACCAGTTTTGGCACGTATCATTGAAAACAGTCAGTTATGTATTAAACTTAAACATAAACAGTCAAGGAAGCAATCTGATGTGTATCAGTAAGGGGGTCATAAGATGTGATTTCATGTTTTCCTTTGTCTTTGGAGTGTTACAAACTGTTAAGAGTGTTGGGAGTGTTACAAGCATATATGTGATTCGTGAAGTCGCAAAGATTAAAGTCTTGAACCCAAAGAAATATTCTGTCTAAAAGTTAAGACTCATCCACGCCTTCCTAAAACGCCTCACTCAAACATGCCCCCACAAATCTGTGTCACTGTGTGGGAAGATTTGCATAACACCACCCAAATGTATACGCAAAGAAAGAAGGCATAACTTACTCTCGCCGTAGTATTGTTTTTGCCACCGCCATGTCATGGAGACGCTATGTGTTACTACTTTGTTTGACCTTCCAAAAGAGGACACAACTAGAAATCAGTGTTTACAACACTGTTCCAGAACAGTACAACCCAAATATTCGAGTGTGTGCAGCGCTTTTTACAGAGGACTGTTTCCTGAACACTTTTTCTGAAAATTGGGAGTTTTTCATATTTAAAGAATTTGCTACTGACTATTCAAACGCGAGTTTTGAGCAGTGCAGATTAGCGCTTATTGTTTGCCATTTCTACGATCAACAAATGCAGACATGGTTTTATGTTTACATAGTATTGTCGTGTACTGCTATGTGGCACGACACAATGGATAAACAGACAGTAGTAAGTAGTAAGTCATTATAATCATTAATTATTTTCCCACTGGATGCAACAAATGCCTTGTTTATAATGAGTGTCAGTGTTGCTTTGAAAGCTGATATCGCAAATATGGTTAGGGGCGTAACATTTCATTCACATGCTTAAAGTATTAGGCCAATCATAACGCACTGGACAGCTGGCCACTCAGAACGCACAGCCCTTTTCAGAACGATAACCTTTGTAAAAATCAACATGTTTCAGAAAGGTGGGGCAGAGAGAAGTAACAATAATGTAAGGTATATGGAAAATGTGGTGTTTGAACATTAAACCGTGTGAACACATTTCATTACACCAAATACACAAAATAATGTTCTTTTTAGCAACGTCATATTGGATCCATTGTCTCTTGAAGTTACTGCACCTAATTTACTAGCTGTGGTCAGTGTCCTTAATATTAATCTGAAAAAAAAGAGAATTTGTAATGATTGCGCAGACTTGTGCCCTGTGAAGTTTCTATAATGTTAATTTTCTTTTTTTATTAGACTCTTATTCTGAGCTTATAATGGTTAGCAAACCGTCTGGTCAGTAAGATGGTGTGATGGTCAATCATGTTTCATCTGGTGGAAGAATTAAAAATATTATATTGTGAATTTACCAGATGTATTTGTCTAGCCAAACATTATTTCTTTCCCTGGACATGTTTTCCAACATCTTCCTGTAATAGGAGCTCTCTTTCCTCCGCATATTGCTCCCCTTTTTAAAATATTTATTTATCTAGTGATTCATTCCTGGACTGCGCACAAGGTGTTTTTGAAAATCTGACTTGTTTCATGTTCAGTATAAATTTCTGTAACAGAACAGCCTGAGGCTGTCTATTGATGAACTGTTTTTTATTTTCCATAGCTGAGGTGAAAAACACACAATATACGTGCTATTATGGAGAATTAATAGGTAGACAGAGTCTGATGAATTTGTTTTCTTTATATCATTACTTGGTCTAGTGAATTGATTAATATACGATCGATACCTAGAAGTAAACAACATTAGACAGACGTGCCTGGGCATATTAATTGTCCAGTTGAATGTTCAATTGCATTATGGGTGATAAACCCCACCATCCTCAGACCTTGTCATAATTATACACAACAAACAACCTTTTTTTGGTTGATGTTCTTGCTAATTTTATTACTCTAAATCAGTTTATGATGCCACATCATATTAAGCACCTTTAGAGCTCTGGAGCGTGCATTTATGACTTTACTTTCCTCCGTCTTTGTGTTATGTATCAATATCTCCTCATTGTGACTTCAAAGGCATTCCTTCAGGTTGGTGTATGTTTTCCCTTCCTGACAGTTGAAGTCCTCAGAGGCTTCACCTCTCCCCTAAAATCCTCATGTTTGTGTTGCTTGTCGGCTAAAGTTTGTGTCTATGGGAAAATGAGGCATTAGGAATGCAGAGAAACGTTCATGAGATGAAGGCCTATCATCTGTGCAAATAGAGCGATGCCAGTGTAAGTCAAATAAACACGCACAAAACATTCTTCAGCAGTTACACTGTTGACGAGCTTTTGTTCCCTTTCATGTTTCTGACAATGTAAGAACGTTTAACCCAAACAAACGTGCATTAGCGTTTCTTTTAAACAGTCAAACAGGCCAATACTGGTTCAGATTGGCATTTTGTAGTTGTTTCTAACACATCTATTTACAGCAAACATGCCTGGTCTCAGCCTATGACAGAATGACACGGTGTAACTCACAGATTTGTGCATGATTCATATGTAGGCCTGTCCCCCCCCCCCCCCACGTTTGTGGACGGGTTGCATTACAATGTAATGCTCTCATTATGTACACTGTATGTTTTAGCACATATTTGTCATGTTTTTCATACACACAAATGCTTTCTGAGTTGCTGGATATTTGTGCAATCACTTAGATGCCGTTTTGCTCCAGATTTCCTCCTCTGTGCCATTTTATCCCTGCCTACCTTTTTTCTATTTTCTGATTGGTTAATTCAGCGTTCAAACATGACATAAAACATCTGTTCACCTAGCTGTTCTCCTAACTATTCAACTTCATGCCATGGAAGAATGGCACTTAATGAATTGATTAAAGCCATGATGAAATGGAAGTAGTGACAGATCTTTTCTTCCATATTGTGATCCGAGTGAAATGGATTGTCGAAAATGTTAAAAATGTAGGGCGGGGACTTCTATCCATCGATTATTGATTTAATGGAGGCAGATTTTCATGCTGGTTTGCTGGCAATTAAGATTAAGTTTTGATTGACATTTTGATGTTTAATTACAAGGTCAAATACTTTTGAAAAAATGAACCACGCATGGACAGATCACAATCTGATCAATAACATGCGTTTAGAAAATAGGTGAATTTTAATATTCATGCCGATTTGTGCTCATTAACAATGTAATTATCTTTAAAATGTTATTATCTAGTGACGGTTAGTCACATGAATATTAAAGGCACTAAAAATTAAGAATATAATAAGATTTAAATGGGCTGCAAACAGTGTGAATCTTGCTTAGCATAGTCCCTTGTTTTTGTTGACAATGCATGATGCCTCTTGTGCTTTATAGCATAATTAAACCTTTGAGCCAATTGGAATGTTTTGTTAGATAATCTTAATTTAAATGAGTGACAGTGTAGTTCACACAAAGCACATTGTGTTATTGCTGTAGTGCCTCCGCCTCTTGGGAACACGTGGCATTATTTTAGCTTCAATACTTCTGTTTAACACTTAGTAAAGTAAAGAGTACAAAAGACCCATTCCATGTGTGGTCCATATCTTCCTTGCTAACCATGTATGTAACCTCGCACCAGTCTGAAATTTGTCCTTCGTTCTCAGTGAAAGTACAACTCGGTGTCTCTGCCAGCCGAAACAGGCAGCGGCTGTATTAGCAGCACTAAATAACAAGCACTCAAATCCCGCGAGCTCTGTTCTGGTTCACATTCATGTCAGGAGAGGGGTTGCTTGTTTGTCTAGAGATTTTCTTCGCTGTTTACTCTAGCTGTGTTGCTTTTCGAGCCGTTCCCCCGCCCTTCTCGGCTGTTTACATAAGGCCCTCCCTGTGTATTATGGCACCTGCCAGATCTGCAGATTGTACCACCTGGTTAATGTTAAATTGCTCCAGAAGGAAGATGTGTTTGTTAATAAACACCAAACCTAGGGCCCCACTGTTTACTGTAGTCATGGTGGCAATCAGTTATTTAACAAATATCGGCCCCTGCTTCCTTGTGTGGGAGAGTGTTTAACTATGTAAGAGCCAGAGAAAATGCTCAGCCAGACAAGGGAGCGCTATATGAAGCTCTTATGGCTGAAAGAAAGTTATTCTTATGCAATTCTTGAGTCTTCGTATGACCAGTTCATCTTTAAACAAGTGGTTTCTTGCCATCCTGAGCATGGGATAAAAAGAGAAATGTAAACATGTCTTTGGTTTTCAACTGTACATGTAGCCCACGCAGCTGCATTGTCTTAAATGGTTTATTTTAAGCTTCGTGGAAGGCAGGCAGACAGGTTATACCAATATTCATAAGAATCTGCCTCTTACAGTTGTGTTTGCTAAAACAGTCATGCTTTAACTTTTTGTTTTCTGTATATCTGTATTGTTAGTATTTGCTGAGAAAGCACTCAAATAAAAAGACATTATTCAAAGTCAAAAAGCAGTTTTAGATTGCTAATTGTCAATATACACTACCAGTCAAGTTTTTTTTGTTGTCATCAAGTCAAGTAAAATTTTAAAATATTTATAATAAATAACTTTTCTATTTGAATATACTTTAAAATTTAATTTATTTCCTGTGATTTCAAAGCTGAACTTTTAGCATCATTACTCCAGTCACATGATCCCTCAGAAATCATTCTAATATTCTGATTTGTTTCAAAAAAAAAAAAAAAACCAAACATTTATTATTATTTTAATGTTGAAAACAGCCGAGTGTTTTTTAGGTTTCTTTGATGAATAGAAAGTTCAGAACAGCATTTTTCTGAAATAGAAATCTGTTGTAACATAAATGCCTTTAGTTTATCATCACTCTTGATCAATTTAAAACGTCTTTGCTAAATAAAAGTATTAATTTCTATGTTTTCTGACTTCATTTACAAAAGCGTTTTATTTCAGATAAATGCTGATCTTTGGATCTTTCTATTTGTCAAAGAATCCTGAAAAAATGTGCTCAACTGTTTTAAATATTGATAATGATAATAATATTAGATTATTTCTGAAATAATATTCTATATTTCATATTAGAATATTTCTGAAACATCATGTGACACTGAAGACTGGAGTAATGATGCTGAAAATTTAGATTTGATCACATGAACAAATTACATTTTTAATTATTTTCAAATAGAAATCAGTTATTTTAAATAGTAAAAATATTTCAAAAAATGCTTCAAAAAATATTTTTTTTTTTCAGTTTTTGCTGTCTTTTGGGTCAAATAAATTTCTTTAAAAAAAAACAATATATTGTAACTATATTGTGTGCAATATTTAAAAAAAAAAAATTAAGTGTTGAACAAAGTAGATTTCTAAACTGGCGTCTTTGGCCACTATATCATATTTTTTTGTTTTCTCAGCGTCTCACGCCATGGGCCTCACGTTTTTAAGTTGTAAAACCATGATAGCAGTACTTGATCTAGCCAAGAAAAATCCCTTTTGGAATCAGGAGGCACAATTAATTACATTATCATAATTAATCACAGTAATTAACACATTAAATTAACATTCTAATTGCTAAACCAGCATCAGCATCTCTGATACTAAAAGTAAAGTACAGTTAGTACTCTGGCCTTTCTCTTTGCTGATTGTATCAGGCTGTGAGGAATGTTGTCTTTGTTCGTGTCAGGTTTTTTTGTAAACACACTGATGTGATCAGGCTGTTTCACACAGATGTTTGTCGACTTTAAGGAGGAAGATGCAGAATATTGATTGCTCAAGAGCAAAACAGATATATTTATCTGATTTTAGTGCACAAGGTGCATAGAAAGAAATTTTTCTTTTCAGTTTCCATTCAGTCCCATGATACTATACAATACTAACGTATATTAAACTATAACATGGCTATTTCCTCAGCAGCACCGTATAAGATTTGCTAGAGAGAGTGCTTGTCAGTTATTGGCTTTAACATGGCTGTTGGCATCAAATGCTTTAATTCTCAGAACTGTTTGTTTATAATGTAGATATCATATTTGTGAACAGTACAAACACAAATGTTTGTGTTGTGATGTCAACTCTGCTGGCACGCATGTTTTGTCATGATCTAGTCTGTGGGTTTATGTGGGGGGAGAAAGCAAAAGCCTTTCCAAAGCATGCACTTCTATTTCAAATGTAATTTGTTTTGCTGGCAGCTGTCTTATTTTTCCCCTCCTGTATTTCAGGTTGTCATATCGACATGCAGGAGTCTAAGACCGATCAAACAACCAATAGCAGTCCAGCTGGGCAAGAAGGTCAGAGCTCAGAGAGTGCGAAGAGAGCAAGCAGAGAAGCATCTTCATCCCCGTCAACCAAAACCCAGACTCTTCAAACACAGGTAAGCACCTTAACTTAAAATACATTAGCTGCTGTTCTCTTGGCATTGCTTTGTTTCTTGTTTTTTTTTTTTTTTCAAGTGTTAATAGCTCTGGGCTGCGTTTCCCAAAAGCATTGTGAGCCAAGCTGATCGTAGAGACCTTTGGTGGCTATGTTTCTGTGATCAATTCAGGCTTACGGCATGTTTGGGAAATGTAGCCTTGTACAGTTTACAGGTTCATCAAGTCCGTGAAATTAGAAATATGTAGCTAGTTCCTACTCAGTTTGCTTAATAAGCCTAATATGTTAAATAAAATTGCAGTAGTATATATATGGGACATGAATATGTGACCCTTCACTTTTAGTGTATTATTCATACCACTAAACCAGCTAAACAGCGTTTTAAAGAATAGACGTACTGTCATCTCCTGCGGTAGTGTTGTACGTACTTTGTATTTTAGTTCACCCAAAAATGGAAATTGTCATAATTTACTCATCCTCATGTCATTCCAAACCCATCTTGGGAATGCAAATGTAGATATTTTTATTATTCTCTCATTTTTATTTGTTCCTTCATTGAAAGAGTGTAATCAAAAGGGCATCTTAAACGTCATCCATATGAATCATGCGGTTTAATCCAAGTCTTCTGTAGAGACACAGTTGCTTTACATGAACAGATTTCATTTAGGCATTTATTCACAAATGAACAGTGACCAATGTGCATTAGGGATAAAATGATTCACTGTTCACAATGTGATACGAAACGCGTTACTTGAATTTTTTTTAACAAAATACAATTAAAGACAAATTATAAATGAAAAGGTGTGCATTTATTATTTCTCAGACAAAATGCTGTACATAACAAAACTATTTAGAGAAATTTAAACACATCTCAAATTAAACATTAAAATAATGCAAATAAAATAAATTTCTTCATATAAACTAAGGCTTTGCCTGTGCTCTTTCCATTTAGAATGAGATACCAGGCAACCACTGCATTTTAATCACGATCCAAACAAAGATGCTGCATTTAGATTTTAATTGTTTGTATAATTTAAAAATTTGAAGCAAAAAACTTCAGTTTTGTGGAACTATATTACATAAAACATATCATATGGGCTGCATGAGGTGCAATTTCACTTTCTGACAGCAGGTGGCGCTTTTGAAACAGTGGTATAGTTATCATTTTCGGTTAATTTTTTCATTTTTCTGGTTAATGATATCACAGAATTTACAGTAATTTGAAAGTGATGCGTGAATGGCACTTTACCGGTAAAAAGACGGAACGCCTTTGAACAGCTTTTATTTGGCAGTTTACTGGTATTACTATATGAAAGAGGCTCCTAACAGCAGGTGGCACTTATGGAACAGGGGCAGTATACTGTCACAATATAGTGACAGTGGAGTGCAGTGCGAAAGAGAGTGATCAACAGGCACATACCGTGCAATAATTAGCAAACAGAGTAGCTGTAGAGAAATTAGACCAGGTCGTACCACAACAATTATTTGCACTTTTACAAATGCTCACAAATATATTTTTAGGTCGCACAGATTAAATTTCAGGACCATATGTGACTTTTGACCACAAAGCCAGTCTAAAGCCAAAAATCATTAGGATATTAAGTGAAGATAGTGTTCCATGAAGATATTTAAGTTTCTTAATTCCTACCATAAATATATCAAAACTTTGCTATTGATTGGCAGTATGCATTGATAAGAACTTCATTTGGACAACTTCAAAGGCAGTTTTCTCAATATTTAGATTTTTTATTTGCACCCTCAGATGCCAGATTTTCAAATAGTTGTAGCTCGGCCAAATATTGTCCTATCCTAACAAACCATACATCAATGAAAATCTTAGTTATTCAGATTTCGGATATAATGTATAATTCTTAATTTCAAAATTGACCCTTATGACTGGTTTTGTGGTCCAGGGGTCACATTTGCAGCCAAATGGTTGTATTTTCAAGACCTGATATAACGTTGACTTGCATAGCTCAACGAAATATTAAAAATATCTTCATGACTGTTTCAAAGGAGGTCATATAGGTTCATGACGACATGAGGGTGAGTTTTTAGGTGAGTCAAGTCGCACAGGGATCTATATTGAATGAAAGAAATTGGAGTTGAATTGGAAATGAGTTGTGAAATCTGTGGTGATACCCAGTTTTACTCGAGACTGACGTGTTGAAAGAGTTCCAGGAAATGCATTCTCAAAGTAATGAAGCTTTTATTGGTATGTCAACATTTGTTACACAATAGCCATGTTGCTTATTAGAAAAATTGAGCAATTGTATGTGTGACACACCCGTCTGATGTGAATCGGGGGCTCTGTGATTATAGTTGCGCCTCTCAGAAATGGTCCTGTTGTCACTAAGATCTTCACGCATGCTTTTATCCATGTATGTGTGTGCGTAAAACCATGCTAAAATTGTGACAACGGTGATTAAGTACTACAGATTGGTGCTGAGAGAGAGTCACACATCGCTATGATGCCCCGTGTTCAGATTCCAGATGTATGATGTCACCACGGGAATATCGGCCAGACAGCTGTGGGTTCAGGGCACCGTCCCGTATTAAAAAACAGAGGAGGCTCTAAAACGCTTCTGTAAATGCTTTCCCATGTTGTTTTCATCTCCCAAGGATTACTGTGTCATGATCTGTCTGCTTTCCCTTTTCTCTTCACGCTTCGCTATTGAAGTCTCCCATATCCGTTTGCTCGTCTCTCCACCCTTCTCTTAGAGAAGGGGAGTTCCACAGGGCCAGATGTTTGACCCTTCAGAGGTGTAAGAGGTCAGATCCGAGAGGATGGTCCCACCACTGTGGATATTGTTCGCTTGCACTATTTGCATTTCTCTTTCCTTGATTTCTATCTGGAGGGCCTCACAATGGAAAATAAGACAAAAGCAACAGAGAGCGAGAGAGAGACGTCCTTTCAACAACTTTTGGAGACCTCTCATTGCTTTGGCACAGCTGGGGTATTTACTTTGTGGCTGTTTCCTGACAACTGTTTTTTTTCCATTTCAGAAGGTGTATAAAGCTCTGGTTTAAATAAAGAGCAGGTTTAGATTGTCTCATGCAAAACCGTATGCTAATGTTTTTTCAAATGTTACCATGTGATAGTCTTCAGAGGAATGTGTGATAGGATCCAATCACCAAGGGACTGTGGCTGTTAATGGAGACAAAGGTTGAATCCTCTGCACTTTATGCACAGGCATTGCGCGACTGTTATAGCAGGATGTTTACAGGTTATTATTAAATAAAAGTGTTGCACAATCATCACTTCATTTGTTCTGTGAGGACTTGTCAAGAGACTTTATGGCTCTGATCATTTGTATCAAACCCTTTGCTAAGTTGTTCTTAAAGGGATAGTTAACCTAAAAATCTAAATTCTGTCATCATTTACTCACCGTCTAGTCATTCCAAACCCGTGTGTGTTTTTCTAATTTTTATTTTTAGTAACCAAAGCTGTTTGGTTAATGACATTCTGCAAAATACTTTTTTTTTTTTTTTTTTTAATGATTTTGATAAGCCATGCTCACCAAAGCTGCATTTATTTTTATTAAAATATGTATTTTATTAAAATACGATACAATGTGTATTAAAATATTTTAAAATGTAATTTAATCTTGTGGTGTTAGAGCTGAATTTTCAGCATCATTACTCAAGTCTTCAGTGTCACATGATCGTTCGGGAATCTTTTTTTTTTTTTTTTTATAAATGGCATCATAATTTTTGTGGAAGCGATTTATAATTTTTATAGTTTTCTTTGAATAACTTTTTTTTAAAGACCAGCAGTTGTTTGAAACCTTTTTTTAAACATCTTTATTGGCACTATTGAGCAGTTTAATGTACGTTTATAATTTCATAATTTTAAGCATTATTGGGAAAAAAAAAATCTTAAACTAAAATTTTGTATAATTGTGTTCCACAGAAAAAAAGAAAGTCATAGGTTTAATTTTTTTCTTTAACATAGTTTTTTTTTTTTTTTTTTTTTTGGTTCAACTTTCACTTTATTATCAACCAATCTAGATTACGAAATATGTTGCCTTTGCATCTGTGTTCTTGAAAACAATGTGAATAGTCCTGGGAGAGCAGAGCAGCTCAGAAACATGTTATTGTTTTTTTGGCATCTTCAGGCGCTACAAGTTGCTCAACAACAACAACAACAGCAGCAGCAACCGAGTGGTGAGAAGTCCCCCAAGAGCACAGAAAAAGAGGCAGACGCACAGGTAGAGCCATACCCTCCTCCACCCACAGCACACACATACACCTCCAGAGAACCATGTTGTTTACACTATTACACAAACCAACTTGTTTATGCTGCCTTCAACAGATCATAAAGAGATGGAGCAATCAGGGTGTGTTTTATTATTACATATTGTTACGATGGAAGATTACAAGTTCACTTTTATTGTGTGTGTAGCCCATTGTAAAACAAGTATTTTCTGTCTTGTCAGTTAACAGATAAGGCTGTACTACTGAAGCGAATTAGACAGCTGTAGAGCTTTAGCCGCAAACAAACACAATATATGCTACCCAGTGCACAGCTGCCTTTATTTATTCATCACAGATTGAATGCTCTTTACGTGCGTCTCGTGTGAATGTGCATGCAAGTGGTGAAACGAGGGCTCACGTAGTTAATAGTTCAAGTCAACATGCCATTATGGCAAGTGCAAGGGGCGGGACTACTAGTCCGAGCCATGTGACTGGATGGTTACGTTAGGTTTGAGATCCTAGTGAGAGCGTTATTGGAGGTGGTGGGTTGGTCAGCGGGGTTGGATAGTTGAAAGAACAGTAGGAGGATACCGGTGTTCTCACTAGTCCTTAAACATTCTGCGCAGCTCTCTGCTCCTGCCACCCATGGAGATATCAAGGTCTGTGAGTACTGAGACAACTAGCTCTGCTAGTTAAGCTTTTCTTTAAATTGCTGTAATTCTTAAATGGAAAAAGCAGTGAGTTTTTCATTTGTTGGATTTTTTGGTATAGTTTGTTGCTCACATTGTAGAAGAGCATTGTGTTTCAGAATGTTCCAGAGTCTGTCTTTATTTTTGATCTTAAGAGGGAGTCATTAACTAAGTGAATGACCAATAGGGTCCTTGGTATCTGATCTGACAGAAGGCTGAAAGCTTTGAATGCTCAGTGGAACCTTATTTCTGTGACTCACTGTCTTTGGGCTGTAATTTTATTCCCTGAATTACTTGTCTTTGTCTTTTTAAAGGCTGTGTTCGCAGAACTGAGCCTTTTTCCCCTCTTGTTTTTTTTTTTCCCCTTGCCTTTGCAATTTATATTTACCCAGATGCACAGTGCAGGAAAGAATGTTATTTTTACTTTGGGCGGGGAACCACACCAAAATTGTTCAAGGTATTGAAGGGGAATAACAACGGGCTCTATTTGTTTTTGGGCTGCTGAAGCCCGTTGATTTATGGCTTGTGTTTTCAGAAGCGATCGCTTGTTGACATGTACTCACTCATGGGGAGTTGGTTCTCTGACACACTGGCAAGAACAATAACAACAACAAAACAATGTTTGGACTTGTCTGTTGTCATGGAGACAACACTCATCAGTGCTTACTGTGCCCCCGAGAGAGAATATTTACATTAATTTGCTGGCATGCTTATGTTCTTCTCAGGCTTTGACATTTAAAACATTTCTGTTGAGACTCGAAGGCATACTAGTTTGCTTTTTTGTAGCTTTTTCACAAGCAAATGTTTCGTTTGTTGTTAGGCTGTTTTGTAAAGTGCAGTACTTCTGTGTTCATTTGTAAAATATGCTGTTTCTCCAAGGTTCATAAGTTGAATTCAACTTGTTGAACACTTGAAAATGGAAATATTCCTGAAGAGGTACTTAATAAGTCCTTGAATTTTTGAAAGACAATGCATGTATGAAATAAGTGTTTAATTTTTTCAATAAGGACATATTTCACGCAGAGTTTACACAATTCAAAAAACATCATACTTTTTTTGCTTATTTCAGTTAATGTCATAAAACTAGAGAGCTTAACCACTAGTAATACTGACAATTGCTGAAGATGCAAAAAGAGGAGCAGATGAACCAAATCAATTGAATCATTTATACTGGATCCGCTCCAAATGATTCAAACTCATGACTTTTATTTATTTATTATTTATTTATTATTTATTTTTAAGTGATTCACTAGCAAAAGCTAGATTAAATTAAAGCTACATTAATGTTTTTGTTTTAAAACAGTGTTTTATAATGAAAACGATCCTCGTCTAACTGAAAACGCATGTCACATGACTAGAGGTCAACCGATACTGGATTTTGCAGATACCGATTAATCGACCGATAGTTTTTAAAATGGATACTGAATGGAAACTAAAACGGTGGTCTACTATTTAAAGGGACTAAACCATAATTTGTAAAAGAATAAATGTATTAATATTAAATATATATTTAAAAATATCAGTAAATGTTGAAATGAACACACTAACAAGGAACAATACTTACATTCTACAGCTTTTATTAATTTTAGTTAATGCTACAAATGGACTCTTATTACCATTTCATATCAACAGTCTTTAAACATCTACACAAAAGCCATAGTATTGAAATTACATCATATGGATATTGTATGTATTCTAGAACACTTGATGAATATCTAATCAAAACAACTAAATATTTATTCACAAACTGAGCAAAAGCCCAGTGCCACTTCTAGGAGATTTCGTATCAGTTATCACACACACCAGACGTGTCACGTTCAGTTCAAACGGCGGACTAAAACTGTTTATTTAATCACCAAACGAACATAAGTTTACTTAAAGAATGATCAAAAAGCAGCATAGATGCATTTAAAGTTCAGTGTTTAAAACAACAGAGCAAACAGAAAGAGAAAGCGCAATCTATATTATAGCTCTCTATGTGAAACATACAGACTTTATTAGAGCCACAGAAATATATATATATAATTTTTTTTTTTTTTTTTTTTTTGCTAAAAATGCACAGTATGGAGCCCATGGTGAAGTCTTTGTTCATTTACATGGATTTGGGACAGATACGAAGGATTTTAATGTAAAACTCTGTGATAGTGCTCTGTGATGCGGCAGGATTTCTGTCGGCTGAATAAACACAGTTTGCTGTCTCACATCGCTAGCTTTAAATATGCAACTTGCTGGCTAACAAATGCAGTAATGTGATTGGCTGGATATTAACTAATGCAAATAGATTGAAACAATCGTGACATTAAACATTTGGGTTGGACTTACTGTTTTGGTCACACTGTTTTAACCTCTTGAGGTGTGGCCAATGTTCGCGTCTTCTCAGACTTGATGCCAAACATACTGCTGTGCTTTCTCTACTAATGCAGCGTCTAGTCAACAAAGTACTTACTAAGAAATGACATGAAAACATGCACCACACATGACCATTCAGGCTGCATGTCAAGGATGTCTTATTTAAGAGAAGTAACCGTAATAAAATTGACTGTTTTTCCTTGAGGTGTAAAAATACTGTAATTTCTTTTTTTTATTTTGC
This sequence comes from Cirrhinus molitorella, assembly GCA_033026305.1. Classification (NCBI taxonomy): domain Eukaryota; kingdom Metazoa; phylum Chordata; class Actinopteri; order Cypriniformes; family Cyprinidae; genus Cirrhinus; species Cirrhinus molitorella. The sequence goes on along the minus strand of CM065132.1, from coordinate 20,535,961 downwards.
AATTTAACAGCTAGTTTTCTTAAATGAACCTCTAAAATGAGACGCAAGTAATAAGCATGATGTTATTTTTTTCACCAAGGATACTCAGGGCGAATGTGGGCAGCCATGCCATCGTTTTCTGAAGTGTCCGTTTGGTCAGTTTGAGTGCGTTTATCACGAATCATTAAATTTGGATCGGAACAGGTTTGTGAATCATTTCGCTAATTGAATGATTCACATCAAATGATTTGCAATACACGATTTGTAGTCCCAATTTAAGTTAAATGATTGCGATATGCAAAGTTCCAATCTAAGTCAAATGATTTGTGAGTTCTGACGTAAAATTATGGTTCATGAAATTTTTACTTCTAAGAAGTATATTCTCCTACTGGTGAATGGTGAAATTCTACGTTTCCTGCACCATTTTGCAAGGCTGGCAGTGGGCTGCTGCTGAATCCAAAGTACTGTGACAGAAGAAGTCATATTTCAGCTGAGTTGAGAGTTTGCGATATGAAATATTACAATAACAACAATAAAAATAAACACTTTCTTGTTGCATGCAACACACAGACAACCAGAAAAGCACTCATGAATCAGTTGCAGCAGTTACTGAATTAATCTGACTCGCTTACTGAACCGCAAGTCATTAATTTTAGTCATGCCTGACTCTAACTGAACCAAGAGCTGCTAGGGCCTACTGAGTTTTTGTATGAGGCAAAATTAGACTGTTTGTTCTTATGACAGCAAAATGATACCGGAAGTGGCGCATTCCATGGTATACATGAAACGCATTATTAGACCATTTTCCAAGGCTGAATGAAATGTTAAACCCATTTAAAAATCATAACACAGAATGCACAAATGCTACGATTCATTTAAATATATATGTCATGCAGGTTTAATATATGAATTAAATGTTTAGTCAAAATTAAACAAAGATTAGACTGAGCTGTGAAGTGTAAAAATGTGTGTAGTATGTTAGCTCTGTTGTTTATAATACATTGTATTTTAACAGCTTTGTTCAGTAAAACCATATGATGTGATATGTATTTTCATTTTAAAGGCTATTGTTCGCTTAAGTAAAAAAAAATAAAAATCCAGTCATGCAGCATTAGTTTACATGTTTATTACTGCATATAATTCATTAAAATAGAAGTTTAATTTCATAAAGTACAAGTTCATATCAAAATACACCTATATTTTGTTTTTCAGTTTAATACAATACTATTTTTCCCTACATATTTCATTACTGAGGATTTCTTTAAAAAAGTTTAAAAGTCTCGTCTCGTGAACCCAGTCTCGTGTCTCGTCTTGTCTCGTGGCATAAGTGTCTCGTCACACCCCTAGAAATAAATGTAATTTTGTATTATTTAATAGAATTTAGACATTTATGGAAGTTTCTTTCAAAAAACTTTAAATTCCTAGTCCTTTGTAAATGAGTTAATATCTGAGCAGCGTAAACATTCTACGAAATACCTGTTTTTGTGATCCTTCAAAGAGAAAGTACATAATGTCTAAATTTTAATTTTGATCAGTGCCTACATGCACGCACACTCGCTGTATGGGAAATCTTTCGAGTACAACAGTCAGCTGTTATTGTTCTCTCATAGTTGCAGTATCTCAGTCCAACAGTATGTTTATATGAAACTGAACACAGACTTCTTTACTGGAAATTTGTGTTTGTTTGTGTTTCACAGACTTAATTAAAATGCAATCTCCAGTTTTGTTTTTACAGTTGCTGTGTACCCCAGTATGTATTATTTATACGAATCTGTAAATGTGACTTTAATTATTCTGTTTATGTTTATTGTAAACATCTTAAAAGCAGTGAGTGTGTGTGTGTGTGTGTGTGTGTGTGTGTGTGTTTGGCTTGAGATGTGGTAATTGCTAGAGGCCAAGTGAAGCATGGGCTAACTCATTGTGAATCCAATGCATTTACATTTAAAACACTCGCCTCTGTTGTGGGTATTTTTGTTTTTCTGTTTTCGTTGGTAGCATTTTTAATGGCAGTGTTTGAGCTGCTGTCAACAAATGAATAATGTATTTGTCTTTTTAATCTTGACTGGTTGTTTGCCTCGGTTTATGGGCAAATTAAACTGAGATAACTGAAATGAATGCTTGCGAGAGATGTTTTTCCAGTTGTAGGCAGAGAGGTTTGCCCTTGCATTTTATTGAGCACTGTAAGCATTGTGGTTTTTAAAATTGTTTGTGTATTTGTTTACTCGGTTTTGTTGATGTTGACCGTTGAGGCCCAGAGGACTTGGAAACTATTCCCTGAATGTCTAAACAATAATGTATACAAAGAGGTCTGGCATAGTCTTACTCTGGTATCTCTTTTTAGCTGTTCACTTGTTTTTAAAGTGTTTAATATCCTTGGGGAAGAGGGTTGAAATTGGGTTTGTGGAAAGCCCTTTGTTCTTAAAGTTTGTGATGTGCTTTTCTTAACATCACAAGGTGTGCAGATGAAATGTTTCAAGCCGTGTTCAACTTGATGAAATCAATCATCCAAACCGTTTTGAAGAGGCTAATAAATGTCTCTTCATCCTAAACTTGACATATTGTCCATATTGCATCAGTTTCATAAATACAGTGACTTTGCTACCAAACCAGTACTTCAAATAAAAAGACTTTTTACAAGATCTGGCTTAATTCCATACCCAAATGCTGTATAACTGTTTCCGGATGCACACTCATGCCTTGTGATGTTTAGGCTGTGTGTGTGCGCGCAAATGATTAAAATGCGTGTCTTGTTATTAGTGAAAGCACAGTCAGTTATGTCTTAAGTGAATATAAATGAGTGCTACAAAACATTGGGTGTTTGTCAAAATATTGGATGTGTGCTTTATATCTTGCAGTGTAAATGCAGCCTAATCGACCTGCTGCTGTATATTATGTTGTTAATATTAATTGCTGGAAATATTGAAGCATAAGAGGCAGCCATTCTCTGCACCTGGCTGGATAAACTTATTAACTTGAAAAACAAGTATTAGCACAGCATTAAGCCAAACGGAAAGAAAATGCACAGATAATTAGAATTATTTGAATAATTTAATTCTGACTAAATTAGCGATGATATATTATAACTAATATTCAAGACTACGGCGATAATTGTAGTAGTTTTTCACATTTGATTACTTTGATTTATATATATAATTACTAATATATGATTTTGTTACATCTGCCAGGACAATTTACTTTAGTTTATTCATCTATTTTAGAGACTGTTTCATTGGAAAAAGGTGAATCGTATATAAATGTATATTAAAAGTAAATATTTTAATCATTACCTAGTAATAATGTACAATGTACAAAGTACATGTACAATGTAATAAAAGCATATATGATTTTATTACATCATGAAAATCGTGAAATTTCACTGGTACTGGTATCGACTACATTTTTGGTATTAGGACCAGCCTAACAAACAGCTACTGTATGATAAATAATTAAGTGGTTGTATGTGTGTATCTGTAGGTGGCTGTATCAGTGGGGATGATAACTCCTCAGGCCATCACCCCTCAGCAGATGCAGCAGATCCTTCAGCAGCAGGTCCTGAGCCCCCAGCAGCTCCAACTGTTACTGCAGCAACAGCAGGCCCTCATGTTACAGCAGGTACATGCATATCAGTGTGGTTCAGCTCTGCATCTCCAGCAGCACAACTAATAAAACTTACCATCTTACTACTTTTTTTACTTACTGAAAGAGGTTCAGGGCTGTGGCCTTCAACTATTTTACAGGACCTATACTATATAAGCTAAGATATAAAAATGCTTATTATTATTATTATTATTATTATTATTATTATTAATTTAACCATTAATTTTGTAAACTTTATAAGTGTAGTTGTGGTCAACCAATATGAGTTTTGCTGAATAGGGCCATATGATTTCCGCAATGTGGAAAACGTGGGCAGAATCATGGAATAGAGTCATAAGAATGGAATTTACTGTATAATTCTATATCACGTGGAATTTGCGCAATTTTTGGATGAGTAAATCAAAAGGATATGGACTAGTGTCTGTAAATATTAAGCCACAAAATACTAAATAAGAATCCTGCATGTTCTGTGTGTCTCTGTGTGAGTGAATGGTCGGTTTTGTTTACTACACACATATTAAAGCGTGCGTGACGCTCGCTGTGTTTTCAGTCTCTGCCGCCCTCAATATACGAGTACATGAACACATAATAAACATAATCTCTAGAACTGCTCTGAGAGCGCTTTACCATTTCTTGTGAGAAAAACCAAATCATATAATTTACAAATAGAAACTTAAAGGTCTTCACAGTAAAAGTTTGGTTTAACTTGAAGAAACTGTGACAGAAATATATTACTTGATGTAATCGTAGTGCTACTACTAATTCTTAAAACATTAATTTACAGGAATAATTACCAGCATTTATTTACCAGACAAATGTAATTAACATGACACAATATTTCTGGAAAAATAATAATAAATTAGTTTTTTTTAATCAAATTAATTATATAGAAATGCTTTTGGTCATTAAATTTAATGAAACCATTCAAATGGAATCCAGAAAGTGAATAGAAAACGCATCATTTGGTAAAAATTGAAAAGTTTCATAGGGTCTTAAAAATAACACATTTGTTACATTTTTAATGAATTGCTGTTAAATTGTGTACGTTTTGTGATTAATTAGACATGTTTTTTTGATTAATCAAACTAAATTTAGCCTTTAATACAGAGTCTAGAAAAAATTAAACAGAAAAAAAATATATATATATTTGGAAAAAATACTGACTTCATAGAGCCTCAATTTAATTTTTGTTAAACTTGTAATAAATTTCTGTTAAATTGTGCAAGTTTTGTGATTACTATTAATTATACATGCTTTTTGAATAATACAATTAATTAATAATACAGAAAATGTGCATTATCTTTTGGCAAAGATAATGGCAGAATTGACTGCTGCTTCTGTTCATCAGCCAAGCAGCCTTATTATAAGCTGATGTGGTGATCTCAAAATGGCCAAATTTCAGATTATTAATCGACCTGGTCAATATATCTGTCTTTTATTATTGTGTGAAGTACCTTGGATTGATACGTGACTTGTTTTGGTGTTACTGTTTTCTCAGCAACAGCTTCAGGAGTTCTATAAGAAACAGCAAGAGGAACTCCACCTGCAGCTCCTGCAGCAACAGCATGCTGGGAAACCCAGTAAAGAGGTAACAGCAGCACAATACACTCCAGAGGACCATTAGAACCATTTATTGCAATCTGTGCCAGCTTTTCACTTTGCACATTTCTGTCTTTTGTTGGCTTAGTGTGACTGTACTGTGAGCGAGTGAAGACACCGTCTGTGGTGTCTATAGCTTTACTCACTCGAGTGAAAGTGCCGGCTGTGCGACGATACTATGAGTGAATGAAGCGACCGGCCGTGACTGTACTGTGAGTGTCAAGTGTCTGTCTCTGTATTTCTAACAGCAGATGATGGCCCAGCAGATGGCTATACAGCAGCAGTTACTCTCCGTTCAGCAGCAGCACCTGCTCAACCTGCAGAGACAGGGCCTGTTGTCTGTTCCGTCGGCTCTCACCGGTGCACTGCCTCAAGGTAAGAACACTTCGCTGCGCATGACATGATATAGCAGTATAAGACCAGTGGAATTTTACCATCAAAGAATGCTTCCTACAGATACTAGAGGTCACAAAATTGCTGTAGTCTTGTTGCTAGTAGACGTTCCTATTCAGTTGCAGTATTGTGAGTCAGATTGTGTGGTATTCACTCCATTCATTTATTGCGTCGCAATGGTCTTAGTCACTTATTTCCTGTTAATATGGCAGTTTTCATTGAAAATGAATGCTTTAACGTTATAAACACTGCAATATAACTTCTGTGAAACTGCTTTGAAACAGTATTGTTAAGCAAGTATATAAATAGATGAGTTGGCTTTCTAAGGGCGTGTTCACACTTGGTGTCTTTTTGGACAAGAAAAAGTTGACAAGGGCGCTTTTTTTAGTTAAAAAATAAATAAAATCTGGAAGTGTTGCAGCCAAGGGCATCTTTTGTTGCTATAACAACAGCTGCAACAGTATGAATGTCAAGAAATGTTGAGAAAAGCGGAAGCTCGCTTTTGCATAGGCTTTTTAAAAATTTTTGGGCATTTTTGCCTTTTATTTGATGGGACAGTATTTAAACAGGAAGTGATGTGGGAGAGAGAGGGGGGGGGGGGGGGGGTCGGGAAAGGCCTGCGAGCCGGGACTCAAAAAGGGGCTGTGCACTAGGCTATCGGCACCACGCGTCGGTTTTGGAAGTTCACGGGGAGGAGAATGTCGGTTCACAACAATTAAATAAGTCTAAAAGAGTTTTTTTTTTTTTTTTCTTTATCTTGTTGTTCTGGAAACGACAGGTCTCGCTACTCGCTTGTCATTGGTCAGCTGTCAAAAAGGTGCTTGAACTTTTTTTCAACTTGAAAAGACGCTCTGAGCTGCAGAAAAAGACACCGGCAAAAAAGACACTTTTTTGAAAACACGGTTTGCTCCATAAGGTAATAATGTAAAACAGACGCTGGCAGTTAAAAAAAAAAACATTAAGTGTGAACACGCCCTAAAATGTTTCTTTATCAGCAAAATAGCATATTAGAATGATTTTTGAAGGATCATGTGACATGAGTAATGATCCTGAAAATTCAATTTTGTATCACAGAAATAATTTGCATTTTAAAATATATTTTTAAGTTGCTGTTTTCCATTTGTAATATATTTTACAATATTACTGTTTTGCTGTATTTTCACACAAAGACACATCCTTGGTGAGCAGGATGTGATTTCTTAAAAAAAAAAAAATAAAAAAAAGAATAAACTTACAGCCCCCAAAATTTTTGTAGATGCCATATTTATTTATTTAAACCTTTATTCAACCAGAAATCCAAACTGATTAGTAAAACCCAACATATATAATTTAACAAGTAGTTAAATGGGTTTTTAGGGGTTAATGCTAATAATGGATGACTGTATGGAAAAACAGACAAAATCATATAGTAGTCTTATTAGTTTTCTAGTGGTCTAATGAAGCCAGTTTCTCTCTCACAGCCTTGATCCCCGCTGAGCTTCAGCAGCTGTGGAAAGAGACGGCAGACGCCCGGCAGGAGGAGAAGAGTCGAGGAGACAAATCCCCCTCTCCTCCCAAAACTCAGATCCTCAACCACCACTCCAGCACTAACGGACACCATGTGCACCGGCCCAGCCGGAGAGACAGGTACTTCATCATCATTAAACATTTGTTTTTTCCTAAGCCAATATTTTATTGCATTCAAGCATGTGTCGTTTGTTTAGGTTTAGCTAGAAATCACGTGCGTGTTGTTCATAAGAACACTGTGTTAATATTTGCACTTGATGATCTCTCGTTTCAAATGTTAAAATCAAGCACTACATAAGAAAATGAACAGTGGAAAACTGAAGCACTCTGGTAGCAGGTTAAATAACTCATCAGATGCATCCTAGATGTGACCATGAACCACAAAACCAGTCGTAAGGGTCAATTTCTTTCTTTTCTTTTTTTTTTAATAAATAAGCTTTCTATTGATGTGTGGTTTGTTAGGATAGAAAATTGCCTTTAAAGTTTTTTAAATATTAGATATTCTTGTTCAAAATATCTTTGTGGAACATGATCTTTACTTAATATCCTAATGATTTATATTATATTTAATAAATCTAATGATTTATATACCTGTGCTACTTAAGACCAGGGTCACATATAAGATTAATTAGATATGTATGCAACAAATTAAATATATAACAACATTCATCGGTCCCGCTTAATATTAGGTGAATATCAAAAAAAAGGAATATCAAAAGGCCTTAAAAAGTCTTAACATGTTTTAAATTCAGGTTCGATGGGTCTTAAATATTTTGGTCACATTACTGGAAAATATTTTCAGTTTGGCTGACCTAATGACTGTTTACAATCATTGGACAGACCGAAGATTGAAAAAAAGATAAATAAGTAACCATTGAAGCATTGAAACGCAAGAATGATTCTTGTTTTTAATACATTCAGTGTAAACCGCGTTTGATAATGGATAGTGCATTTCTGGTATCAAAATTCTGCTTCCTGTCTCTTTGTGAGAGACTTTGTGAGAGACTTGAGAGACAAATGAGAGAAACAGCACACATAAAGAAACTCAGAAGAAACACACTGAGGTCAAAATTCAAAATGTGTAGTTTTTATAACATGATATAGTTTAGTAAAAGGTAAATAAAAATATGCAGATTTAAGTATGTAAAAGCTAATAGAATATTGCTTTAGAATAAATTGTTTACACCACCAAAAATCTCGGTGATGTGGTCCTTTTATGAGGATATTTTTTGTGGAATATTGTCTGCTGATATAAAAAAGTTCACTGTATATCGTAGTATTAAATATAATTTGACAGCGATTACATTTTGTTTTCTTTTTACATTAAACATTAACTATTACATACATGTATTCAATATAATGTGTATTTCCATTACAGGTTTAGGTCTTAAATTTCATATAAAGTGGTATTAAAAACACACAGATTTATCGTTAGTCAGGTGACGACACAGCATTTGAACACTGGATTTACAAAAATCATTTCAGGTTTAAGTGTTTAACAACACCAGTCTGGGAAACCTTGGCATAATATAATGTTTAATGCATTTCATGTTGTTAGTAACAACAAATTAGGGGTGCAACAGTTCAGCTTACTCACGGTTCGGTTTGTATTACAGTTTTAGAGTCATTGTTTCGGTACAGTTCAGTATGTGCTATGTTTAGGGAAAAAAACTATACTAAGAAATAAAAATAAATAAAATAAGAACAAATTTCTAACTACAAGAAACCACACACATAAATACAATAGAGTAAAGATACAAATAAAATAAACAGTGCTCTTCAGGTTTTTAGGTAGGTTAGTTTTTAGGTACAGAAATTGAATAAAGCAATAAAATGTAAAATAACATTGCATTATGACTGCATAAATTAAAGATTTATCTTTATTAAAGTTACAAAAGCTATTCAGTCGAGAGCAGTGAGTTATTTCCTTGTTCTTGCGGTTTGATTCTACATTCAGTTTGCTAGGATTCTTACCAAAATGGGCATTTTTACATAATTTTTGTGTGAATTTGTTCATTCAAACTAAATACTTTAAAGAGAGCTTAATATTTGTGCACATTCTGAGACGCAGGATTGCGCACATCGGATGAGCATGCACCCAAATCTTCTTACTGCACGTGCGAGCTCGCGTCTTCTGGCTCTTAAATGTTTAAACTGGCAAAGGCTTAAATGAGTTTAGTTCAAACATAAATAGCAATGTGTGCTGTTCAGGTCTCAGCTGCATAAGTGCGTTATCAGCACCTGGGTGATGATGGAATAAATGACTGCTCATATTCCACATTGAACAAGAGTGAATTGTTTGTCCAAGTTTTTTGTCAGCGTTGTTGTTGTACTCGGAAGCCAGAATGTGTTTCCATTAATAGAAACATACATTAGCTGAACCCTGTTTGTTTTAAGTGCTGTTATTTATAAAAAAAAATATTATATTATATTATATATGTAACTGTACCGAAACTCATATTGTGCATATATATATATATATAGGTGCGTTGTCAGATTTTAGTTGAACCACAATCCTAGTGCTTGCCGAACCGTGGGTGGAGAAGGTTTTTACGAGAACCGTTGCACCCATACAACAAATGGAAAATATTTTCTTACTCTCTGTATTTTGTCAATATGATACAAGATTATCCTATTTTAAATAAGTTAGAAAAAGTAATCCAGTAATGGATTACTTTTTCTAACTACTATTTTATGTAGTTCATATATTATATTGTATTAGAGTGACATAAAATGGTTTTATGACAAGACTATCCTTATTTCTTTATGACACTTAAATGTATTTGATGACCAGTCAAACCAGTCAGGTTGTAAGGTTACCTAATTACTGTATGTTGTATTAGAAGAAAACTGTTGACAAATGTCAGATGTCTTAAAAGTCATCCGTCTTTGTGGCTGTGTGAAAGGTGACAGTCAGTGTCAACGCGTTCCCTGTGGGCTTTTCTTTATATACACGTACAAACACACCTCCATCTTCATGTTTGCGGAGGACTAAACCTGTTTGTCTATATGTTTCAGACGCTTGTTTGTCAGAAGAACTTGACTATTGTCAATCATAAAACACTGACTGTGTGAACGTTGCCTATAGAATATGTAGCTGCGTGTGAACATGCTTGAACTCGTTGCAGAAAGAAACTGGGGTTGAGAACCAGCAGCCTCTGGTTCCCCAACCCTGAGTTTTAACTGCTACACCACACTACCCTGTTAACAGTAAATGCTCAGATTACAGTAGGTGCCATTGTGTCCTAGTATTGCATTGATGTGGTCTGTATTGTCAGCAGAGCCCTCTTATGGCCCGCCTGTGATTGTTTGCATGATATTGGTGGAGGGTGAGAGCTCAAGGACTGTGTGGTCAGTTTCATGTGTCATGTAAACTCCTGCCCGCCAGAGAGACGCCTGCAACTAAAACCTTAAGTGCAGCCACTGGCACCAGAGAACAAACCCTTCACCCCTTCTAGAAGACCACAACATGCGGGCATTGTCTGTCTGTCTGTCTCTGCCTCCTTCTAACTTACTGAGTGACATGCACTCTCCCGCTGATGGAGTGAGAGATGAAATGTAATCAATCCTTTAAAATCTGTCCTGCTTCATCCTGATCCGTATGCTACTGTAACGTTGCTTATTCCTGTGACATTGGGCTGGGATCTTCAGAGCCCCATCTGCATGAACAAACAGTCCACTGCATGTATTTGTTTTATTGTGTCTGCTCGCTGGCTTATTTGATTGTCAATGTGTTATAAGGATGGAAATAACAAAGTCTGTTTTAATTTGTCAAGTGTGAGTCATCTGCCTAGGCTTCACTGAAAGAGAAAAGATGCCTGCTGTAGACGCTTTCTCTCTTTGTTTTGGTGTTCGGGAAGGAATCCGCTGGCAGAGACACACAGGGCTCTCTTAGGCGAGAAAAGGATAAGGTCATGGGTCAAAGGACGCAACCTCGTTTGATCCCAAACAAATAAAGCATTCTTGGCATTTTTTGAAATGCAAAAATAAATCACTTTCTCAAATAGTCCACTGTTTGATACAAAGTCCTAAACATGTCCAGCTACTTTGTCAGCTGGCTCTGAGACGAAGAATGGAGCTTTATGAAAACATCTGACAAAATGCTGTCTGGGTTACGTATCATCCCAAAATAAAAAAGAGAAGTGCTATGCTACAGTTCAAAAATTTGGTCTCAGAAATTAATGCTTTTATTCTGCAAGGAAGGACAGATCAGTGACAGTAAATGCATTTGTAATGTTCCAAAAGTTTTCTATTTCATATAAACGCTGTCATTTTAAACTTTCTATTCATCTGTGAATCCTGGAAAAAAATGTATAAAGGTTTTCACAAAAATATTGTTTTCAGCATTGATGATAAATCTATGTTTTAGAATGTTTGTTTTATAAAGGATTGTGACACTAAAGACTGGAGTCACAAAAACAAATTACACTTTGGTGACCCTGGACCACAAAACCAGTCTTAAGTAGCATGGGTATATTTGTAACAATAGCTAAAAATACATTGTATGGGTCAAAATTACTTTCTTTTCTGCCAAAAATCATTAGGACATTAAGTAAAGATCATGTTCCATTAAGATATTTTGTAAATTTCCTAACGTAAATATATCAGAACTTAATTTTCCATCAGTAATATGAATTGCTATAAACTTAATTTGGACAACTTTTAATTTTTCTCAATAATTTTGATTTGATTTTTTATTTTTTTTTTATACACTGTTTTTTGTTTAAATAAATGCAGCCTTAATAATCATAAGAGGCTTCTTTCAAAAACATTAAATCTTGCTGACCCCAAAAGGTAGTGAAAATTATTTCTAATTAAAAAAAACAAAAAAAGTGCAACAAATAATACAGTGTCTAAGTTTTTTAATTTATTAAATTATTATTTTTATGGCATTGAAGTAATGGTGCTGTATTAATAACAGTTTGAGCGAAGCAAATTCTGAAGAAAAAATATTGAAATCATAATGCAAACGATTTTAAATACAAACTGGATGTGACCGTTATTTTACGCAATGCATGCATTATAAGATGAATCACAATATTGAAATATTGTGATTGAAAACGTGTCTGTCGAGTGGAAAGACACTTGGCGGAAAGCATGAATCTGCAGTATCGGTTTCAGTCATTCATGAGCAGTTTGCCTCGACTTTATTTTCCCCATACGTTATTTTTCGAAGCAGCCCTGACAACATTGAGAAACACTGGTTTCAGAATTATGTTTATTTTTAAATTGAACCGTAGGAAATACTAATAAATAAATGCAGATATCTAAAAATCTTCATTGCTAAATTGAAGGATTGAAGCAAAATTTCAGAATTAAAGTTGGCATTAAAGGTCTAATTTATCATTTTATTCTTTTGATTTTGAGGTTAAAGATGACAAATGTTCTAGACAGGCTTTGTGAGATGCACTTCTTGACGTCACATGTCCTAAATATTTAAGGCACTGCTCATGAACAAATGAAAGTGTAGTAGTGATTTTTTTTTTTTTTTTTTTTTTTTTTTTTTTGAGTTTTAATGATTGGAGCAGAGCCCTATGGCTCACAGTTGCACAATGTCGCAGCATACTACAATCTTGTATTATTAACCCATAAAAGTACATGACAGGTACCCAGAACTCAAGCAAGCCTTGGATTCTGTATTTACTGTTTTCTTTTGCTTCAGTTCTCAGGAGAGTCATTCCCAGAGCGCCCATCCTTTATACAGCCACGGCGTGTGCAAGTGGCCCGGCTGCGACGCTGTGTTCGGAGACTTCCAGTCATTCCTCAAGTGAGTCAACAGCTCTCATCCTCTGTGTTTTATTATGCTGTTTGTCCTGTTTGCAGATCTGTGAGGAGGAGCTGTATGCAGCTATAATCTAATTATCATTTCTGAGTGTGCTTGCTGCCTTTTTACAGCTCTTTTTATGTGGTTCTATCCCTTTTACTCTGTTTACTTGTTTCATGTTTTTGTCCTTCTTCACTCCTTTCACTGTCTCTAGCCTCCATTTAATTGTATATATGTATATTCCGCCCATGTTTCTTTATTTTCTTTCCGTTTCCTTCTCTCTTTCCCTCTCTCTCTCTCTCTCTCTCTCTCTCTCTCTCTCTCTCCCCTGTGGCGGTGCAGCCGTGGGGCCCCTCAGGGTTGAGCTCAGTGCACTGATAAACAGAGTACCCATGGTGATCCTGGCCATCCCTCCCAAAACAAACAACAGGAGGATGTTTATCTGTGCCCCTTCCACTGACCCTGACCCCTGGTCCCAGTCTGAGGCCCCGCCCTGTCTATTGCCACAACACTGCCTTTGTTCCTCAGCTCAGGCACAGTTGCACTATTAAAAACATGTTCCAAACTATCACATCACACTGACATTCACATACAGTACCCTAGAATAAGGTGCTTAGCATTCATAATAGGCATTATTCATTCACAAATATTGTGATGCGGCAATCACGAAAATTGCATTACTTTAGTAATTTCAGAATGTCAAAAAATCTTTATTCAGTATCCAAATGTAATACTGTATTGTCAAGAAGACTATTTCATAGATATGTGATCATATAAGCAAGTTATGGATTGGAATGTTAAAGAAATGTATTTTTATTTATATTTTTTGTTAGAGGAGGACTTGTTTGAGGAAGTTGGTTGTGCAAATTTTCTATTAATACAGCACCCTCTATTTCTCAGTAGTAGTATTGCATCCTAAATGTTCATTTATGATATACAAACAAATCAATTTGTTTTAAAAGGAAATTAAGGGAAATTAAGGAAATGAATACTTTTTATTCAGCATTAATGCATTACACCAAAACTGACAGTAATTGCATTTATAATGTTGCAAAAGATTTTATTTCCAAAAAAGTTATTTTGAACTTTATTTTCAGCAAAAAAAAAAAAAAATCTAGAACAAGATTTATCATGGTTTCCACAAAAATACAAGAAATTTTCAACATTTGATGATGTTTCTTTAGCAGCACATCAGCATATTATAATGATTTCTGAATGATCATGTCATAATGTAGATTGGAGTACTGATGCTAAAAATACAGCTTTTCTATCACAGGAATAAATTACTTTTTAAAGTATATTAAAATAGAAAAGTTATCATTAAATGAGCAATATCACACAAGTAGCCGTGCAATATGGCTGTATATCAGCACAGCTGTGATTTTGCCATAAGCACGAGGCTGCAGACCATCTAATAGCAATGTAATTACACACACATACAGTATATATTTTGCAAATATGTACATGTTTACATTAATGTTTTTTTTTTTAAATATGTGTTTTTATACATAATAAATATACACAATACACACACATAAGCGCACAAAAACTATTTTGGATCCGATTAATCAATGCCCAAGCACTATTTATATAAAATATTATTTATTAAATGGTATTTAATAAACATCACCCATCAAAAATGTTGCTAGGCAATTTAATCCAAAAGTACAAAGGCAGTGCTCTGATATATAGCATTAAATTTGCATAAAATATATCTTGAAGAGATTTTGCCCTCAGCCAAAACTATTTGTTCTGGAGCAAATACAGGCCCATACTGAACGTCTGCATATGTGTGTTGTGTTTTTCAGGCATTTGAACAGTGAACATGCTCTGGATGACAAGAGCACAGCGCAGTGCAGAGTTCAGATGCAGGTGGTTCAGCAGCTAGAACTGCAGGTATTTAAACTGCTCCAAATGGAACTGGTTCTTAATATGGTGTATTTAATTCTGATTAGACTAAAGAAATGTTTGTTTTTCTATTTTGCATGTAGTTGAACATCCTGCTCTAATCTGAGCTCTAATCTTTTTCCTGTTCTGTATGTACACATTAAGAAACACCATGTGAACACTAAACTCCAGGTTTATCGGTGATACATCTCTGTTGTGTTTGTGTTTGTCAAACAGCTCGCTAAAGACAAAGAACGCCTTCAGGCCATGATGGCCCACCTCCATGTCAAGTCTACTGAGCCCAAACCTGCCCCTCAGCCAGTATGTCACTTTGTTTAATAAACGCATTTCTGTAGTTATGTAGATACACTTAAGATTGTACTTAACCTCTTTTTGTTGTTGTTAGGTGAATCTGGTGTCCAACCTCACACTTGCCAAGGCAACAGTTCCCAAAACCACTCCCTCTATGAGTCTTTCCCAGAGTGCCACAGCCCCGTCTACACCCCTTACGTCACTCCCCCAGATGCCGTCCGTCATCATACCCACCAGTCTGCACAGCATGGGACCCATCCGCAAACGCTACTCTGACAAATACAACATAGCCATGGACCAAGGTGAGATTCGTGACCTCTGACCCGCAGTCATTGTCAGAGCCATTATTACAGTCACTATAGTGCAGAGTTCTACAATAAGAATGACCAGCTATTTATATAAATAGCATGAACAAATTTTTTAAACTTTTTATATATATATATATATATATATATATATATATATATATATAAAATAAAAATCTATTTCAAAAAATAATTTGCTGAAAATGGCAAAAAAATGTTTTGCTAAATTTAAAATTTAACTTGCATGTAATTTTTTTTTATTCATTTATAATTGATTTATTAATTTGTAATACTAGTATTAAACCTATTTTTTTGTTAAATTTGCAGTTATATTTTAAAATTTGTTACATTTTATTTTTATATTAATTTAATTTTAATTTAGAATTCATTATTTTTTAAATTAATATAAAACTTACATTTTAATCTTTAGAAAAAAATGTATGTATGTGTGTGTATATATACTTTTTTTTTTACTCATAGTTTTTTAGTATTGATTTATGATTAATTACTTTTTAAATTTAAGTTTAATATAATTTTTAATATTCATTTTAGAATTAATTTTACTTTATTCATTTTATTCTTTTTATAATGTTTTGGAACACTGTTTTTTCTATCTAACCATAAAAAACAAATGAATTGACAAAATAAAATATTTAGTTAATTAACTAAATAAATAAATAGAAAACTAAATGTTTAGTTAATTTAGTTTAAAAAAAAAAACTAAATATATCTAAATTATAAACAATTGTCTAGCCTTTTGCCCTTTTTTTCTGAATTACTGTCTTGTCCAAAGTCTTCCACGTAGATGGAAAACCAATTTTCACAAAAATGACAAAGATGCTTTGATAAATGAAGAATAACTGACATAGCAGCATCTTTCTCCTGTGTCTCATAGATATTGTGCAGAATAAGGAGTTCTACCTGAGTGCTGAGGTCAGACCTCCATTTACATATGCAGCTTTGATCAGACAGGTAAGAAAACATTGTCTAGTTCTGTTACCCAACCACTACGTCATCTCTGACGATACTACCATTAACCAGGCTGTCTGAACAAATTGGAGATGAATTTTAGTTAAACCTTTACTTTTATCTTTCATCAGCTGCCACGTTAATTCTAAATTGTTCCTTTTTAATTTCAGGCCATTTTGGAGTCTCCTGAAAAGCAGCTAACACTAAATGAAATCTACAACTGGTTCACTCGAACATTTGCATATTTCAGACGCAATGCAGCAACGTGGAAGGTAACTGAAACGATACAGTCTTAAATGGCTTCCTCTGCCTTGGATCAGTTTGTTAATTTGTTCTGCTATCTCAGAATGCAGTTCGCCACAACCTCAGTCTTCACAAGTGTTTCGTACGAGTCGAGAATGTGAAGGGGGCCGTTTGGACTGTAGATGAGTTGGAGTTTCAGAAAAGAAGGCCACAGAAGATCACTGGGTTTGTGCATGTCTCATTGAAGAGATTTCATTTGCACAGATTCTTCTGAGGTCGTTGCTGTTAATGATGCTAATGTCTGTTTCTTCAGATCACCTCTGGTGAAGAATATCCAGTCCAGTCTGGGTCAGAGTTCTGCCCTGTCTACTCTGCAGGTATGGAGTCATTCATACATACAGTAGTTTTTTTTTATTCTTTATGTATGGCAAAGCTGAATTTTCAGCATAATTTCTCCAGACTTCAGTGTCACATGATCCTTCAGAAATCATTGTAATATGCTGATTTGCTGCTCAAGACATTTATTATTATCAAAATTGAAAACAGTTGTTATGCTAAAGTGTTTGTGGAAACAGTGATACTTTTTACAGGATTTTTAAATAGAAGGTTCAAATGAACAGCGTTTTGTAACATCATCAAAGTCTTTACTGCCATTTTGTTCAATTTAATGGATCCATACTCCATACTTTGAAATGTGCATTTATCTTGTTTGTAACATCAGTGTTATTTTCCATGGTCTTCTCCTTAGGCAGCAATGGTGGACAGCAGTCTGCCCCTATATGGCTCGGCATCCATGGGAGCATCGAGTCTGAAGGCTCTGGCTGGCGCACTGCATGAGGACATGAGTTCTCATGATCATGATGAGGGCTCCCACAGCGACTCCAGCCTGGAGCTCTCTCCTGTGCCCACACTGTGAGTCCACTCTCCTGCCTGTCTGATATTACTCATGTAAACACTGAGATCATCTTAGCAGCCACTGACTGCGTTATTGATAGATTAAAAAAGCAAGCTATTTTGAGTAGAGTCAGATGGGGGAAGATGCCCCCCTTAGATCAATGTGCTTTCACTTTTAGAGAGAGCAATTTAGCATGTGCAGAATGATGATGCATCAGTCAGTGTGTTATTAGGGGAAATAAATAGAAACCTTTGCTAAATTAGTTGTTATTGGACAAAATGTCAAATTATTCAATTATACACTACCAGGGAAAGACTTTTTTTTTGCAATTGCGAGTTTACAATCTCACAGTTCTGACTTCTTTTTTCTCAGAATTGCAGGAAACAAACTTACAATTACTACTTGTAAAGTCAGAATAGCGACTATAAACTTCTTTTCCCCTCAGAATTGCACGATGTAAACTTTACATTTTTTTTTTCTCAGAATTGTCAAGATATAAACTCGCAAGTGCAAGTTATAATGTCCAATTCTGAGGTGTGATATTTTCTCAGTTACAAGTATACATCTCACAATTCTTACTCAATTTACAATTGCATGCTATAAAGTCAGAATTACGAGATCTAAACTTGCAATTCTGGTAAAAAAGGCAGAACTGAGTTCATATCTTGCAATGCAGACTTTTTTCCTCAGTTTAGCAAGTTTAAGTCTCGTAATACTGAGTTTTTTCTCTCAATTGGGAGTTTATATCATAATTCTGAGAAAAAAAGTCAGAATAGCAAGTTTATATCTCACAATTTTGAGAATAAAAAAGTCAGATTTGCTTGTTTATATCACAATTCTGAGGAAGAGTCACAATTGCGAGTTTATATTAAAGATCAGAGAAAAAAGTCAGAATAGTGAGTTTATCTTACAATTCAGATTTTTTTTTTTTTTTTAAAGTCAGAATTGTGAGTTTCTCACAATTCTTAGAAAAAGTCAGAAAAGTGACTTTATATCTTACAATTGTGAGAAAGTCAGAATTGCCGGTTTATATCAATTCTAAGAAAAAAGTCAGAACTGCAAATTTATATCTCTGAATTTTGAGAAAAAAAGTCAGAATGATGAGTTTGTATTACAATTCAGAGAAAAAAGTCAGAATTGCTAGATAAAGTTGTAATTACTTTTTATTTATTTATTTTTTATTCAGTGGCAGAAATGTGCTTCCATAAAAGATCATAGAAACTTCTCATATAATTCTTATTAATAAATCTAATTCTTATATGTAGTGTCAATTCAAGATGGCGCTGATGTCGATGGCATGCCATCTGCTGCTTCTCTCTCACAGGCCTGTCTCATTATAGTTTTTGGTCTTTTTTTTTTTATTTATTATTAAGGCTAGTGATGTTCTTTGCTCGTTTATATGAGTTCAGATGCAAAACCCCCTAAAAGTCATCTCTTTCAAAAATGAGATAATAATACGGAGTGAATGCTCTCAACACTTATTATACATCCCTCAAATACTTTTACTTCAAACTCGTTAATATCTCAGCCTCAGCTCTAAATTTGACATCTTTACTTAAAAATAAAAAACATAAATAATTGTTCCTTCCCCAGCAAGTTTATTTTAGTTTACTAAAATTAAAACCATAAAAGAAACATTTCTTCATTTTATTTAGTAAAACTAAAATAACTATAATAAGAACTATGAACTCATAAGAGAAAAGTAAGGACTAATAAAAATGACAAAAAACACCATTAAAATTTTACATTTAAAATGAAAGTTAATTCAAACTGTAATAGTATCTCAGTGATACTAAAATAGCATTGCTCCACAAATCCAATTATGTATTATTGTGCAAAAACTAAACACAGTGTGACAGACATTAAAATTAGATCAGTAGCCCTCAGAACTGCTCTGACTGAGTAAATGTCAGAAATGTTGATATTCAGATTATAAAACAAAATTAAAAATAGCACGGTGAGATGCGTTTTCTTGCCGTACTATTGAAGTGCGATTCTCAGTTTGATCGGTTTGTTGCTGTGTTCACAGGCATCAGTCTCAAATCAAAGAGGAGCAGATGGAGGCCGAAGACTACAATGGCTCCATGTCTCCAGAGACAGAAGACCAGCACAGTCCAGACACCAACCACAACGAGAAGTACGCCGAAGAGCACGACTCGGCCTGCCAGCCGGGATTCTCCTCGTCGCCTCACTCATTCCACTGCTGAGATGCTCGCCCATCCACCGGCCCTCCTTTCCGTCTGTCCAGCGCACCATCAGACTCAGAGAATCCTGACGCAGAAAACAGCTGCAACCTTTTTTTCCTTTTGGGAACAACCATTTATTTATTGTTTCGATATACCTGTTTCTGTTGTATGCAATGGTTTGACCTCACTGGTACTAAAGGGCTCCTCTGTGTTCGAAAAAATGTCGCCCATCAGCTTGCAGAGGACAGAAGAGGGCGCTGTAGGCTACACGTCATCTTGGGGTTTGTATAGTAAACACTACGGCACCTGAACTCAATCAACCGCTTACCTGAAAGGGAAGATGGTTTCCCTGTCAACTGAGGAAAATTCACGCCTGTGAGTTTTTAAGCTGTCTATTTAGCTTTCCACAAAATCTATTCACTGCAGCTGTGAATGCTGAATGAAAAGCTCTTTGTTGTAAATGCAAGTTTGAATCACCTCTGCCTCAAATACTGTAGGGTTAGTCGCCATCAGGGCCGTCGCTTAAGTTGTTTTGAGAGGCGAGTAACACAGAGGACCGGACGGCGGCCCTGGGAACGCGTGGCCTTAAATTTCGGGCTGCTTATTGGTAGAATGGAAAATGAAATTGTGAATGTCTTTATCTTTTTTACCTCTGTTTTTTCAAGATAAAAACAAAACCAAAGGGGAACATTTTATAACCAGCACTTGATGATGAATGTTTTTTCAATTGTAGTTTTTGATTTGTTTTTCACTTAGTGTGTACAGAAGGTTACTGTATTTTCATTATCCAAAACATTTACTCAAAGAAAATTCACAACAGTCCCAATCATTCGTTACTAGTAAAGCTGAACCAAATGTTTTCTTCCATATTTGAGTTAGAGCAAAGTTTTTCTCTGTTGTAGAAAGAATCAACAGTTACCAAAGATTGTGAAAGATGTTTTAATGTTGTGTGTGTAACCTGTTTACATGTCCCTTTCGATATGGCCAAGACTAAGTCTTCACTCGAGTGGATTCGAAGAGTATAGGATGCGTTTAATGTCACATTCATGACATTTTGAGAATTTTGTAACTCTAATCATTTGACCAATAGTAGTTGTACCACAGAGAAAAGAGTAGATGACCAGGAAAATAATGCATAATTGTTGACTGAATAACTTGTTACACATGTCCAAGAGAAATGGAGGACATCTATTTCAAATCATCCATGTCAGTTTGTTCAATACTTCTGAATAAATGGCCTTATGATTAATAAATTCTTCTTGTATAAAAATGTGAAAAAGTTGGATGGTGTCAGTTTTTTTCTGTTATGAATTTGTATTATATTATATATGATCCATTCTACAGAATTAGTCCAGACTGCTGTCCCACAACCAAAAAACACACATTAAAAAAAAACATTTAAGTATTAAAATCTTATGTTTACTAAGATCCTTCTATTATCTATTGAAACCCACAAGAATACAGCAGTCAACATTTTGAAGTGGATCAAAACCGTTCATCAAAATTGTCCTAAAACCAAAATAACACCCGTACTTGTATTCAGACAGCTATGATGATTATGATCCACTTCACATGTTGACTACTTCATTTAAAATATTAGTAATCAGATGATGTACTCACCCCTTTGTCGAAGATGTTTCTTCAGTCGAAAAGAAATTGTTTCTTGAGGAAAACATTTCAGGAATTTTCTCATATCTTTGGTGCCCGCAAATTTGAACTTTCAAAATGCAGCATCAAAGTGCTCTAAACGATCCTAGCCGAGGAAGAACGGTCTTATTTAGCGAAACGATCGATTATTTTCAAAACAAATTGACAATTGGCCTTTTTCACAAGAATCGGAAATCACGTGACGCAGGGTAAATATAGTTCCGCTAGCGGTCTGCGGACATTATGTTGTATGCTCTTGTCTCAAATTTCGTCTCTTACCCTTTCTATTTTGTCTGTTTTTCAAGTTGTTGTTATATAATCTACAAAGAAATTTATTTGTAGCTTATATGGCCGCTCAGATCGTTCTAGAATTTACCGGCGGGTAGTTTTACTTCACCAGCTGTCCTATATATAGGCTCATTCAACAATTCCCTTGCTCGTTTTAATATATGACAAGCATTTATTTATATGCCTAATTTATGTAAAAACGAAATTCTAAGTACGTATGCACCGTTACACATAGGAACAAATATATAAATTCAGTGTCAGAATGAGTTATAATATGCTTTAATGTGGGCTATAATGTTGCGAGAATACATGCTATTGCCTGTATTTTAAAAACGCATGAGTAACTTTAAAAAAGTCACAACAATATGTAGATTATCTCAACCTAATGAAACGCTGAAACTGTTGACCATGTATTAATCGCACATTATAACTATATCTGAGAGACTAAAATAAGACATTTATTTCCAAGACCTCATTGTATAGCTACATCAGTTGAATTAGAGTTAATATATTTATTAACTAAATATACAACAAAGTACTAATAGGTTTGTTAATGCTGTGCATATTACAGACTTTAGCCCTTACTAAAATTAACTACGAATCAAACCATAACGGCAGTTATTCCATGGTTTTGTTACAAAATCTGATTTGTGTGGTTATGCAAATAGTAATAAAACAAACCTGCTTTTACAATAATAAAACCATTGTTAATTTTCGTAAGGGAAGATGATAACGAGCGGAGAAAATGTGAGTGAACCATCATTGCGAGATGACAGAAGTGCTGTTTATGATCCATATATCCAGAAAGAAATGCAAAAACGCATCCAGGGATCGAGTGGTCCTCTTTCGCAAATCGGAGGATCAGAGCTGTCGGTCGATTTCTCCAGCACATCGCCAAAAACAGTTTTTTACATGGAGTGCGACAATGCACGGCTGCACCAAATAGACACGGACAATGATATAACCGAATATACGCGTCGTCACTTCTAATTAGTGCTGAAATTTAGTTCTGAAATCAAACTTTGTAGTCTCACCAATAAATGACCAAGACAGTTTAAACATTTACATGAGATTTAATTCTTGCAAAGACATTGATGCCCGAGCGGGTGCTCCTTAGACTCGGCAATCACTGTTACCGGAAATACTTTTACCCTGCATGCAGCCACGCCGGAAGCCAAAAACCCGGAAGTGTGAAATTGGTCAATTTATATACTTTTTAACCTCAAACGCTTTTATTGTCTCGTTTATGCGATGCACATGCGTAATCTGTGTAATCCGGGTCAATTAGGGTTGCCAGGTTTTCACAACAAAATCCACCCCAAAACTAGCCCGCTTCCAAAAACTAGCCCAACTGCGTTTCGAGGGGGTTAAAAATCGCATTCTGAGGGATAAAATACACGTTTTTTTTTGTGGGTGTTCCCCTGGTAAATTCGCATTTCAGGGGCTAAATATGATGTTATTGGGGTCGATTCAACCCGCGGACATCAAAAACAACCCAAAGCAACAGTGTTAAAGTAGCCCAATTCTGCGGGAAAAACCGCGGATTTGGCAACACTGGGGTCAATACAGTTGGGGTATGTCGAAAAACTCCCATGTCGTTTTCGTCTTCAACATCAAAATCGTCCTACAACGCCGTTTTACTTTTTTTTTTTTTTTTTGTAAAGGGCGTTTGGTATTCTTTGTATGTTCACTTTGTAAACACTGGGTTGGTACTTCTGCAGCGATGTAGGACGATTTTGAAGTTGGGGAAGAAAATGAGATGAGAGTTTTTCGACATACCTTAACTGTATTGTCCCGGATCACACAGAATACGCACGAAGTCTAAGCATCGCAGAGACAAGATGAGTGTTTGCGGTTAAAAAGTATATAAATTGTCAATTTGTTTTGAAAATAAACGATCGTTTCACAAGGTAAGACCCTTATTCCTCAACTGGGATCGTTTAGAGCCCTTTGAAACTGCATTTTGGAAGTTATATATGGAGAGAAATCCTGAAATGTTTTCCTCAAAAAAAAAAACAATGGCGTTACGACTTAAAGAAAGACATGAACATCTTGGATGACAAGGGGGTGAGTACATTATCTGTAAATGTAAAATTTTGTTCTGAAAGTGAACTAATCCTTTAAACATACACTGTTTTGGTAGTGACGTTTTTTTTTTTTTTTTTTTTACATAAAATGTAATAATTAAATATAAAGAAAATGTATTTAGATGTATTTATAATTCATGTATATTTATTTATAATGTATATAATAGATATATAATTTAAATTCTAAAAACATGATGACGGTTGAATGGATAGGAATAAAACAATCATGAATAATTCACATCATGAATTCCTGATTTGGTACCATGACTTTACATTTATTATATTTTTCACTTGTGCATACACTGAAAAAATAACATATGGTAATAAAAAACTTTTCTTATCAAAATCCTTCCATGTAGTCTTTTTTAAAACTTTCCAAGTCAGCTGCATGTGTGAAAATATATTACTACATAAAAAGATCAATAAGAAAATACAGAATACAATATATTAAAGTTGTCATAGACGTGTCTTACTATCTGTCAAAAACAGCAATAACTCGTTGATACAGGCAAAGTAAAATAAATGGCACAGCTTAAAGTAACTGGTTGAGTACATGGCCACATGTCTTTGGTTATAAACAGCTTCTGGAGATTGTTAAATCATTACGCAAAGAATAAAGGCGGAAACATCCACCTGTCCAATCAGACTGGTTACATTCCAATATAATGTTTTACTACGCAATGGTACAGCATGATGCGTGACGCTCAGTTGACAAAGCTATGGTTCATATATATACGATGTGGATGGTTATGTACCACTGTCTGCTTTATCTTATATTCTATTTATGAACAGTGCATGAAATACACAACAAAAGGGGACAAAATCAAGTTCCTTCCTACTCTAAAGGTAACCAAATCCTCTCTGGGTAATAATCACATGACCTTCAGCCTTCCATTATATGACATCGAACTACATGACATTTAAATCTTCCTAATACTGGAACTCCAGCAGAGCACAACAGCTGCTCAGCGTCACGACTACGCCATGTCTGGTCCTTCATCTATGATTTCTCCATCTCAAACGCTCTGTAACTTTCACTATCTCTCGCAGACACCGGGCCAGATTCAGAAACTATGGAAGCTTGTTTCTTCTACAAGATTAAAAAAAAAATTATCTGTAAGATACAAAGTCAGTGAAAATCTGTCAAAATCTGCAAGGATTCAGAATTCTGAAATAAAAGTTACAATTACCTTTTAATTATTATTATTATTATTATTATTTTGGTTTTAATTTTGTGGTGGAAACAAACAACTGAATGTAAACTCAGAATTCAAAAGAAAAATACAATTACAAAATATAATCTCAGAATTGCAAGATATAAAATAATCTTATAATAAGAAAAAAGATAATCTTGCAATTGCGAGATATTAAAGAGATTTAAAAACCCACAGTTTACCTTTTCTATTGTTTGTCTGGTGGGAAAAATGTGAGTTAACATGTCACAATTCTGACAAATGTTTTTTTTTTTTCTGAGAAAAATCGCTGTCTGGGAAAAAATACAATTAAAACTAAACTGAATTATAAGAAAAAAATTCAGAATCTGAGTTAACATTTCTCAATTCTTTTTTTTTTTTTTTTTTTTACAGAAAAAATTGCTGCTTGGTAGGAAAAATATGAAATGTAAACTGAATTACGAGAAAATTCAGATGCAGTTGCAGATGCAGTTAGCATTTTACAATTCTGACTTTTCTGAGGGAAAAAAAGTGTTGTCTGGTAGCAAACAATGTGATTTCTAAACTGAATTATGAGAACATTCATATTCTGAATCTTTTTTTTCGGAGAAAAATTGCTGTCTAGTAGGAAAAATAAGATGTAAACTGAATTACGAGAAAATAATTCAGAATTCTGAGTTAACATCTCGCAGTTATGACTTTTTTTTTTTTAATTGCTGTCTAATGGGAAAAAATGTCAGACAACTAAATTATAAGAAAAAAAATCTGATTCTGAGTTCATATTTTACAATTCTCATCTTTTTTTTTTCTGAGAAAAATTACTGTCTGGTGGGGAAAAATCTGAGATGTAAACTAAATTATGAGAAAATATTCAGACGCTAAGTTACCATCTCACAATTCTGACTCTTTTCTGTGATAAATTACTATCTGGTGGGAAAAATTGTGAGATGTAAACTGAATTATGAGAAAAATCAGAATTCTGGGTTCACATCTCACAATTCTGATCTTTCTTCTGAGAAAAATTTTTGTCTAGTGGGGAAAAATGTGAGATGTAAACTGAAAAATTAGAAAATAATTCAGATTCATCTCAAAATTCTGACTTTTTTTTTTTTTTTAGAAAAATCCTGTCTGGTGGGGAAAAAAGTGAGATGTAAAATGAATTATGAGGGAAAAAATCAAATTCTGAGTTCACATCTTACAATTCTGACTTTTCTGAGAAAAAGCGCTGTCTGGTGGGAAAAATAGTGAGATTTAAACTTTATTCCAAGAAAAAAAAATCAGAATTCTAACTTCACATCTCACAATTCTGACTTTTTTCAGAGAAAAATTATGAGAAAAAAAATAATTTCTCAATTCTGAAAAATTGCATAATATAAAAATAGTCCGAATTGTCAGATAAAAAGCTGCATGTATTTATTTATTGATTGATTTTTTTTTTCCTTGGGCGAAACAAGCTTTCAGTAAAAACCATGGCACCTCCTTTCCAGTTAAAAAGACAAAAACACACTGAAATTTGGCTGTTGAAAAAAACCAACATTTTGACCACAATTTAGTGTACGTCAAGACTCACAAACCAAACTGTCATCAATATATATAAACTTATGATTGTCATACTGCAGAGACTGTTATCTGTGCAATTCATAGGTTTGAGTGCATATAACAGATTTATTTTATTCAGGGGTCAATAACAGTGCTTAATATTTTTGAAAACCCCTGATGCCAGGGTTATTTAAATCATTTACAATCCCATGAACACCAAAACAGCTCTAAAAAAACAAAACCACAACAGACTGCTGGCTTTAGTTTGGTTACATTCTGTATATTTTGGTTTTAATGGGTTTTGGTATCACGTTAGTCAACAGTAAAGCCCTTGTCTTCAGTTATGAAAGTTATGACAGAAGGTGCAACATTACTCTTGAAAGTCTTATGATGTGCGGCAGTGTATGTGAAGACAAACGATCCTCCTCGTCCTCTAGCGTCTCTGTGGTGCCAGCATTACTTTGTTAATGAAGTTGACGATGGCAGTCGCAGGCTGTTCGGGATCCAGCTCTGCAAAAAGATGGCACACATTCTCCGCCACGCTGCCGGGCTTCTTGGCAACAAAACCAAACACTCTGAGAGGAGACAGAGAGATTGGGGATAAAATATCAGTCGATCCAAATAAGGAGTGAACGGACAGACAGGATAATCAGTACTAGGGTAATCTAAAAGTAAATGAACATGCACATGAGCACCTAATCAGTTTCCTATCAGGAGCAACACAGAGGAAACAAGCTGTCTAAACAGTCCAGACAACACACACACGGATCATTTAGACTTACTTAGAGGTCGTGCTGTCTGAGTTAGTCCACCTACGGCAGCAAGAGGGAGACAGAGACAAGACTGAGGAACAGACTCTCGCACACACAACACTCGCACACGGGACGCTGCACACACATGAACATGCGCTCAATCTGAGGACAAACACATACTCATACTCTACACAAGCATATTTAGTGTAATCTTGTGGTTGTGATTTGTGCTTGATTCTGAATTCCGTTCTGATACATTTCCTGTTGCGATGGTACGTGAAATCAGGCTTGTATAGCTAGAAGTATTCGCATTCATATGTGTAGAGTATGCTGTGGATGTAACACGCACACACATTGCTTTGGGGCTTCATTTTGGAGCTCTACGTTCAATCATATTTTGTAAACTGTAACTGAGAAGCTGTTTTTAAAGGAATAGCTTCTGTAATAAATCCATAATTAAAACAAAACAACTTCAAACCATTGTTTCTGGCTGAAAAAACAGTGAAAAAGTTGTTTTGTCTGAATCAGGAGAGAAATAGGAGTTAAAACACCTTAAAGATGAATTTTGTTTCTTACAAACACACAGCCTTTCTTTTCACAAGATGTTAACTGATTGACTGGAGTGGTGTAGATGTTTTTTTTTGTTTGTTTTAGACTCTTATTCTGACGGCACCCATTCACTGGAGAGGATACATTGGTGAGCAAGTGATGTAATGCTGAATTTCTCCATTTCTCTTCTCATAAAGAAACATCTACATCTTGGATGGCCTGAGGGTGAGTACATTTTTAGCAGAATTTAATTTTGGGGTGAACTATTCCTTTAAATTTGCCCAACCCGTTTTTTTGCTTATGCAAATGACAAATGCTCTTTCCAGTAACATCTGGTTTAATGTTATTGCCTCAAATTCTTTAGATGCAAGACTGGTTGCTGTGTGCCATGAAAGAGCATTTATAAAATAAAAATCACAGGGCCCAAACAATCTACAGGGTTCAATTAAGAAATGGCAAGTGTTTTGTCTGCACAGTGTAGGTTTGCATTTCAAACAAAGCCCCAAAGCTTGTGTTTTACATAAAACTGAAAATATACACACATAAATGAGTGAAAAAAACAAACCAACAAAAACATTTATGCACATACTGAACACACAGACAGAGCAGCCCACACAGATTCATGCACAACCTGATTAGATTTCAGTGCTACTACTAGTTCTAGGCAGGCAACTGTTACAAGTAAAACAAAACATTAAACAACATCAATGCTACAAAATGTAAAAAAAAAAAAAAAAAAAAAAAAAAAAACTCTAAAAAAGAGTAAAAGTAAAACAATGCACTGAACAAAAAAACAAAAACAAAACAAGCAAAAAAAAAAAAATACAAAATGTAAAAACACTCCCATATCTAAAACAAAAGATAATAACAAGGAAAAGTCAAAACAAAACAAAACTTTGAACAAAAAACTAAACAAAAATATTATAAAATGTAAAAAATAATCCTCATATATCTATAACAAAAGAAAACAGCAAAGCAAAATAAAGCAAAGGAAAAACAAAGCAAAACAAAACATTAAACAAAAAAGCAAAACAAAACATCAAGCAAATACTAATACAAATGTAAATTAAAAATTATAAAATGTAAATTTAAAAATCCTCATATCTACAACAACTGAAAAAATAAAGAAAAGAAAAACAAAGCAAAACAAAACACTGAACAAAAAAGTGTAAAAAAAAAAATAAAAAAAAATGGACAAATAAAAAATCCTCATATCTACAACAACCGAAAACCAAGAAAAGAAAAACAAAGCAAAGGGCAAAGTAAAACAAAACATTAAACAAAAAACAAAACAAACAAAAACTAATACAAAATGTATATAAAGACTCCTATATCTAAAACAAACAAAAAAAAAACATTAAAAAAAATCTAACAAAAACAAATAAAACAAATACTAATACAAATGTAAATTAAAAATTATAAAATGTAAATTAAAAAAATCCTCATATCTACAACAACTGAAAAGAAAAGCAAAACAAAACACTGAACAAAAAAGCAAAACAAAAAAATAATAAAAAATGTACAGACAAAAAACCTTCATATATCTACAACAACCGAAAACCAAGAAAAGCAAAACAAAGCAAAGGGCAACGAAGTAAAACAAAAAAATGAACAGAAAACAAAACAAACAATAACTAATACAAAATTTATATTAAAACTCCTATATCTACAACAAAAGGAAACACAGGGAAAAAACAAAACAAAAACAAAGCAAAGGAAAACAAAACATTAAACAAAAAACAAAACAAACAAACAAAAACTAATATGAAATATATACAAAAAACTCATATCTAAAGCAAAACAAAACACTGAACAAAAAAGCTAGGCAAAGCAAAACAAAACATGAAACTAAACAAAAAATAAAATAAGTTAAAATAAGTAAAACAAAAATCCTCATATATCTAATATAAATCTCATAAGTCTTATATAAAATGTCCTCATATACTGTATCTACAACAAAAGCTAAACAAAAACTAATACAAAATGTATATAAAGAAACTCCTATATCTGAAACAAAAAAACAAGGGAAAAAAACAAAACAAAGAAAAAAATAAACGCTAAAGAAAAAAGCAAAACAAACCACCAACAAAAAATGATATAAAATGTAAAAATAAAAAATCCTCTGAAAAATCCAACTGAAAACAAAGAAAAGCAAAACAAAACAAATGAAACCTGAATGACAACAAAATAAAACAAAGAAAAGCCAGGTGAAGCAAACGAAAGAAATATTAAACAAAACATACAATAAAATAAAATAAAAAAACACTACTATATCTAAAACAAAACAAAGAAATTAAAACAAAACAAAACAAAAACAAAATCCTCCCACGTTTTCCTTTGTATATTTGCCTTAACCTTAATAGTTTGCAACTGCATTGGATTTGTAATGCACTGCAAACTTTGAATACTGTTGTAAGATGTAACAAGTGACTGGAGGGTTATGGGTAGATCAAAAAAGTGCAACAGAATGTAAAATAAAATAATGTAATAACGTATAACCATGTTTAAGAAAACATACAGAGTAGATATATAAACCACTCTTTCCATGTCCTTGTACACCTGTTAGTATTTTTGCCACCACAATCTCACCTCCTGTCTTGAGGGTCCACACTGCTGAAAGTCACGCTGTTGATTGGATAATGTCTCCTGAAAAACACCCTGAAAACCCAAACCTCTCATAGTCAAACTCAGTGTTACAGTAACAGCCTATCCTGACATTTCTATTACTCAGAGAATACTGAAATACTTTGAAAGGCAAAAAGAGGACAAGTGGGCGTACCTGCGCTGGCTGTCTGTCAGTGTAATGCCCTGGGCTGACACCTTAAAGTGGACCACTGTCGCAGAGGGCCGAGGGCTGCGTGACATTGTGGCCCCTGTGGCTTTAGCAATAGCTTGGGGTCCCGTAAGAGACTCAGTCTCAACTGAGTTCAGGTACAGCACGTTGCAGGCTGAGGAGAGATGTCAGTGTGTATAAATGTTAGAGTAGGAAGTAAAACATGAGGACAGATGTGCTGGTTCACACTCACCCGCTCCCTGTTTCAGAAGGTCTGCAGCTGTACTCATGTTACTGACTGGCTGAACCTCCACGACTTCACCTATTGGGTCTGAAAGTGTGGAAATATTTTTATAAATTACATCGTTATATAACGTTTTTTATTTTAATATATTTTTAGCATCATTACTCCAGTCTTCAGTATCACATGATCCTTCAGAAATCATTGTAATATGCTGATTTGCTGCTCAAGAAACATTTATTATTATGTATCAATGTTAAAAACAGTTGCTGTTTAATATTTTTGTGGAAACTGTGATACAATTTTCAGGATAATTTGATGAACAGAAAGTTCAAAAGAACAGTTTATAAGAACATTTATAACATGATGCATTAAGAGCCGGGGGGCTTTTGAATTTGAAGATCAGGGTAAATTTAACTTATTTTGTCTTCTGGGAAACATGTATGTATCTTCTGTAGCTTCAGAAGTGCTGTACTAAATGGAAAAAATATGATGTTTAGGCAAAATAAGAAAAATTTACACATCTTCATTCTGTTCAAAAGTTTTCACCTCTGGCTCTTAATGCATTGTGTTTCCTTCTGGAGCATCACTGAGCACTGAACCTTCTGTAATAGTTGCATATGAGTCCCTCAGTTGTCCTCAGTGTAAAAAGATGGATCTCAAATTCATACAGTTATTGTAAAGGGTTCAAATACACAAAAATGCTAAAAAAAACAAAGAATTTGTGAGACCTGAAGGATTTCAGCGGGCAGTTTTGATACAATAATTAACATTTTGCAGTTTCTGTAAGGTGTATGTAAACTTCAACTGTATATATACAGCTCCATGCCAAAATAAATATATTTTTTAGTTGAGCTGTGAGTATGAATTTAATAAAAAATAACTAGCACTGCAAAATACAATAGACAATAAATAAGACAGAAAATAGAAGACTCATTATGTATATTATCTATAACTTATAAATTATCTACAACATTATCTTTGCAGGCTGCACGCAAAAACAAAAATACAGACCAACCAGTGTTGTCTGATTCACAAAAATGATTTTTATGAGTGGTTCTTTTGATAAATCAGTCACTGTTCTATTCAAATCATAAAATGAAAAATATATATGTTACAAAAAAAATTAAGTTTTAATACATTTATGGTCGGAAATGTACAAAATGTCTTCATGGAACATGATCTTTTCTTAATATCCTAATGATTTTTGGCATAAAAGAAAAATCAAGAATTTTGACCCACAGTGTATTTTTGGCTATTGCTACAAATATACCCGTGTTACTTAAGACTGGTTTTGTTTTAAAGCATTAATTTCTTGCCCTACAACTCCTCATAAACTCCAACATCAAAATTAGTGTATGTTGTGTCTGTGCTTTCATCATTCAGTGATATCTCAGCGTGGTGTGTTGACGTGTGCTGTTGTGTTTACCTTTCTCTGGGATGCGGAGGGCACAGGGCAGAGAGATTGGTGTAATGGAATGCTGATACACCAGTGCTGAAAGACTCCCTACCAATGACAAAACACACACGGAGGACCTCAATCCTTAGCTTTCATAACACTTCAACATTATTTACCTTTAAAACTGATGAGCCAGATTGCAAAAGCACCAGAACAAAGCCAGACGGCAACTAATCACAGGCATAAAAGAATGTTTTTGGCTTTCTTTTATAGAAAAACAAACACTACATCAAAGATATGAGTTTATCTCAACTTCTACAACTCAAGGTTGTATGTTCGCTCTCTATTAAGCAGCATTCTGAACTATTTGGCATATTCAGCGCTCTGCTAGAGTATATGACAGAGATGAAATGAAGATTGGACAATATTGCTGTCTGAATACCTTGCATGCATCAAGCAATCTGATCCCCCCCTCAGATATCTCAGGAAAGCGCAAAATCATTTTCACACTAACCTGACCTCAAATTACAGCTTTAATCAGTCTCGCTATTCCATTAACTTCCATATGAGGTTTAGGACCTCAAGAACTTTTTATCTTCATAAGAAACTGTTAGACAGGTTTGGAATGACATGAGTCATAATGACATGAGTAAATTATAATTTCTGGGTGAATCATTCCTTTAAGCTCTGATTTAAACCTAAGGACTAAGCTTAAACGTTTTTTGGCGAGCCACCCAGTAGAGTTTTATAGAGGATTCCTGAATGGCTCACCAAAGTAGGGCTCATTTTGACAGCCCTTAATCTTCACTCCTCGAGGCCCTGTCTCAATCAGGAAGTGTCGAACCAGCTGTTCCAGAGGGTCTCCTGCTAAAAGACAGGAAATTATATCTTTAATGCAAATATTGGTTGTATGCCAAATCATGACAACTTTTAGAAACATTGCCCTTCAGTTGTGATTAATGGATATTTAGATATCATACAAAACATTTTCAAAGCAGTTCTCAGTGCTTTCTCAATTAAATGTTTAGTTGAATTGTAGAAAATTAAACAGTGCAATTGGTCTACTATTAAAGGGACAGTTCACCCAAAAATAAAAATTACTTACCCTCATGTCGTCCCAAACCCTTAAGACCTTCATTCATCTTCAGAACACAAATTATCTGATGAAATTCGATAGCTTTCTGACCCTGCATAGACAGCAACACAACTATGACGTTCAAGACCAAGAAAGGTAGTAAGGACATCGTTAAAATAGTCCATGTAACATGGACAATGGTTCAACCATAACTTGCATACATAATTTATAAATAGAGCCGCTATTTGTTTTCTTTGCACACAAAAATATTCTCATAGCTTCAAAAAATTAAGGTTTACCCATTGATGTCACGTGGAATAATTTAACAATGTCCTTACTACCTTTCTTGGCCTTGAACGTGGTAGTACTGTTGCTGTTTGTGCAGGGTCAGAAAGCTCTCGAATTTCATCAACAATATCTTAATTTGGGTTCTGAAGATGAAAGGTCTTACGGGTTTGAAACAACATGAGAGTAATTAATGACAGAATTTTCATTTTTGCGTGAACTATCCATCTAAAAACCAATGGTTCTGTTTGTCCAATAAAATACAAGGAGAGTTTTTGAAGACAATCGTCATTATTTTTGTCTTTCTGTTTGGTCCAGAAATGACACACTTCAGCTACGGCTCTAAATTTTTGTGATGTTCAGCTCTGCTAGAGTACTTCAGGTGCAGTTGTGTGTTTCCTGTGCAGACAGAGTGCTTTGGGAGCAACACTGAGGCAAGATAAATGTTTGTGCGAGGAAATGCCTGCAGATGTGGCGTACCTTTGCTGCTATGGTTATTGACGTTGAGGGGTGGGCTGGCAACTTTCAGGGCCAGACCGTAGGCCCCCTGGAAAGAGTTACTGTCTCGGATGAGGAAGGCCCCTGGCTCTCTTTCCTTCAGTGCTGCAATAGCTGTTGAACAGAGACAAGACAGTTTAATGAGAGATCGCTATTTAAAAAATAGATCCAAGCATATGGAACAACAATCTGTTGCAGCATGTGCAAAAACACTACAGCACAAAAATAAGCATCACTATTTGTCTTGCTCATACTAAGGGTTATGGAAAGTGCAAGGACCACTAAAAAGACAGGGCTGCATTTGCACAAGCAAAACTGTTTACACAAAGATGTTTAGCAATCTGCAGTTATACTGGGTATTGATAGACATTTCCTGATTCAATTCAATTTAGATTCGATTCCAATTCATTTGGGTATATTTTTGGAGGCAACTCAAAAGAAAGCCACCTCTGGCCATTATTTTGCATCTTTACCCAGCCCAAATTAGCAGCTGGCCATGAAGGCACCTCTAAACTGCATTTAGTTTTATATAGTCAAATTGTCAAATTAAAAGACAACAGTGGTTTTCTCACCTTGCTCTCTAGAGATGCCAGGTTTATACCAAAATCGAGAGCTGTCCTGCACAAATTTCACACTGACACGGCTGCCCATCTCACCCTCCAAACCAACTTCTCCCTGTCCAGCGGGCACGGTAAGCTCTCCGACTGAAGGTGAGAATGTAACGTGATGTTGCCCAGAGGGCTGATGACTCATTGATGCCCTCAAAGTTCCAGACCTCCCATTGGGAGATCCTGGCAGGCCGGTTGGACGGCGTTTCTCAGGAAGGGGAGGCTGTGGGACGGAGGTGGCTGGGCACCCTGGATAGGAGCCTGGTGGAGGAGATGGAGTGCAGCAGGCTGGAGAGATGGGAAAGGTGGGAGTGGAGCTGGGGCTGCCGTCCATACTGTGTCCTGTAGGAAGTGAGGTTTCAGATCCCAACATCAGCTTCCTGCCCAATGTAGCGAATCCAGGTACAGGGGGTTCAGGAGAAGAAGAGCTCTCCTGTTCACCATTGGACGGCTGAGGGGACACAGGGGCTAAAGAAGCAGAAGGGGTGTCTGGTTCAGGAGACAGTGATACTCCGTTGCTCTGCGAGTGAGCTGGGATAGACTCGGACGGGATGGGAGAAGAGGGATCTGGTGAGCGTGCTGGTGTAACAGTCTCAGTTGATTGTGGTACCATTTCCCCTTTGGGTGGCACTGTAGCAGCAGTAGGCGAGCTGTTTGTCTGTGGTTGGGTGGATTCTGATGGAGGCGTTAAAGGGGTGGAGTGTTCCGCTGGGATTTGTGGGGTGGGAGGTGTCGTTGGTGAGGAATGGGCAGAGAGTTGTTGGGCAGTGGTGGGTGTGGCAGGAAAGGGATGTATCTCAGGAATCTCTTGACTGGAAGACAGTACAGTTTGCCGAGACCCCGGACTGGTAGTGCTGGACTGTATGGCAGGTGGGTGCATCCTGTTTTGGGAGTGGGACGAACAGCTTTCACTGTTGACCTCTCTTGAGTCATACTCACGAACACTCAGGCTGGGACTGAAAAAGGAAGAGGAAATCAACACAATATTAAAACAAGTCAGCAAATACGATTTTCATCTACTGTAGGAGTAGCCAACTGTGGTCCTGCAGAACTCTGTTCTAACCCTTTTCCAACAAACCTTTCAAAAAACCTGAAAACCTTATTTAGTGTGTTTCAGCTGTGTTTTAAGGATCAGGTGGTTTAGGTCCGTTGGATTAGGGTTGGACCTGAACTCTGCATGAGGAAAAAATTTTGATTTCTCGAATACTATTAACCCTACACTGCATATATTTGGCTTTCGCCAAAGTGAAATGAGTAATTAAACGTTTCTGCCAAGATGTTAATGTAAAAACATGACCATTTGTTTGTGCTTATGGTTGTGATGTCATAACATTGGTGATTTCTGAATCTTGTTTTTGCAGCTTAGTTTCAAGCTAGAAGTTGGGAACATTTTAAAGTGTATGTCTATGTAGAACCAACCTCTTTTATTTTAAAATAAAAAAGGAAAGTACTGTTTAAAATAGTATGTTCCCTCTGAAGGCTTGAATAAACACCAGTATGTGGTTGTATAAATGAATAGTTGTACCCTCTAGGCTGTCCTGATGTCTCTGATTGAAGTTTTCATAAGAGTCCCAACGCACCACCGGATCATTTGTGTTATAGCTTTTCCAACAAACCTTTCAAAAAACCTGAAAACCTTATATAGTGTGTTTCAGCTGTGTTTTAAGGATCAGATCTTAAGGATCAGGTGGTTCAGGTCCGTTGGATTAGGGTCGGACCTAAACTCTGCATGAGGAACCCCACAACTACTGATAAATGCAGTTACCTCTCCTGGGTACGCAAAGGGCTGCTTGTGTGTACTGGTGTTGGAGGTTCTGAAATATCAGAGGGTGTTGAACATGGGGCATGTGGATCTTGATGTGTCCGCCGCAGGGAACCGTGGGTAATGTGATTACGCCAGCCTATGCTATCTGCACCAGGGCAATCTAATAGGAATAGCAAGATGATCAAAACAAATGCTTTTTCCAAAAGCTTACACGGTACACTGTAATGAAAGACTTCAATTGCATTAAGTATTGTGTCAAGTAATTTCTCACCTGTATTTGTATCAGAGGAGTACTGCGGAGGGTGGGAGTCTGTTTGGTTATCTGTAGGTCCGCTGACATGGTGCACTGGGCCAGGGCAGGAGGCGGAGGGAGGTGGAAGAGGGGATGTGGACTCAGACTGGTAACCCGAGGCATATCCACGACTCTCTGAGGGTGACGGCTGGTAGGGGGAGCAGGGGCATGTCTGGTGTGGTGTCTGGTATCCACTAGAACTGCTGCTGTATTTGAGATCAAGATGGGTATGAGAGTGGGACCGGGAGGGTTCGGGGTATGCAGGATGTCCTGCGGGAAGTGGATCGAAGTTAAATGCTGGCAATTCATGACCGTGAGGCCCATAGGGGGCTACGGTAGCCCTTCTGTGCCAGTATTCTGCCTCTCGTTCTCTCTCCCACTGTAGTTCTGCTTCTCTGTCTCTGTCCCAGTGTAGAGACATTTCTCTGCCCCTTCTTAGCCCTGCCTCCCGGTCCCATATCTCTGCCCCTCTTTGCATATCAGCCTCTCTGCCCCGTCTTAAACTAGGATCCCGGTGAAGCTCTGCCTCCCTCTCCCAGTGTATTCCCTCCTCTCTGTCCAAACGGAGGGTGTGGAAATCTTCTCGCCTTAGACAGCAATCCCGACAGGGGCAGCCGGGTGTCACCAGGCCATCTATCATCATTACATCGTGGTAGGGGCCGCCGGGTTTTGGGTGGTGTGGATGGTTGTGGTGATGGTGGGGGTATGGAATGTACTCGTCCGTCCTACAGAGCAGTCGGGGAGACAGACTATGTGGATGAGGACTGATCTCTTGAGATGGATATGGACACAGGTGACGTGATGGTCCCTCTGAGCAGGTGCGATGAAGGTAGTGCTGTGGACCTTGTTGGCGGTCCCAGAGCAGATCTGGTGGTGGCAAGGATTGGTGAGGATGGGCACTGTGGTGTTGGCAAAGCCCTATGACGGATGGCATCCCTGCAGAAGGAGCCCCTGTATGTCCATTAGTGGTGGTGGGACGATCAAGGCAGTACCCATTGGATAAGTGATGGAGTCCATCGCATCCAGGCTCAACACAGCGCTGGGATCGGTAGCCCACCCGACATGAGCAGGAACGGCCTAACCTCAGTGACCCAGTCCTTTCAGGAGGTAATGAATCACCATCATCCAAAATGGCTGTTTCTCTGTCACGATCCCTCCCTCCATCGCCTTCAATTCCACCTAACAGACGCTCAAGCTCTTCCCTCTCTTGTTGAGTAGGCAGGGCCTGCCGAGTTGGTTCATCGAGCCGGTCAGGTGGGACAGATGAGTGTCCAGAATCAGTGCTCACAGACAGAAGCTGACTTGGGCGTTCTTCAGAGCTCCTCGCAGGGCTCCCATTGCTGGACGGCAGGGAGGTGGAGCCTGCAGCACGGCGCTTTTTTACCTGTGCATACAGGCTGCCATCTAGAGGCCCACGTGTGTGTGCAATATCTGGAGGGATGTATGAGAGATGTTTTATTCAACAACAACAAAAAAAAAAACAAGAACAACGTGTAGTGCAAGAAAGAATTTAGAGGTCATTCTGGACTTTTATTTTTCCCTGAAGTCCACTTAAAATATGAGTCAGGGTTTGCAGCAAATACAGTCATAATTTAGTTTCACACATTCCTTTCCTGTTACACATAACATATATTACAACATTAGAGTTTGTAGAGTTTTTTTTTTTTTTTTTTACAACAGTAGAGGACATAATGCGTTATGTATTTTGAAAAAGCAACTCATGATGTTTCATGATGAAAGCTCAACAAATGTGTGCAGTTGTCTTATAAAATAAGGGGGTCATGAACTGCCTTTATATTTTGTAAATTTTTCTGAGGTCCACTTATAATGTTATCAAGATTTTTACATCAAAATGTGTCATAATTTAGAAGTAATAGG
The DNA here is from genome assembly GCA_033026305.1 of Cirrhinus molitorella. Taxonomy (NCBI): domain Eukaryota; kingdom Metazoa; phylum Chordata; class Actinopteri; order Cypriniformes; family Cyprinidae; genus Cirrhinus; species Cirrhinus molitorella. The sequence continues at coordinate 20,497,478 of CM065132.1, read as the reverse complement.
CTATTTTCTGCCCCTTTTTGATCCCCCTCATCGGAATGCTCTGTTTGAATAGGTGTGGTGGATTGTAGACTCGAAAATAATTGCCCACTGCTATGATTGGCTAACAGTTTTCAGTTTTTGATTGATGAACGCTGCTGTGACGTTCCTCAGAGCGTCTCTGGGGGAAAGTAATAGTGACCACGTAATAAAAACACTTGTGTGGTGCAACATTACTGTCGATCCAATATAGTCGGCACAACATTGTCTTTTAGTTTCAATCTTTCTCAAAATCTTGTATCAAATTGTGCCTTGTTTGTAAACAAATGAATGTGAACAAAGAACCAAGTTACTGATCTCCATTAAAAATAAAGTTCATCCACTCTTTCCTAATGTTAGGATCAGAAGGAAAGCAATGCAAAGACTGTTTTTCCACAACTTGGTACTTTACAGCATCTTGTCTTCAGAACCATCTTTATTGTCGTTTTGGCAGATCAGCTTCAATTTTAGACTAGCAAAAAAGTTTTGAGTAAATAAACTTACAGGGTATTTTAAAGTACAGTGACCTCTTATATGTGAAAATTTAGATTTCTCTCATGACCCTTTTAAACAACATGTGACACTTGAATACTATTAACCCTACACTGCATATATTTGGCTTTCGCCAGAGTGAAATGAGTAATTAAACGCTTCTGCCAAGATGTTAATGTAGAAACATGACCATTTGTTTGTGCTTATGGTTGTGATGTCATAAGCTTGGTGATTTCTGAATCTTGTTTTTGCAGCTTAGTTTCAAGCTAGAAGTTGGGAACATTTTAAAGTGTATGTCTATGTAGAACCAACCTCTTTTATTTTAAAATAAAAAAGGAAAGTACTGTTTAAAATAACACAGTATGTTCCCTCTGAAGGCTTGAATAAACACCAGTATGTGGTTGTATGAATGAATAGTTGTACCCTCTAGGCTGTCCTGATGTCTCTGATTGAAGTTTTCATAAGAGTCCCAACGCACCACCGGATCATTTGTGTTATAGTCCACGCTGACAGCTGGATCATTCCTCTGGCTCACCCTCCCTGAACCAAACACACACACACACAAGTACATCTGCATTATAACACAGTTAAAGACCACATGATATGATACCCTTTTGGGAAATGCTGTGCGTCAGCTCAGGAAAGAAAATTGTGTTTGTCAAACAATTTCATGCTCCCTAAAACTGCAATTAGACAGTTAGCAAGTCCTTAATCTGCAGTTTGATTAAGGTTTTAATGTTACCTTTGATTTTCTCAGGCCCGGATGAAAACACAAACTCCACTGTGGCATCAGAGGGAAATCTGTCATCTACAAGAAACAGAGGGAACTGAGATTGTTAATCATTAGGAACACAAAAGACCCTTTCCAGCTAATAATATTTGTCATTAATAATGGGCTTTGCATATAATATCCACTCCATACTACACACTTTATAAACATGTTTTTGATTATAACGATGATTAATATCTAGGAATTTTCCCAGAGTTTTACAAGCAATTGAAGTCGCCTCCCATGCTCGCATGTAAGCCCATAGAGAATCCATTATCACGTGAAAGTCTGTATCTCATCTCTATTACGCAGCTGTGGTGCGCAGGTGTTACCCAATGGGAACGAGGGTGATAATTTACAGCACAGCTAAAAGAACACAGACCACCGAAATAAAAAAGCACATCGTAAAAAAAAAAAGCTCAGCTGATATCCCAAGGCCATTTCAGCTCAAGGCGGTCAGAGTTGGATAGACAGCTCTGGTTTTATTGCAAAAATATATGAGCTTGGCATATGATTCTTGGCTTGTTCCACTAAGACTGTACCTGAACAAGCTTCATCCAGTTCCCCTTTGCCAAACCAGAGCTGAGCTCCATGAATGGTGCATGTATGAAACTGCAGGCGAAACACAGAGTCCCTCTCGGCAGACTGAACCCGTCTGTGATAACACTTTACCTACAGGAAAGACAGAAAAAGAGATCATAAAAATGACAGAGAGCGAAAGAAAGAGATTAAAGTGATGGAAATGCCTATGCTTTTGACAGTTGTAATATATCAGGGTCAGATAAAAACAGCCCCACATACCATGATGTCTCCTTTCAGCAGCAGCGCAGGCTCTATAGTAACAATCAGCCGTCTGCTCCCAGAGCCCTGCAGATCACTACAAAAAAACATACACAGATAGAAAATTAGATATTTTTAGGGTTAAAAGATAAGGGTTAAAAACTCAATAATACTGACGCTTATCCTAGCAAACGCCTCTAATTATGCTTTAAAATATGTGAATTTCTCCAATAGATCCTCACTCACTATATGCCAGAAGTGTAGACAAGCTGCATGGACTGATAGATCTTCAGGAAAGGGAAGAAACCTGTCCAGAGTGTGAGGGAAAAAAAGTGAGATATGAAGGAGTAATTGGCAAACTCCCTGTGTCTCTTTCTCCTCCAGTGCAAAAGATTAAAAACAAACTTTACAATTGTGTGAATGTGAAGGAGGTTTGTTTGATGAATACATATGAGCTCACACAGACACATATTACCTCAGTGCCCTCATCGAGGGCTTATGTATGAATGAAGTCAGGGAATGATATCATGAAAACATTTACTCACCTCCATCTTCCTGGAAGTTGGGGATGGTGGGAATGAGGACCTGATGGAGGAACAGTGGACTGCTGTTCATTTTGATGGCCCCTGAGAGCAGCCCTCCAAAGTAATAGATATATCTGCAAAGACATCAGGGTTAATGGTGGAAAAAAAGATCAGTAAAGGTCAAATAAAGACAAAAATTACGAAGGGTGTACCTGTTCTGAGAGGGTTGGAGAGAGGATGACACTTTATCTTCACAAAACTTTCTCATGGCCAGTGTGCTGAGGGCCTGATCTGCCCTGTGTGTACAAACGCAGTTGAAGACATGAGAGAAAAAGACACATGCTTGTTAAAAGACAAGAAGAAATCAAACATTTGTCTCCTATTTAAGCTAACTGACATGGACTAATGGCCACAAAACTTTTACTTTCACATGGTCTTCAAATTATTTTACAATTCACAACTACAAATCGCTTTTCGCTGTTCCTTTTGAAGCATTAGTGAGCGTTTGAACCTGTAATAAAGTGTGAAAAGATAAATCTTAAAACTATGCAGTCATTGTTGGAAAGGGTTCAAATACACAAAAATGCTGAAAAACCAAAGAATTTTTCTGAAGAACGATCACTAAACAAAAAAACTGCTGTGGATAATTCAGGTCACAACACAATATTAAGAATCAAAGGTATGTAAACTTTTGAACAGGGTCATTTTTATAAATTCAACTATTATTTTCTCTTGTGGACTATATGTAAATATCTTTTATCTTATCTTATTGAGGTCAGTACTAAACAAAAAATAACATGCATTTTGTATGAACCCTCTTATTTTGGTAAAATAATGAATATTTTGCAGACTGTAAGCTTTTGACTTCCAACTGTATATTACATCTACCAATCACAATACAATTTCTTATTTCAGACGTTTCAAGAACTGTATGTTCTTCAAAAAAACAATAGCTGTTGAGGGGAAAAAATATAAATAAATATGATTGCAGTTTACTTTTTTCATAACTTTTTCTGGATTAAATTCAATTAGAATTATTTCAATCAATCAACGTATTCAAAGTCATTTATTTAAAGTATGTGCCCTCCTTGCTAAGTAGAATGGCTGAACTTACCCTGCTGATATCTTGCTGTAATGCATGTAGGCAGCAATGATAACACCTGTCTTTCCTTTGTTGCCCTAAAAAACAATCAATAATAATTAATAAAACTGCTACAGATATGATTTGCACTTTTAGACAGTCAGATTTTGGACCTTCTCGTAGTTGGGTAAGAAAGTATGAGACCACTATTGAAAAAAGCCAAACAATTTGAGTGAAAGCTATTTTGAAAAATGAACAAATATTTCACAATATCTTGGACACTGTTTTCCATAAAGTGTTTTTAGCTTGTTTTCAAGCAGCTTGTTTCCATGTCATCTGATGTCTTTCTTCAGTCGAAAAAAAACTAAGGTTTTTTAAGGAAAACTCAATGGGTTGAAGGTCCAAAATGCAGTTTCAATGCAGCTTCCAAGGGCTCTACACGATCCCAGCTGAGGAATCGTGGTTAAAAAGTATAGAATTTTTTTTTTTTTTTGGAAAATGGCAGATCGTTTTGCTAAATAAGATCCTTATTCCTTGGCTGGGATCGTGTAGAGCCCTTTGAAGCTGCACTGAAACTGCAGTTTAGACCCCCATTATGTAGAAAAATCCTGGAATGCTTTCCTCAAAAACCTCTTTTTTTTTTTTCAATTGAAGAAAGAAAGACATGTCATCTTTGATGACAATAGTGTTAGTAAATTCCATATGTATCAGTGCTTTTGTTTTTTCCGTGATGTTTTAAACACATCACAAAAACTAAAACCTCGTCAAATCAGACATCCTCTCAGGTCTGGCTTTATGTTATCATCTGTGGTGAAGCATTGCAGGGTGGTCCTTAAGGGTCATGTCAGCACCCTTTAGTACCCTGTCACTGCCTGTGACCCTGACATGAACTGTCCAACGGCTACAATGACCACTGACCTTACAGTGCAGAACGACCACATGCTGGGGGTCGGAGTTCAGCCAGTTCTCCATGGCTTTGCACATGGCACATATCTTATCCAGAGGAGGAGCGTGCATATCTGGCCAGCCGAAGTCATGAACCTGAGAGAGAAAAGAGAGACTATTGAAACACATAAAAACACTTTTTAAAAACACATCAAATTGTGAAAACTGAGCCCTACCTTTGGGTTTAAACGGGTGATGTCATGCCTTCGCTCGGACAGATTGAACAACTGTGGGAGGAAAATAGACCGGAACAATGAAAATGTCTCTATTACAATGACATTAACAAACTTCCCTTAGATACAGTAAATACATGCTGAGGCACTTACCAGAAATTTGTCCTGGTGTTTGGACTTGAGCATGGCTGCCACCTCCCTGAGGTTGAGGCGGTACCGCTGTTCTTCCAGCAGGGGAGGGAAAAAGACAGAGATGATTCTCTCTGTGATGTATGTGAGGTCAAAATCATAGTGCCTCTCCATCACTCTGTCCATCACCCGATCCACGCTGAAGCTCCTGAGAGAATGGGGAAAACCAGATTAAATTTCCTGTGAAATTGAAAAGCTAATAGACATGAACCCCAAAGCCCAATTCCATGAGTGTTTAAGGTGGTTAAGTTGTTTTTTGGAACATAGCAGCTGGTTTGTTCCTGGTCCAAGATGATCTACCAACACCACTAAGATTGACCAAGATGGTCTACCAAGTCAAAACCATGTCCACCAGCTTTTAGCCCAGAAAATTAAAATGTGGAATGGCTTGGAACACTTTGAAAACAGCTACCAGAATGCGCAATTATTTTCATTTTTTTTTTAAATTCCATTAACAAATGTTTACTGAACGTTTATTTTTAAAAACAACACAAATAATTGAAAAACACTGTTAAATGTTATCTTTAGCAAATATGAAAACAAATATTTTTTTTTATACTGTACATATAATGCTGTGATGCCTAAAATCACTTAAATTCGGATTTTAAAACTGTTTTAGTTTTTTTGTGTTTTTTTCATCTAAAATAATACAAAATTTTTATATTTGGCATTTAACATTCATCATTTAAAACCGTTAAATGTAATATTCAGCAAATAGCTTTTTTATACTTTACATTTTAATGTAGTGATGTCTAAATTCACTTAAATTAGCATTTTAAAATATATTTTTTTGTGTTGTTTTCTTTTTATGTAAAAAAATACAGAATTTTAATATTTGGCATTTAACATTTATCATTTAAAATGTTTAACTGTAATATTCAGCAAATATCTATTTTTTATACTTTACATTTTAATGTTGTGATGTCTAAATTCACTTAAATTAGCATTTTAAAATAGATTTTTAGAATAGAATTATATATATATATATATATATATATATACATATATATATATATATATAATGCATCAATTATTTATAAATATATAAATTCTGTATTATGCAGGACAATATATATATATATATATATATATATAGTCCTGCATAATACAGAATTTTAATTTGTGACAATTAACACTTATCCATTGAAATGAAACAAATTATTGGCTTATGGCAGAATTTCAATGTTGGTGCTTGCCTAATAAAAAATCAAAGCTTCTCCAAAACAAAACCACTAAAATCAATCATTAATAATCATGTGAAAGTCCAGTAAATGATATTTTATTGGCTAGCTGGAGTTTGATTGAACACAGCTGAGCTGTCAGTGCTGTGCAGCTGAACTAACCACGCACCCTGACACGTATTAGCTCTCTGCTCCTCACCACACTGTGGCCAAAAGGGATTTTTGACTTTCCACATCAAGTCCAAAGGGAATAAAACCCTGCTGAGATGAGGTAACTTATCTGAGATAAGTAGAGATTAGCAGAGGAAATAAAGTCTCAGAACTCAAGCATGCTCAACCACTCCTGCAGCGATCACTGAACTTCATGGCTTGAGATTTGATGCTTTAAAAGCTTCGAATCTTTTCAGTCAAACATACCTCGGAAGAGTGTTTCTCTGTTTGGCGTAGGTCAGAGACTTGGTTGAGCCCTGGAAAAAGACAAAATAAGATTATACCATTGTGTTTGGACACAATAAACTCATCAAACTTTTGTCTAGTTGACAGCGCCAACTCTTGGTACAAAAGACTGTCTTTTTGGTTTATTTAAGAAATCCTTGTTCTTAATTTCGGTTGTACTCTTAAGGAGACTCGTGTGCAGATGTGTAAACAGATAAATGCCACTGTAAGAACTGAGGCCTAACAGCGAAAGAAAATGAATAGACCTTTTTATTCTTTAGACAGTGAAGACTAATGGTTCTGATTAAACGGTGGACTTGAGTCCGAAAAAACAGAAAAAACATGTCTATCTCTGGATACAGAAAATTAAACATTGACTCAGTGACTCCTGACATCACAGCTAAGGAGTAAAATTTAATAAAGTGTAATAAAATAAAATGCATTAAATACAAAAAATAATACCATGGTGTCATTTTTGGTTTTTGTCTTGATTTGTATCTTAATTGATAACTTTTGCAACATTTACTTGGTGCATGCTTCTATTGGCCTAGCAGTAAGCATAAACAACTTGTTTGGAAATAACACATCTATTGTTGTTCAAAGATGTTTGACATTTACTACTAATGAACTCATGAGCTGAAGAAGAAACTCAGATGAGTAGAAAAACACCTTTAATATTAAAGGAGACCTATTATGCCCCTTTTTACAAGATGTAAAGTGAGTCTCTGATATCCCCAGAGTGTGTATGTGAAGTTTTACCTCAAATGGTTCTATGTTAAAATGGCAGTGTCTGTCAAAATTTGTGGGCGGGGACTGTGACTAACGTGATGTCACATTAGCACCAATGCTAATGTGGTCATTGGGAGATACAGTTTATAACATATGGGGATTAAAAAAAGGACACACTGCCAACACACAATTATGTCCAAATACCATGCAAAAGTGAATTTTGCATAATAGGTCCCCTTTAAAAATTAGCAGAGGCACTCATTTGCGTATCGACATGGTTGACAGCTGTGAATGCAAAATCACCGTTTTAGATCGACTAACTGTATGTTGTGTAAGACTGCCATTTAAAATAAATATAGGCAACACGTTGCTGGTTATGGAGCGAAGCGCTTCATTCGTAGACACTAAAATAAAAAGTAAAAAAAAACTACAAGATTTTTATTTTTATTTAATAATCATTTTTAATTTTAAAATACACTACCACTCAAAAGTTTTTGAACAGTAAAATTTTTATTGTTTTTTTTTAAAGATGTGTCTTCTGCTCACCAAGCCTGCATTTATTTGATCCAAAAAATAGCAAAAACAGTTGCATTTTGAAATATTTGTACTATTTAAAATAACTGTTTTCTATTTGAATATATTTTCAAATGTAATTTATTCCTATGATTTTAAAGCTGAATTTCAACATCATTACTCCAGTCTTCAGTGTCACATGATCAGAAATCATTCTAATATTCTGATTTGCTTCTGAACATTTATTATAATTATTATGTTGAACAGCTGAGTAGAATTTTTTTCAGGTTTCTTTGATGAATAGAAAGTTCATAAAAACAGCATTTATCTGAAATAGAAATTTGTTTGTAACATTACAAATGTCTTTATCATCACTAGCATCCTTGCAGTATTAATTTCTATATTTAAAAAAATATATATAATTATGTATGTAATAATAAGAAGAATTTAATAATAATAATGATTTCTGATGGATCACTGAAGACTGGAGTAATGATGCTGAAAATGTAGCTTTGATCACAGGAATAAGTTACATTGTAAAATATATTCAAATTCAAAGCAGTGATTTTAAATAGTAAAAATATTTCAAAATTGTACAGTTTTTGCTGTATTTTGGATCAAATAAATGCAGGCTTGGTGAGAAAAAGAGACCTCTTTAAAAAAAACATTAAATATCTTACTGTTCAAAAACTTCTGACTGGTAGTGTATAATAGTATATATAGTAATTATACATATATATATATATATATATATATATATATATATTTTTTTTTTTTTTTTCATTTTTTATTTCTCATATTAATTAAATGAAGTGCAACAATACTATTATTAATTATTATATTTGTATTATTTAATGAATCACACTATGTGCAGTGTGAGCACCAAACCAAATCTTTAGGTGCTTTCATGAGAACCAGACCAAAAAAACCTACAGTATGTGCAACCCATATTAACATATTAACGTAAAATCTCAGAAGGTACTTCAAATATCAATAAACATTTTACGTCAAAGGGGCTGACCAAAAATATTGTGAGAGATAATGAAAGAGAGGAAAATGTTCCTACCAGATGCTGAATGTGTCTAGAGGAGGACGTTCCCCTTCGCTGCAGTAGATGAGAACACAGATATAATATCATAAACAGAACAACAACACAAAAATCTGTCCTATTTTAATATAATTACTTCCTGAAGCATCATGTAGTGTGTATGTCTTATCTGAACCAGTAGTGTGCCAGCAAAAATGTATAACACCCCTGTTTACATAAATACAACAAAACTAAATGAAACAAATAACAACTAGCTAAAAAATTACACACTCATGAATGTTAAATTTCTCTTAAATGACTTTTTTGGACATCATAGGCACTAAGCTATACAAAAATATACTAATGTTCAAAAGTTTGGGGTCAGTAAGATATGTAAAGACATGATGTGGCAAGACTTATTAAAAATGTATCACGGTTTCACAAAAATATTCAGTAGAACAACTATTTTCAGGATTGATAATAATAAGAAATGTTTTATGAGCAGCAAGTCAGAATATTAGAATGATTTCTGAAGGATCATGTGACACTGAAGACTGGAGTAATGATGCTGAAAATTTAGCTTTGCATCACAGAAATAAATTATGCTTTACAACATATTCAAATAGTAAAGTTATTTTAAATTGTACAAATATTTCACAATATTACTATTTTTTTAAGCAGCCTTGGTGAGCATAACAGACTTCATAAAAACGCATAAAAATCATACCAACCCCATACTTGTAAACAGTGTAATAGAAGTTTTGAGTGAAGCTTTACATGATTTTTAAACATAAAGTATGTCAGTGCAGTTATTTTAACACTTTTTTCCACTTACAACTGAGTAAATGACAGTGTGAATGAAAAAATTAGTGAAAAAGTAAATAAATGATGAGTAAATGAACAAGGAAGTAATCAATGAGTGAACCAATGAGTGGGAAAGAGATCCTGCTGGTATAAATGTAAGACATAAGAACGAGGAAGATAAAATACAACAAATAAAAGGAAGGAAAGAAAAGATAAACAAAGTCTTACCAGTTCGGAGGGCTGCGCTGGGATGCAGGCTGTGTTGATCTGAAACAGAGAAAAGCAACATGACTCAAACCCAAATTCTGCATCACCTCCAACGTCCAACACGGACACATTCGCTCACAACCCCGTCGTCTTTCCCCGCTCCGTCCTGGGACGAGGGGAAGGGAGTGGTGAGGAGATCTGCTGGGATGGGGAGAAGGAAATGCTTCCCCAAAGCAACAGATAAGCAAACTATATACTGATAACACTGAGACTGGAGAAAAAGTGAGATGCAAAGGATTGTGGGTGATGGGCAGTAACCGAACGCATTAGTATGCACATTCCTCTCGCATGACCCTGTACAAACAGAACACAACAACATAAACTGTGGTACAATACATATGACGGACAGCCCTGAACCCACCCAAACAGACACACAGACATGTTTACATGTCTACAGGTTTAGTCGTACAGCCTAAAGGGGGCAGAGGCGTCATTAGCGTGCTTACAGCAGGCGGGAAAACGTGTGTGTCTGTGCGATGACATTCACGCTTACGTAACATGAAGCGCCCCCCTCACCTCCCCACACATCCGATCCCCTGCCCAGTCCTGCCCTGTTTGTTTGGCCACAGGAAAAGGGCTGAGGCAGGGAGAAGCGCACAGACGCTACACTAGGCCTTGACCTACGACTATGCGCTTAGGGAGTGAGATTAAAAGACTGTATGTTTTTGTTCAACAAGACAATGAAACATAACTTATGAGGCTCTGGAGGATGGTGGGACTTGGGTGTTTGGGTATTTGTGTCTCAAAATACATGCCAGAGTTCTGTGGCTTTTAGCTCGTCTGTGTTAGCATTAAGGTTTTCTATAAGCCTCTGTAGCTATTTGCTAGAACACATACAGCTGCAATCAAAACTATTCAACCCCCTTGACCTGCAAGACATTTTGCTGCAGAGAACAACATTTTGTGAAAACAATTCAACAAAGGCATCAGTACACTATTAGAAAAAATGTATTCATACACATTTGAGTAATTCTGAGAATGCAAGTAGGTGAATACTGAAAAAAAATCTAATTGGCTCAAAATGATTCAGCCCCCAAATGTCAAATTTGGTGTGGAATCTTTTATATTTTAAAACCACCAATAAACGCTGCTTGGGAGTGCTCAGAAGCTTTTGTCACCTCTCTACTGCAATCTTGACCCATTCCTTACTTGAAAAAAGCTTTCAGATCACTGATAATGTTTGGTTTTCACATTGCCACTGCTTTCTTCAAATTCAACCAAATATTTTCAATGAGAAATAAATCTGGAGACTGAACAGTCCACTCAAGAACATTCTATGATTGATCCCTGAAGCAAGCATTGGGATAGTCTTACATAGCCAGACCTTCAGACTGACAGCAGAAGGTCTGGAATCTTTGGCCAGGTTTGAATGGCCAAGGCCCGGCCATTAGGCCATATGACTGACAGGTAAAGCAACCAGTCATGTTTCGTTTTGTGCCACATCATGTTTAGGGGCGTGGAAATGTCGCCACAATAACAGACCGTGTGTAAAACTCTCTAACATATTTTAAAGATTCTATGCCGTGAACTTTACATTTTCTTTTGAAAGTCCAGCATTTAGTTGATCCCAATAGGCGCTCGTCGTCACAGTTTTGAACACGGCGGCTTTCTTCTTTCGTGAGGTGGCTGGGCACCACAGCATTTTTGTTTGCAGGCGGAACGTTAAAGAACACCGACACACACGTCTCCTGGAAATCCCGTATAATCTAACCAATCCAATGACGACTTCGAAACTCCTGAAGTGTTTCCAGATAAGTGTGCCATATGCATCAGACATTTAGCCAATGTTCCGTGGGCGTGACGTCTGAGGCTGAGACTAGCATTGGGATGATTGTGCTGCAGGAAAGTCCATTGATCACCAGCTTCAGGCTTTGCACCAAAGACATCACAATTCTTGTCAAAATGGCCTGATACTTCAAAGAATCTATGATGTCCTTCAAATAGTCATGATTTCCACTTCCAGTAAAACACCCCTGTAACAAGGCTGGTCCACCTCCAAGTTTAACAATGGTGATGGTGTTCATCTGCTCATAAGCTTTTCCTTTTTTTGCACCAGACATACTGCTGATTCATGGGTTCAAAAAGTTCTAGTTTGGTCACATTACTCCATAAAACATTCTTCTAGAATTCCACAGGTCTATCTAAATGAATTTTAGAATATTCAAGTTAGCATTTTATGTTCTTCTTGGTCAAGAGTGGCATTCGGTAAGATGCCCCAACATAAAAGTCATACTTGTCTCGTGTTCATCTTCTGCTCTGCATTGAAATCATCTTGAAAGTCTTTGGCTGTGCATTGCAGGTGTTTCCTCAGTCATTGGTACAACACATTTTAAGAAAAGGAATAAGGCTGCCAGCTGTGTCTCTAGGAATTTTTAATGTATTGGAAATCCTCATATATCCTTAGACTTTCTAAAGTAATACAGTTATTTCTTCTCTATAGCTTTTCTGAGAGTTCTGTTGACTTTATCATGCAGTAGTAGCTACTCAAACTTCAGCACATTTCATTGGCAAGCTGTATGCATAACAGCCCAAGCTAATTCTATTTAATTGGGTTTAATTGTGTTTTAAGACAATCTTGGTCCTCACCAAACAAATAAGTGATTAAAAAACAGCAAGGTTGAATAGGGGTTGAATAATTATGACATAGATGCATTATGAAAAAATCCTACAACTCTATTACATTATATATTCACATTATCATTTTTAATATGCCAGTAATCTGTTATAGATGCAATTTTTATAAAGTCCTGGATCTTCAGAAAAGCTGTTGCGATTGCAACAGGATTTAATTTTGCCAAAAATGGTCCAAATGTACTGATGACTCATCCTGCACTCATGGGTGTGTCCTTAATTTTGTCCAATCAAATTCTCTCTTGATTAGATATACAAAATGAGCTTTGGTAGCTCACAATCATAGTTAAAGAGTTAAGAATAGCACACTGCTATAGTACTCATATTTACAGTGTTTATATGAATTTATAAATGGAACACCTAGATGACCTAAAATTGCTAAAATGTGCAATACGCAATATTCAAAGTACATCATAGTATTATTGGACTGGACTGTCAAAAGTTTTAATCATTATGTCAAACTCTGCATTAAACTTGACCCTCTCTTTTCAGTTTGATGCATACATCTGATATATCAAGTTAAGCTTTATCAGCACTATTATCAGCAGAAATGGAAAGTTGATTCAACTGGCAAAAGATTTACAGAATTTCATTAAAAATATAAAATAACCATTTCTAAGGAGTATCCAGTGTATACAGTTCAGTAAACAGTACACTACTACCCCAACAGGCAGTGTTTGTTCACATTGATGTTTTTGTGTGTTGCTAGGTGGGATCCCATTAAAATATCACGTTTCCTTTTTTCTTGGCAAAAAAAGCTGCCGCCACATTTGTAGAAAGTGAATGATTATGTCTCAAAACGCAGTCATGACAGAACTCAAAGATAGTATTTCACTCCAGTGGAACAGAACATGTTCCCCATGGTATACAAAGACAGATCTCGCTCTATTTCTTCCTGCACACAAACCTGTAACACTGTAAGGAAAGATAAGTGTTAAGTGAAACACAGTGTAACTATTTTTACCAGGTGTAAAAGATATCACTGCATCTGTGGTAAAGACATCAGCCGCTAAGAGCCAATTACTGACCCTCTTATGCTCTGTCGCTATGAGCAGATGTTTCTTCTTCAATGCACCTCTCGCTCAGTTTTTTTTTTTTTTAATTCCCTGGGAACATTTTTCTGCTTCCTCTGGTAAATTTTCCCTCTGCTTCCATCTACCCATTCCTTTTTTCCTCTGCATGTCAATCATTCCATAAACATTTCCTCATTCATCCTGTTCATGTTTTCACGCACGACTCATTCACCCTTTCTCTTCCTCTGTAACTTTCAGTTTTCACTTAGAAAAATGTACCACAGTTTCCACCAAAATACAGCACACAAACACATCGCTTCACTTCAGAAGGCCTTTATTAGCACTTTATATGATGGATGGATGCACTTTATTGGACTTCAAAATCTTCAAAACAGCCATTCACTGCCATTATAAAGTTTGGAAAAGCCAGACCATTTTTTAAAATAACTCTGATTGTATTCTAAAAACCGTATTGTCTAAAAGAAGAAAGTCATATACACCTAGGGTGGCTTGAGGGTAAGTAAATAATGGGGTAATTTTCATTTTTGGGTGAAATATCCCATTATTATATATTTAATATACTTTATTTATTTATATTTAATGCACAGCCATTATTCTAGTCTTCAGTGTCACAGGATCCTTCAGAAATCATTCTAATATGCTGATTTGCAGCTCAAGAAAAATCACTGATGTGTCAGAAGGAAACACGATACATTAAGAGCTGGGGTGTGAAAACTTTTGAACAGAATGAAGATGTGTACATACATCCCCCCCCCCACCCCCCGTTTCCTTCAGAAGCATCAGTGAGTGTTTGAACCTTCTGTAATAGTTACATATGAGTCCCTCATTTGTCCTCTGTGTGAAAAGATGAATCTCAAAATCATACAGTCATTGTTTGAAAGGGTTCAAATACACAAAAAATGCTGAAAAACCAAAGAAATTGTGGGACCTGAAGGATTTTTCTGAAGAACAGCAGGCAATTTAACTGTTCACGACAAACAAGGGACTCATGAACAACTATCACAAAACGAAACAAAACAAAAAAAACAGCTGAGAACCATTCAGGTAACAACACAGTATTAAGAATATATATATTTTTTAAGTGTATGTAAACTTTTGAACAGGGTAATTTTTATAAATTCAACTATTATTTTCTCTTGTGGACTGTATGCAAACATAGTTTATGTGAAATATCTTATTCAGGTCAGTACTAAATAAAAAAAAAACATGTATTTTGTATGATCCCTGTTAGTTTGGTAAAATAATTAACATTTTGCAGATTCTGCCAGGTGTATGTATACTTTTGACCAACTGTAAATATCACTTGCTTGAGTGTTTATTGTTAGTACTAAGAATTAATAACACATTTTTTCACCTTTAATCTCCTTTATGCAATGTAATTTTTGTTCAAATTGTATTATTCTTAGTAGTAGTAGTAACAGTAGTAGTAGTACTGAACTATTATTTTTTAACATGTTTAGCAAATACCATGTCACCATTTATTTTTTTTAATTTTCTGAAGGAAATCTGCCATTTGTCCGTACAAAGCTGCCAGTGGGTCACTAGAGTGTTCAGATTGTTTTTAGTATGTTACTGCTGTAGGCGGTGGGTAGGATGTTCTTGGTGGTTGCTTACAGAGTCAGACCCCATCAAAAGAAGCCTCCACCGAAGTATACAGATGTGTGCTTATGGGATTTTTTTTCAGCTATCTCACTGTCCAACAGTCCATCTCCTGAGAAAAGTAATATCACATCTCTTCCAAACAATATTTGAGGTATCACTCATGTCCACAGCACAGAAAGAGCTACAGGCCAAAGTTTAATATGCAGGATTATGGGTTTGTTCAGATCCCGAAGTATGAGCAGCAACCACTAATAAGCGTAGCGCCTATGCTATTTTGGTGGAAACTATGGTTACCATGGTAAATTTTTGTTGCTGCGCAAGCCTGAGTGTTTCTAAATCCAAAATACTTCTCTCTTTCCTCTCGCTAATCTTTTTCCTCCCCTCCACGCCAGGACTCTTTTGTTTCTTCCTGTATGTAACCTTCTTTCTCTCCCTCCATCACTCGCTCTGACTTTCTTTCTCCTTATCCAATCCACACTTTCCGCTTTTCATTTTTCCCTCATTTAACAAAATGCCAATCCGCTCCACCTCCCTCAGACCGTCCGGCCTGCCGCCAGAACAAACTCTGAATTCCATCTGGAGGGCCAAATCTTACGCACGACTCCTGCAGCAGCCTTTCATCCCGTTTTTTTAACCATTATTCTTTCTTCCCCAACCCATGTCCTTATTTCCCTCGCTCCATCTGTCTCTGAAGTAACAGCAGCCCCCTGTTCTGTGCCCCTGTGTTCTGCTGCGGGCCCAGAGGAACATGTTCCCACGTGTAATGGGACATTTAGGGTGAGGAGCGGTCCACGAGCGAGTACACGTGCCAAGTGTAATACCACAGCAGTAGTAAGAAAGGTTATTTACGTGACAGGGATGTGTTTTGACTCTAGAGTGGCTCCACCAAAACAAAGTTTCAAACGAAACAAGGCTGAGCTCATTACTGACGTCACGCTTGGAGTAAGAGATGCTGTTTATGCTCAACCTATGTCATTTATTATGTCATTAATTACTCACACTCATGTCGTTCCAAACCGTAAGACTCTCGTTCATCTTCAGAACACAAATTAATACATCTTTGATGAAATCCGAGAGCTTTCTGACCCTCTATAGACAGCAAGGGTCCTTGCACATTTAAGGCCCAGAAAGGTAGTAAGGACATTGTGAAAATAGTCCAATAGTCCAGTGCTTCAACCATAATATTATGAAGCTTATGAAGCTTTTGCATTAAGATTATCTGTTCCATCATTTGGCACTCACTTAAAGTTAATCGTACTAATAGAAACTAATTAGGGCAGTAACCACCAAAAGAGGTTGTCCTTCAATAACTCCATTTTAATTTTCTTAAAAAAATGAAAAAATATAATACTATATGTAATTTCATGTAATATCATAGATTCATTTCTGAACTGAATGTTACAAGAAAAGAAACATTTAGCATTTTCTGCATATTAGACATACAAATAAGAGTGAATGTGAGCATATTTGTGACCCTGGACCACAAAACCTTAAGTCGCTGGAGTATATTTGTAGCCAAAAATACATTGTATGGGTCAAAATTATCAAAAAAAAGAAAATGTATGCCAAAAATCATTAGGATAAGTAAAGATCATGTTCCATTAAGATATTATGTAAATTTCGTACCGTAAATGTATCAAAACTTAATTTTTGATTAGTAATATGCATTGCTAACAACTTAATTTGGACAACTTTAAAGGCAATTTTCTCAATATTTTTATTTTTTTGCACCCTCAGATTCCAGATTTTCAAATAGTTGCATCTCGACCAAATATTGTCCACTCCTAACAAACCATACATCAATGAAAAGCTTATTTATTCAACTTTCAGATGACATATAAATCTCAATTTTGAAAAATTGACACTTATGACTGGTTTTGTGGTCCATGGTCACATTTTAAAAAAGAAAATCTTCCAATAGCAATTACTATTATACTAGAATTAGACCTAGCATTTCCTTTATACTGTAAAATGTTTTTTTTTTATTAATATTGTGAAGCCCAAATATATTTTCTAATTAAAATGTTTGATTTCGGGTTTTTTCCAATTTATTTGACCAAATATTTTTTTTAAAATTGACTTTATTTTTGTTAAGTACACTACCATTTAAATTTTTAAAAATTTACCAAAAGTAACAGTAAATACGAGTATAAAGAGTTTAACAGTTGTTTTTAATATTAATACTAATAAGAAATGTGTTTTGAGCAGAAAATCAGCATGTGACACTGAAGACTGGAGTAATGATACTGAAAATTCAGCATTGCATCACAGGAAAAAAAATCATTTTAAAATGTATTAACATAGAAAAGTTCAAGAATTCTGTTCTGCTAACCAAGCCTGCATGTATTTAATTCAAAATACAGCAAAAGCAGTAATATTGTGAAGTATTTTTACGATTCAAAATAACTGGTTTCTATTTGAATATATTTTAAAATATAATTTAATTTTGTGTTTCAAAACTAAATTTTCAGCATAATTACTCCAGTCTTCAGTGTCACATGATCCTTCAGAAATCAGTTTAATATGCTGATTTGCTGTTTAAGAAACATTTATTATTATTATTATCATCAATATTTAAAACAGTTGAGTACATTTGTTTTCAGGATCCTTTGGTGAATAGAAAGTTCCAAAGATTAGCATTTATCTTAAATTAAAAGCTTTTGTATGCACTATACCATTAATAAGCTTAGAGTCAGCAAATTTTTGGAAGGGGGTTTGGAGGGAGGGCAAAGAAATGATAGAAATGAATATTTTTATTCCGCAAGGATGATAAAGACATTTATAATGTTACAAAAAATTCTATTTCAGATATATGCTGTTCTTGTGAACTTTCTGTTCATCAAAGTAACCTGAAACAATTATACCCAGCTGTTTTCAACATAATAATAATAATAATAATAAATGTTTTATGAGCAGCAAATCAGAATATTAGAATGATTTCTGAAGGATCATGTGACACTGAAGACTGGAGTAATGATGCTGAAAATTCTAAATTAAATGTTAAAATATATTCAAATAGAAAACAGTTATTTTAAATAGTAAATATTTAAATTTTTTACAGTTTTTCCTGTACTTTGGACCAAATAAAAACAAGCTTGGTGAGCAGAAGAGACTTCTTTAAAAAACATTACAAATCATACTGTTCAAAAACGTTATCAACCATTTTATCTAAAAAAAAAAACCCAATCCAACTTTTCCTGACTTGGACTTTGATACTGTCATCTCAGTAGCAGCTGCTTCATCCGCTCTGCACTCGTTTCCTGTTCATAGAGGTGTGAGGCTTTTTAAGAGTTCCTCGGAGGCAGAGAGGAAATGTTCCTTACTGCTCTGTGTGCATGTACACGTGTGTGTTGGGGTCTGGAGATGCATGTCAAGATAAAAACGAGGCTAGAGAGAGGAAGTGCAGATCAGAGGATGGCAAAGAAGGATATGTAACAAGCAGTCATACTGTAACCAGTGCAGGAGTACAGGGTGGAGATGAACATGAGAGCAAAGGAAATGGAAGAAGGAGGGGTGGGATGATGGAGGGATGTCAGAGCAGTGGAGGAAGCGTGGGAGCAGAGCGAGGGTGGACAGTGGGCTCGGGTGTAAACAGTGTAATTATAGCGATTAGTACGAGCAAAGCGCAGGGGTCTCAAGAGGAGCAGATACTAGCTTTACACACATTCTTCAGTACTGAGTGTGACTGTACATTAAGAAACATGTCAACATGTTCAGGTCATAATTCAAGAAGGAGGTCATATTTCATTTGTTTCAAGAAAAGTCAACTTAGTATGTTATTTTTTTATGACAATAAATAATTATTCCCATTACTGCAATACAATTATGGAAATGTGAAAATAATGATGTACTAATTATCTTGACTGATAAAATGTCAAAATGGGAAAAAATATAGACAACAACACTAAATATTATTATTAAATACTATTAAATATTATTATAGTTATTATTATAATGTTTAATAAATTTATTGTCATAAATTATTAATAATAATAATAATTATTATTATTATTATTATATTTTATAAATTACCTTTTATTGTTATAAATTAATAACAATAACATAACATTATTATTAATTACTAGTATTATAAATTATTTTCCAAATATTTTATTTACAATAATAATACAATTAATTGTATAATAATATATACTATAACATATACAATAATACAACAATATTATTGTTTATTATTTATTACTGTATATACACATAATATTACAATTATGATAATAATAATAATTATTATTATATTATTTTATAAATCACCTTTTTATTGTTATAAAAACATTATTAGTAAATGATTGGTATTATAAATTATTTTCCAGATATTTTATTTGCAATAATAAGAGCATAAATTGTATAATAATAAATATACTATAATATCACAATATATAATAATAATAATAATAATAATAATATATCTAGAAAATAAAAAATACATAATAATTTAAAAAATTTTACCCTGTTATTGTTATAAATCAATTAATATAACACTATATATGATATGATATATATAATATAATAATAACAATAATAGTAACAACAGAAAAAAAAAATATATATATATATATAAAATAAAATATATATATACACTGAAGAAAATTATAAACGTAATACTTTTGCTTTTGCCCCAATTTTTCATAAGCTGAACTCAAAGATCTAAGACTTTTTCTATGTACACAAGAGGCCTATTTCTCTCAAATATTGTTCACAAATCTGTCTAAATCTGTGCACTTCTCCTTTGCCAAGTTAATCCATCCACCTCACAGGTGTGGCATATCAAG